>CM059293.1:15510000-15925000 GCA_030340665.1 Neosalanx taihuensis | reverse complement strand
CACACGGAATTTACTGTGGCTGGATGGAGCAAACGAAGAACATATATGGAACTAGGGACCGTGTCAGTCCTGTTCAAGGCAACATTAGGCTGAGATTAGCACATTCCTGACCGGCTGTGTCCTGATACGACCGGAGGAAGTTCACTTAACCGGTTCGAACACGTTAATCTCCGACGGAGAGCCCGCAGACGGTTAACAAACAAAGAGTTAACGAACATGGGCGTTGTAAACAATGGCAGGCCCGCCCACCCAGGCCCCGGCCTGGTAATTAAAGCGTCCTCTAATGAGGGCTTGTTGATTGACACGGTGACGGTGGCCTTTCTCCTCCCCAGCATCGTTTGATGACAGCCGCATGATGAGGAAGATGACAGGCCTCCAGACAGATGACGGGGGACGGCACCTCGCCACTGTCACTTCGCGCACGGCAGTCGTCACATCTCCCGGAGTGTGCTCCTCACTCATGACACCCCAAGACTCGGGAGAGTTTAAGAAATGTACGTAAGAACGCAGGTTTAGGTGTACAAGTGTGTTGTGTCTTGACTTACCTGGCATTCCTGGGTTGAACCAGGTACCTTCTGATTACTAGCCCAACTCCTTAACCGCTCAGCCACATGACATTACGGAAGAAGTTGCCATTTATTCTGTTCCTGCTGTTTGGATTTTACAATGTCATGTTGTCACAGTAGGGGTTCGAACCAGGGATCTTCTGATTACCAGCCCGACAGCCTAACGGACTGCGCCACATGACCCCCCCCCCCCCCCCCCCCCCCCACATCACCAAGCCAGATCTCGGAAGAGTGACCAGGTTGGGGGTTGGAAATGGTTCTTCTTAGCAGGACCCCTCGGCCCCTGGGCTAGGCCCCCCTGTTGGGGTTTGAGGAGCCTGTGGGATGACAGGTGCTCTATGTAATGCCTTGCTGATGAGAGCCAATCAGCTGGTTCCATTCTGCCAGCGTGTGCGTGTGAGTCTCTCTCTCCCGTTGTTGTCATCTGGCCCCGCTAAAGTAAAGATGAGCTTGATTGACAGATGCATCCCGGATTCACAGTTTATTGGTTTCCGCGAGAGAAGCCAGATATGCCAATTTAGACAGGGGAGTGACAAAAAAAGTTCCCATCTAAATGGAATAATTTTACTGCTGGGAATTCTCCGCTTGGAGAAGAGTGTGGGGGTGTTTTTTTTCTTCCAATTTTTTTTAACAAGGGCTGAATGACAAACACACAGGACAGTTAGGGTCTGACAGAAACAGCAGCTTCTGATGCTTCACAGGGGATCCATGAAATAAACAATAGGCAGAGAAAAGCTGAGAAACGGAATGACAACCGGCTGGGATTGTGTGAGGGAGGAGCGATGGCAGCGGCACGCAGTGGTGTGATAGAGAGACAGAAACGGATGCTTCATTAAATACAGTGTGGGGCCAGAGCGATGCTCTCCTCCTCCTCCAGCTACACATTCTCTCTCTCTCTCCCTCTCTTTTCTCTCTCTCCCTCTCTTTTCTCCCTCTCCCTCTCTCTCTTTCTCCTCTCTCCCTCTCCTTTTCCTCTCTCTCACTCTCTCCCTCTCTCTCTTTCTCTTTCTCTCCCTCTCCTTTTCCTCTCTTGCTCTCTCCCTCTCTTTCTCCTTTCTCTCCCTCTCTTTTTCCTCGCTCTCCCTCCCCCTTTCTCCTCTCCCTTTAAACCCTCTCTTCTTTCTCCCAAACTCTCCCTTTTCTTTGCAGTCAAATATGTACCTTGCTCAGTCAGTGATCTCTAACTGTAAGTATGGATGCTGTGCATTTCTATCGTGCATCCTACTGCAACACGTGTCTGTTAAGCTTACGACCCCAACCTGTTCATCAAGCAGGCCAAACACTTGGTGAAAGGCTTGATCTGACTCATGCATGAGCTCCTGCACACCCACACACCCACACCCACACACCCACCCACACCCACACACCCACACACCCACACCCACACACCCACACACCCACACACCCACTCACCCACACACCCACACACCCACACCCACACACCCACACACCCACACACCCCCACACACCCACACACCCACACACCCACACACCCACACACCCACACACCCACACCCCCACACACCCACACCCACTCACAATGCACCCCTCACCTGAGCCCCGTAAGAGCGCCGTAGTCATGTTCATAAAACCCCAACCTCAATACGGCAGGTTCCCCTGGAACCTTGAACCCTGAATCATTTTCTTATGGGGTTAATAATGAGAGACACACCGTCCACGGCTGACATACAAAAGAATTTATTTCTCATGTGCACAAAAGAATTGGAACCGAACTGGAACAGAACAGTGATTGAGGCCACAAGGCTTTTCCTTATAGATTTTCATCAGAAATCCTTTTTCGCGCTGGTGACACGTCTCCTGTATCATCTTTACAACGGCAGAGGGGCCCGTCCCACTCCGAGAGCCGGCGCCGCTATCGGCCTCCCCCTCCTCTGCCCTCCTTCCATGAAGGTGGCTAACCCCTCTGAGCCCCCCCCCCCACCCCCCCCTACAACCCCATCCCCTCTCCCTAGGGTTTCAGCCAGATATGTTCAGCTGTACATATGTAGAAAGAATAGAAGGCCCAACCCCAAGTGCAAGAAAGAGGTTACCCCCACCACCTCGACCCTCCCCCCCCCCACCACCACCTCCTGGAGGCTGCAGGCTGCCTGCTGTGTTATCAGGGCTGAGCAGGACTGGGAGAGACAGGGACTTGACTCCAGATAAACTACTTGCTCCAGTGGACTTAGGAGTAAACGTCTGGAGCTTGGATGCCTGTTTCTGGGTCCGTATTGTATTTTGTATTTAGTATGTGTGTGTTTGTTGGGTAAATGGAGACAGTTGTGTAAGCTTAAGTGTGTCCCTGTGTGCGTGTGTATCCGTCCACATGTAGTCACGTACCGTAGGATTGGAGAAGGTGGGTTGTGTTGTAAATGACGACAACATCTACGAACAACAAACTAGACGACTTTGAGCATTGCAAAGGAATAATCACTTCACAGTGAACATGGAGCAAGACTCCAATTAGTCGACGCATGCAGAAGTGACCATGAGAAAGGTCTTTCACATACTTCTCACAATTACTACGGTCCTGCCCCTCCCCCCCCCCCCCCCCCTCTTTCTATTGAAGACCTCCGGAAGTTATTTAAGTTGAGCCTAGCAACAAAAGAAAATACAGAAAGCCATTTTACTCAGTTGCATAGTGACAAAAAACATCATCATGGGAAAAACCAAATCAAAACAAATAACGAACAAACAGCCACACATGTAATGTTCGGATTTGTAATCTGTAGCACAACAGATGAATGGTTTATGTTGCGTTTTACTTCAGAACTCAATAAGACATTTAAGACACAAAATGTAATGTCATTTTTTTTTTCAATTTGCATATATCTACAAATGGAGCCAGTAAATTTGTGAGATACTGTAATGTTCAAGTGTAGGTGATCTTATTTACAGAGAAGAATTGTCTTCACATTACACACAAATCATTCTACAAAGCAGCAGTTGGTTGCAAATGACGTAATATTAAGTAATTTAATTCCACCTTTTTATTACAGATATTATATGCATTATGATGTTAACCTCTGTTTAAAATTACCATATACATGTTCAGTGTTGACTACTTTTTAAAAGATAATACTGTTTTATTTATGCATACATATACTGTAAATAAAATATTAAATATCAAACTAAGTCTTTGGCAAATGTAGTAAAAAGTACATTCACAAAATATTTCCAGGAGCACAATGATTTCATATTTTCTTACTCCCTCGAGTGTCAAACTTGTCTGGAGAAAAGTAGTCAAATCCATGTCTAAGCTGTTCTTCAAAGAATATAGACAAAGGTTTAGTATTGAAATGTCAAGTTTGTAAGGCAATTATTTAAGTCAGTTTAGAGTTTAAGCTTGCACTGTATGTAGGCAACCAATGGTAGAATTTAAGATGTTCTGGAATGCAAAATGGAGAAGGCTTAAAGTAACATTTAGCATACAAATGTTACAAATAAATCTCACTCTGTTATTTAGCATTATGTTATTTTTTTAAAAGGTTAAAAGGTGGGTATCAAAATGTTGTTTGTACAATTGTCTGCTATTTCTGGCTATTTAACCTAAAGTCAATTGAGTTAACGGTCAGTTTACTGAATTATATGTAACTTTATGTCAATCAACCTTATCTGCTAAGAATGTACCGTGTCAAAAATCAAACCATATGAAACCTGATGTTCAGGTAGTAGTGCAAAACAAAAGAGCAACAAAGTATAAAACATGGACAGGACACTGCTAAAAATTCAAAATAAGAACCGTGACACAAGAAATCTATCCTGACGTTTCTTAGATACCTTTGTACATGAGCAAACAATGATAGAAAAAAATAATAATTTAAAGTTATTTTAATTCAGAGTGGCTGGACCAATTTCTTGTATTTTTTTTTTTTGGTCGTCGTGTTTTCAATACTTTTCGAAAGGATTTACATTTGTACAACTGATTGTTTTCCACAGAGTCTGGTGTTTCCATTTGATTGGGGATCAGTAAACGTAACGCATGCTGTGTATCTCCTTGGTGGGACTGGAGGATGGGAGGAGAGGAAGTCACAAAAGCACCAGGCTGAAGCCCACCTTAGTGTCTGTAACAATGATCTCATAGAGTCAAAGGCCCTTAAACACTGATAGTAAAGTACCTGTACCTGTGGTAAAGGTCCCTTCCAATATAACTCCTGCACTTCTTTAAAAGTCATAAGACTGCCGACAAGTGTCAGTCGCGTAAAGGAATGTAAAGATCCATGAAAAAAGCAACAACAACAACAACACCAAAATAAACAAAAATAAAACTGAAAGCCCACATATTTTTTTTTTTCACTTTGTATTCTTCACACAGATTCTCAATGTATATTTGTCATAATATATATATTTATATAATCTCTCAAAGTCTTTCTGGAAATGTTCCGGCTTGCGAGATAGGGAGGGGGTGGGTGGGGGGGCGGGGAGGGGGAGTCGGTGTTCAGTTCTGAAATCCTGCAGGCCCTTTTGCCCCCTGGCGCGCCGCGCCCCTTACGTGTTTGCGCACGGTCGGTCACACACTCCCAAACCCTCCCAATCTCGCCTCGGTGAAAAAAACGTGCGAGATTGCGGAGGACTCCATCTTGGCTTCCCTTTGACCTCGTCAACGCCTCTCAGACATGGACAATATGGAGGCCGTAACCCCGGCCCTGCAGTTTGAGCCGGTCTCCATGGTAACTAGTGGCGGTCGTAGGCAGTGGCAGCAGTGGGAGGCGCGGAGCCACGAGATGCGGCACTATAATAATAAGGGGAACCTGAAAGTTAACAGAAGAACGTTTGACCATTTGAAACCTCAAGGTCGAACCCCCTGTAGGACAAACAGACTGGATCTCTATCACATCGTGCTATCTAGGAGTCAGATGGCTCAGCGGGTTAAGGCGTTGGCCTCATGATCAGAGGATTGTGAGGTCGAACCCCGGCTGTGGCTATGTGATGTTGTGTCTTTGGGCAAGGCACTTCACCCTACTTGCCTCAGGGAGAGTGTCCCTGTACTAACTGTAAGTCACTTTGCGTAAAAGTGTCTGCTAAATGAGTGTTTATTTAACACAGTGTTTATTTAAACAGTGTTTGTTTAACTAAAAACAGAGATTCCTGGCTGTGGCAACATGATGTTGGGCAAGGCACTTCATTCTACTTTCCCTGGGGGAATGTCCCTGTAAGTTGTTCTGGATAAGAGTGTCTGCTAAATGTAATTTAAATACATATTGTAGATGTGGCTAGCTGGAATCTGCAAGCTGCGTTGAATGGTCTTTTCCTGAGGAAGCAGAACTTACTTAGTAATGCTGGATTGCTGAACCGCCATGCTTCGTTGTAGGTGGTGTATTGTGGGTGAGAGTATGGGTTTCCGGAAAAGTCTCCTCCTGAACAGAAATGCAATCAACAACAAAAAAAATTAGGCAAACCTGGATTTTGTTGGCGGTCTGTTAACATTCCTGTGATTCTTGTTCTTCTCTGCCTTTATAAAACGACCGATCCTTCATGGTCCAAACCAAACCATTTAGTTCACGTTCATGAAACCAGTTAAAGCGACGTGCCCTTGAACAGACAGAAACAGCAATATCGCACGACAATATTCGTGGCCCTTTTAATTTTTTTCAGGGCTTGAGCCCTTCGTAGGTGAATTCTTCTCTGTGTTAATCCTCTGGTCGTTTTCGGAGAATCCCCTCTCTATTTTGTCCTTTTGGGGGCGGGACTTTACTGTGCCCTTTTCCTGCTTTTAACTGACGACGCTTCGCTTCAAAAGTCCCTAATGGATTCCCCCTGCCTCTTATTCTCTCTCCTCAGTGTAGAGGTCTTGCTGGACGGGGCAGGAGGGCCAGTTTCAGTGAGCGATGCTGAGGGTCCTGCACGTTTCTTTCTTTTACGAGACAATAAAGGCTGGGTTTTATATGAAGCGGCTGAGGAATGGCCTTTGCTTTAACAGTGTTTGGGGCTTGTCAGTAAATCTTAGTCATTCCCCCCCGGATGAATGAGAGGGGGCGGAAAAGAGAAGAACCTAAGGCCGGCGGATTAGGAGGATCTCTCAGAGAGAGTGAGCGAGAGAGCGAAAGCGAAGGTGTGTTTGTGTACGTCTTTGGATATTTGATACAGAGAAAATATTTCTCTGATGGCGAGTCATGTTGCTGAGCGGTTAGGGAGACAGGCTGGTAATCGGAAGATACCTGGTTCGAACCCTGGCTGTGTCAACATGATGTTGAGTCTTTGGACAAGGAACTTCACCCTACTTGCCTCAGGGGGAATGTCCCTGTACTTGCTTTAAATTGCTCTGGATATGAGCGTTTGCTAAATGACTAAATGTAAATGTAGATAACTATTCTAAAACTAAAAATCATTTCTTTAACCTGTATTCCAACAGTGGGCTCCACTTCAGTAATGTTGCCTCTAACAGCACCGCACGCCTCGGTGATCGTATAAAGTTGGCTTGTATTCAGAGGCCGTGCCTTCCTGCGTTTTGGGGAGAGGGCTCTGTGGACGCTTCCCGCACAGCAACTTCCTCAGCCTGGCCCTGTAACCAGAGCTCGTCCCTGAGAGAGATAGTGATTTAAATATTTACAGCCCCTCCACGCCTCTGTGTTTTGACCCTTAACTGTTTGCTGTGAACCTGAACTGCAGGTTAAGTAGAGGGGAAAGAGACACGCTCCGCAGCCCCGGGTGTCCGGGGAGGCCCGGCGGAGGATGGAAGCGCAGGAAGAGTGCTGTTTATCGACGGGGCCAGCGAGAGCGCGCCGTGCGGACACGGAGGGGGTAATGAGCGCTGGGAGCTGGAGTGGAACTGAGAGGAACTGTCCTATCTGCCGGGGCGCCGATTGCGGTGATCGCCTATCGAGCTCGTCTAATATCCTCGCCCGTGACCGCTAACCGCACGCTAACGAAGATACCGTGTTGCTTCTCCCTCGCAGGTCAGGAATCTGACGCTGTGAGTATCTGGTGCGAGGATGCTTTAAGATTCGGGGTTTTCTGTGTGTTTTCGTGTGCGCTTTGAGTGTTTGTATATGTAAGTCTGCTTGCGTTTATTCCAATTAACTTAACTTAAAACTGTGTTCCCTCTAATGTTTTAATTTGACATTTCGATCATTTAGCCTCAATTCAATGTACAACTAGCATTTTAGGAAGAAAAGCAGTGTCATTAAAGTTTGCTTCTTTTTGACTTGGAACAACCTCTTTTTCATGATAAAGTGGAAGAAAGCGATCGTAGACATTATCACTAGCAGAGTATGGGATTCATTAAGAGCGTCGGTAGAACCTACCGGGAACCATTCCGGCGAGGGTTGAGGTGGGGTAGCTGCCCTGCCCTGTGGGGGGGACATGGGGGGGGTATCCAGGTAAGGTCGTACTGGCCATGTCTCGACCTAGAAACACAGAAGGGAAAGAAAATATTATACCAAAAATTGCCAGAATACAAAAAACAAGCACAGTACACCTTCTTTGCTTCTTTAGACACTGTTATCCAGAGCAACTTACAGCAAGTACAGGGACATTCCTTGCCCAAGGACTCAACGTCATGTTGACACAGCCGAGATTCGAACCAGGGACCTGCTTGGGACCTGCTACTATCCCGACACCCTAACTGACTGCGTCACATGACTCCTTGTGTGCGTTGAGTTCATTTGAAAAACCTTCCCTTCTTTCCACCTTCTTGTCCTCATTCCTTGTAAAGTGTGGAATGCAAACACACCATCATCTTTAAGCGTCTAAAAGAGATTGTAGTCAATAGTTTATTCACTCCTAAGGATGGTTTATGATCCATGAAATAAACTTGACCCCTCCCCCCGACTCCCCACGCCCCTACCGACAACAAATAATGAGAATGCCATATTTAGTTTCCCTGATGGACGCTCATTCTGCTCATCTGAAAGGAAGAAAACTATTGCTAAAAACAAGGAGTTGCAACAAGATTAAGACAGCTGCAAGCCGCAGGGCTATGGTCTTAACGTCAAGCTAGTCCATGCATCATTCAGTCCAGCATGCATGGGTGCCATGCTATGTTCTGGAATCGTAGTCAGAGTAATTGAGAGTGACGGCAGCAGCTTAGCCGGAGCTAGCTGGATCAAGGGGCACGAGGGACAGGCCAGAACTGGGCCAACCCTGGACCCCTTTCCTCCTGCCCCCTCCCCATCCCACCCTCGTCCCCCCAGACACAGGGCCCGTCACGAGGATAGGGAGGCCCAGAGGTCCGGGGGCCATTGTTAGTCAAAAGGCCAGCGAGAGGGGTCAGGTTTGGGATGGGGGTGTGTGGAGGGGGTGGGTGGGGGTTGCGGGATAGAGCAAACTCTCTTAATGAGGAACCAGCCGTCAAAGTTTGCTGCTGTGTACACAACAGTGGAGCCGCGGTGCACTCTGGGACAGCGGAGGCTGTCGCTTTGATCAGCTCTCTGTCGGGAAATGACTTCCACAGCTTGAAAAAAAGGAAAATCTGTGGCACTTTAGATCAAATAATACAACGACTAGTCACCTGGGGAACTTGTGTAAAACCATGCGATTCTCATACACTGAATTAATTAAAAGCAATATTGTCTCTCCTTGGTGGCAACAGTAAAAGGCGGTACCTGCTCTAAAGGCTGGCTGGCATATTAGCTGGAGCTGACAGGGGCATGGACGGAGCTGGCGGCGGAAGAATCTAGTGCGGTTGTGGACTGGAGGGGCAGGTAGTCCGCTAAGGTTGCGCCCCCCTGAGGGTAAAGAGGGCGAAGGACGCCTCATGGCGGATTTACGCCCGCAGAAGAGAGGTAGAGGAGGTGGGACTGCTGACTGTACACGCGCACTCAAAGCAACACGCACACACCTGTGCGAGCACGCAGACGCACACTCGCACCGGCGCTGACGCACTAACACACTTATCCGACATGTAGACAAGCAGAGCGATCCGGTGGTGTAAATCCCTACATGTGGAGAGACGTGGAAAGGGGGGGGGGGGGGGGGGAGCTGAACAGAGACATAACACTGACCTAGAAATACACTGATACAGTAGCCAGAAAGTTCCAGACCCCGGATTTGTGAAGACCCAGGATTTGTGACGTATATGTCTGAGGTGCCCCAGCTAACAGGATTTACAAGCTATTACGAGCAGGCTGCATTCACGCCTTCCTTAAGACGAACAGGAGAAAGTCCCTATGTATCGTTGTCAGGACAACACTACGCTTTATACATTATACGCACTACCCCTTCCTCTAACACTTTCACGGTACACTTCTGTGTAATAAAAATGGCCTGAACGCGCAGGGGCTTGGGGCTCAATAAGTACGCGTTTGTTATGAAACCGTTCGCACAATCACCATTTATAAATCGTGCATTTCTGTGCACCTAAACAGTGATCGAGAACTAACGGGAAATAAGTTAAGTTCCAACCAGCGTCCCCAGATCAATCAGTCTCCAACACACTCAGATTTCCCCGAGGTTTTCGCGGAGAGAAACAAACGATATAATCTCCGCGGCGGCGGCGTTCTCAAAAACAACACCGTCTCGTCGAACCCAAACGAGTCGACGATTGGCTCACCCGTGGCTCAAAACGCCAGACCTTGATCTCATTTGCCTGATGAGCCCTGGCATCTTTCATTTCACCGGCATTGCCGCCGAAACTCAGGCAATCAATGTGAGCTCTGTCCCTGGCCTCTCTGGGTCCACCCTGCCGAGCCCACGCCTGCTGGCTCGGGGCCTGTTAGGAAAGAGACGGCTCTCTCCCCCCGCACCCCCCACCCCCTCCTACGCCATGATAGCCTCATTAGCTGCTTCCTCCGCCATTGTTGTTTTACAACAGGACTGTGTGTAGAGATTCCTCATTAAGATAAGGGCTGCTTTATTGAGGAAAGGAGGAGGGGGGGGGGGGGGGGGGGAGGGGGAGGGGGACCCAGCCCTGTCAGTCCTAGGGACCCAATGTCAGAGACACAAGCAACTTAACTTAGCTTCTTTACCATGCAAATAAACGACTAGGTTCTGCAGTTCTCTCTCTCTACATATAGATCTTTCTATCTCTTCATGCTTCCATGTCTTTCTCTCTGTATTGCTGTCTTTCATGCTCTCTCTCTTTGAGGATTCGCATATCCTATTTTTATGGACGACATACACGTGATTCATTGTTTTTTCTCCAAACTTTTACAGCACTCATTTCAAGGTGATAGCCCCCCCCCAAAAGGTTAAATGGAAGAGGTGAAGCAGTGGACGAGGCTAATGAATCCATCACAGAGCAGAGAGCCTCGGCGAGAAGGCTGACAGGATGCACGGAACGCACGCCAGCCCCATTTGAGGCTGCCGCCGGCTCCTTCCTCCACGCACCCCAAGCAACATTGTCAAACAGACAAGGAGGCGAGGGGGTTAAGGTGTAACAACAACCCACGCCGATGCCGCGTTCAAGACCAATGAACTCTGAAACTAATCAGACGTGCGCTTGCCTATTGTCCTGAGGAGGAAAAGCCCAGGCTGAAGGGGAAGGCTGTCAAATCACAGGCCTTGATGACGGAGATGGGATATAAACTCGGGGGTGGGGGGGGGGGGGAGGGAGTGGGGGGGGGGGCGGTCTACGGGGACCCCTTCCTCCGCGCAAACACGTCTCGGAGAGCGCGGTGAAACTATAGAGTTCTCTAACATCTGTCTGTGCTCCTCCGCAACGTACGCGCGGAACCCATCAACCATACAAATGGACCGGCAAGAGTGAACCCACAGCTTTTTCTCCTTTTCTTTTTCAGCGGTGGGGTCCAGATATCGTCTGGAACTCTCTCACAGATGAGTGGACACCACGTTGGCTATGAAACAAACAGACCAAGTGTGTGCCAGAAGAAAAAAAAGAGAGATGGGCACCTCTTTGGAATTCTATTTTCAACCCAAGACTGCCTTCTCTGTCATTGTTGAGTATGGTATCACCAGCTGGAGAGTAGCGTTAGGGGGATTTGAATAGATTCACCTCAACAGGAACCCCTTCGTGTTTGCAACAACAACAGCAGGTGCAGTCTCTGAACTCCTCACATTCTGAAGTTGGTGATTTATAGCAACTCTTTGCGCCCTCCAATTACGAACAAGAGCTGTTTGGCGGTCCGAATGGCTTGAATTCGCTCGGTCGAAAGACTTCATTAACGAAAGTGTGCTCAAAGTTCAATGTGGTCTAGAAGAGGATGACAAATACGAATTCTGTAGCTCCGCTGAAATTCTCCTGAGCTATTTTCCCCAGTCACCTCCACTGACACCAGGAAGAGTCTGACTATCCAAGTCAGCAGGGACTGCTGCTCAAGCTCACCCCGATCAAGACCCACCACCGACAGTGGACACGTGGTCAGATATGACTTCACCACGCTACTGACTAAAGCTAAGAGGCTAAGCTAATGATGTATCTGAGTATAACAACTACCGTTATGTCATTGGTACGGTATTCCACCACCTCTCCTCAGGAACTATGTGTTAAACAGTGTTGGATGCCTGCGGTGGCTTGTATCCAGGTTCTTTACTAAGGCCAAGGTTAATCAGGACTCACTGCTTATCTGTGGCAAACCTTGGACAGGGTTATCTCCACACTGTACTGCCATGCTAAAGGATCGCTGTGTCCTGCTATGGAAGACCAAGAACTTTCTAGACCTTTTTCTAAACATATCAGTTGGCAAGTCAAGTTTTATTCGTTATTTTTTACCTTTTCAACCTGGTGTCATATCAACCTAACGAGTTACAACCCCAAAACTTAATTTACTCTATTGTACAACTTTCTTTAATATAGAATTCCTCTGAACAAGCAAGTCTATATTACAGTAATTGCAGTTTTCCTGTCAAATTTCTGAGTTTGATTTATTAAAGTAGCTTTCCTATTGAACATGTAAACAAACGCAGTCTTTGCAAAGAAAGTGGAAAGCAAGGAAGTTCCAGAATGTTCTGAATGTGTTCCAACGCTCCAAATTCTCCTCTTATTTGTGGGGCCTTTCTCAGGTAGCCACTCAACAATAAGCAGACAGCACCAAAGATGGCCGACATCTTTTTTTCCGCATGGATCCTCAAAACTCCATTCTCAGCTCTGCATAGCAAGACTTCATTAATCTTTCATCTTTAATAGATTATGCAAATTCCCAGACCGTAAAAATCAACAAGATCAATAACTGCATGAATTTTAATTGGGAGAAGAAAACATTTAAAGAACGAACATAATCTCTCAGCTCTAACCAATATGAGGACATAATTTATTCAGAATTGGATGCCAAGTGCAAAAGATAATTTAACACTTTTTTTTCTTCTGCTTGCCGCATATTCATATTTAGAGGGTTCATCAAATGTCTGTAAGCCTTAACATTCCAAAGCGAAAACCTTTTACCTAATCACAGGAAGCACCTGTCACAGTTTCATTTCGGCGAGAGTTGTTGCTGCTAAAAGTTCAATGGAGTGAATCCACTGCTAAATATACAATCTGTTCGATTTGAAGCTCCATCTCTGGTATTTAATATAACAGACCAATTATTTTGGAATGTTCAAACTATACAATCAACGCTCCAAGAGATCCTAATAGTTTACATGTACAGTGCTATTCAGCAACAGCACTGTTCAACAATAATGGCACTAAACTATAAGACAAGAACCTGTAGATAACGTTTTCAGACTATTGTATATGTATGCTTGTGAAAAGTTGACTGAGTTTTGTATTCCTCCCTGTATGAGGCCCTCAGGGGCCCCAGGGGCCCGGGCCCCCAGGTGGTACACAGCCCACCTGCTAAGTGTGCTCGCCAGAGCAAGACTGCTTTCATAGCCGGGCCCCTACACAAAGAATAAAAACACACCTTTCTTCTCCTGAGGCCCAACTTTCTGGGGCAAATCTACCTCCCACATATTTATGGAAAAAAGGGGCCTTTCTTTCCCCCGTAGCGCTGGCCCTGGGTCTAGGACCGGACCGCCGATCATTTGAGAAGGGTTGCTGCAGGTTTTCAATCATCCTGTCCTCTTTTACTCCCTCTCTTTCTCTCGCTGATGCTCGTTCTTGCACACACAGAGCCACCCCCCACGCACACGCACACACACACACACACACACACACACACACACACACAGAGGACTCATTGACTTTGATGGCTATTGCATAATTGTGGGAGTTTTATTAAAAGACCGGCATATTAGTCTCAAGCTGGTGTCGGACTATCAGTAAACCAAGCCTTCTCCTGGGAGAGAGCAAAGACTGCCACAACAAAACAATATTTCAATTAGGCGGCCAGCCATCACCCTCAACAGCAGCGCGAAAGCCCGAAGGAAAAAAAGCTCTTAAGCAATATAGGGTGAACTGGCATGGGATATGTGATACAGATAGATAATACTACAGGATATTTGATCCAATGCCCCTGACGTTAAAACTCTTTTGACATTACGAGGTGGAAACTTTTCACAGAAAACAGCTCTCACTTTGTGGGTTCTCTCCTTCTTGTTGAGTGTAAATTAGCCATCCAGCCAGTCAGCCAGCCAGTCAGCCAGCCAGCCAGTCAGCCAGCCAGTCAGCCAGCCAGCCAGCCAGCCAGCCAGCCAGCTATCCAGCCAGTCAGCCAGTCAGCCAGTCAGCCAGCCAGCCAGCCAGTGCGCTACACATCCCAGCCGCTGTCAATCACCAGCCTATCATAGCCTTTGATGACAACGTCCTGTCACAGCGAGAACAGCAGCTGTCTCTTATGAGAAGTGCTCCCAGTCAATCTGTTAGCGAGCCGATCCAAAGCTAACACAGGAGTCATAGTAAGGAGGAGCGTGTGAAGGAGCCGGGGAGGATTTCAGAAGCTCACATGAGCTCTCAACACTCTGATCTGCTCTAAGTACACACAAAATGCGCTGTTTATTCACTTTGGGGATAAGAGTTTGATGCTACAGCAAACTTATGTGCTAATGCCACACGCCTGTCATCAAACTCCACTTCACACAGGCTAGAGCTGATGATACTGCGTTCCCACTGAGAACACAACCTGGAGGTATTTTCAAAATCGTAAGGAACGGAACATCTGAATATCCTAATGAAAGAAAAACCTGATGTGCTGACTTTATACTCAAAGTATAAAGTGGGGGGAGGAAGAGAGAGAGAGAGAGAGAGAGAGAGAGAGAGAGGGAGGGAGGGAGGGAGGGAGGGAGGTAGGGATGGAGGGGAGAGAATATACTCAATACTCAATATTTCTAAGTACTTCAACAGCGCCTGCCCTGTGAAAGCCAGTAGGAGAGGACAGGGTTTGTAGCCACAGTAAGGAGCCCTACCTGTGACCACGTAGCTCTGGGAGACGCTGGAGGCCAGATCGGAGCTGGCGCTGGTCGACAGACTGGGCTTCACTTCATCCAGGCCTGAGTTCAGACCGGGCAGCGAGTACTCGTTTGCCTGAAACAACCCCCCCCACACACAAAACACAACTTTATGCACTGGCAATAGCGCAGACCACAAACAAAACATCCTATCCAAACACCTGCTGATGATAAGAACTTTGTACAGAGTTTACTGTTGGGTGTAAAAGTGTTTTATGAAAAGACCGAAGGGCCATTTTCAATCCTTTGCTTTCAGGGGGAAGAAAGTGACATTTCCGTGAGATCTTCCCGGTTTGGACACGCACCGCTGGCTTAAACAACACAGACGAGGAGGTGAGGAAACAAGGAGATCTGAGAGAGCATCTGTAATCCTTCCCCTGTGTCTCCTCCTGAATATTTCCGTGAACCCACCCCCACACACCCCCACCCCTTTCTTTAGTCAGGCCTAGGATGTATGCATGCATTAGGCTTGTCTGGGGAGAGGGAGGGAGAGAGAGATTGAAAGAGAAGGAGAGAGACGGAGGAGAGAGAGAGAGAAAAAGAGAGAGAGAGAGAGAGAGAGACAGAGAGAGAGAGAGAGAGAGAGGGGAGAGAGAGAGAGAGAGAGAGAGAGAGAGAGAGAGAGAGGGAGAGAGAGAGAGAGACAGAGGAGAGAGAGAGAGAGAGAGAGAGAGAGGGAGGGGAAGTGGGTGAGGGAATGAGAGAGGGATTGCGAGAGGAGTGAAAGGATGGGGTGTCAGCTGGTTCTTTGTGCTCCACTGCAGTCATCCCTGTGACCAGTGAAGGGAGGAGACATTTCAGGGCTTTGTTACCGCCAAGACATGTGGCCCTGGTTTTAAAGGGGAGTAAAAACCTCAAACCCACAACCTTTTGTGATCCCGCAACGGAATAAATAAAACAAATATGTCCAAGATATAAATATTTGGAGGTGTGACCTACTTCTGTGACTTTATATTCGATTACCTCTATCACAGTTTCTATAAAATATTAGGAGGTATTAGTGTTTTCAGATTACTTCGCATTGTCAGTTTAGTGAGCTGTAAATCATTCCATGGTCAGACATTGCTCCTATTTAGTAATTAGGTCCTTTAATCTGGGGATAAAGCCCTCACGAGCAGATGTGGTGAATCCTATTTGTTAAGGAGATGATCAGATGTTTTGACCCTCTTTCTGTCGAAGTGTGCGCGTGTCCTGTGTGCGCGACCGGTGTTCTCCGTGTGTCCTGTTTGTGCGCGTGTGTGCGGTGCATCTGTTTGCCTCAATGGAGCAGGGGGGTCCCAGAGGGGGGGTCCCAGAGGGGGGTCCCAGAGGGGGGAGCCGCTGACCCCGGTCTTGTCTGCCTCTATCCCAGATAAACTCAAATTGTCTGCTTACAACTGTTCCCTGGCACTAGCCTGGATGTTCCCCTGTATTCCGCTGGGCCTCCGCAGAACAAGAGCCATTTTGTCATGCAGATTGGTGATGGGCGGGGGCCGGGGGATGGGGCCAGGCCAGACCAGGCTGTGCTGGGCTTGGAGGAGGCGGGAGGGTGGGAGGGGAGAGGGGAGGAGGGGTGGAGGCGAGGTCAGGCAGGGGCGGTGAGCACAGAGGGGCCTGAATGGTTGGACCACATGGCTGCCAGAAGTGTGGGAGGGAGGAGGCCTCTCCAAAATGGCTTTTTAATGTCCTGACGCAGACAACCAGACAAGCCCCTAATAGCCTAATAGTCCAACCTTTTCACCGGTTTTTGAAAAGGAGGGGGGGGGGGGGGTGTGAACGGAGGAATGAGCGAAGGTCCGACGAAAGAAGGAAAAAAATGAAAAGGGGGCGAAAGCAGTGTGATTAATATTACGTTAAATTAAAACTGATTTTTCTGGACTGTTCCGACGCCGTTTTTTTCTCCCCTGCTACCCTGCTCCCCCCCACCCCCCCCCACCCCTCGCACCCCCCCTCACCTCCACCCTGCCTTTTTAATACCTTCTCCTCCATTCTTTGTGATTGCAAGTCATTTCCAATTCGTTTTAGTATTGATCTCGCCGTAGAAATCAGTTTGGTAATTAGCTGCATTAGGGCCTGTGTGGCAGGCAGAGGGGGCTGTGTCACTGATTTTATCGTCGTTGTAATTCGCCCCGATCGCGCAGAGATGAAAATGAACTCAATTAAGCCACTTCTAAGGCTGCCTGGGCCACCGGCTCGGAGTTGGAAGGGGAAAAAATTAATAGTCTCTCGCTGTTTAACAGTCTAATGAAAGTAAATAAAGGTTATCCGACATACTAGGCCCCACAGCTTAACGTGAGAAGTCCCTTCGTGTTCGTGGGTGTGTTGTTAGCGAGCGTGTTTGCCTGTGCGGATGCGGGAAGCTAATCGGGCTGTCGTAGCAGCTATCCCTCAGACGGAAGGTGTCCACATCGCTGACTCGGATCAAATCAAATACGAATGGATTTGTGTTGCCCTTGTTACAAGCGACATCACAAAGGGCTTCACATAGAACTGCCCCTCAACCAACCTAAACCCTCAAGGAAGACAAGGGAAAAACTCCCAGAAAAACTCACTAGGGATACAAAGAATGGAAGTAACCCTGGGAGGAGCACTTCAGTGAGGGATCCCCTCCTCCAGGGAAAGAGAGGTGCAGAACACAGGCTAAACATCAGTCATACATCTGGAGCGTTAATTGGTGGTGGAAACATCCAAACTCACCTGTTCAGGCTTGATGTGTTCCGAGGCGGGGGAAGAACGTCAGGGTAGGACGGACGCTCGAACACGCGGTCCAGGGCCTCCAGCTGCTGCTGGGTGAAGGCGTCTGCTCGGAGGTGCTTCCTCAAGCTCTCCACGCTGCCCTGCGTCTCGCTTGCCTGGGCCTGAGCCGTCCGAACCATCTGCAGGACCGGGGGGGGGGGGAGGGAGGGAGGGAGAAAGGGGAGGGAGAAAGGGAGGGAGAAAGGGAGGGAGAAAGGGAGGGAGAAAGGGAGGGAGAAAGGGGAGGGGGGAGAGAGAGGGAGAGAGAGGAGGGGGAAAGAGGGAGGGAGGGGGAGGAAGAGAGAGGGGGAGAGAGAGAGAGAGCGGGGGAGAGAGGAAGAGAGAGAGAGAAAACGGAAGAGAGCGAGGGATGGAGGGAGAGGGAGAGAGAGAGGGAGAGAGAGAGTGGGAGAGGGCAGTCTGTTCTTCCTCCCACCATGGGGGTGCTGCACGTGTTTTCGTCGGATTCTTTTTTCTCTCCCTCTCTCTCTCTCTTTCCGTGCGTCTCCCGAAGCCGACTGCATATTTTAGCGCAGCGTTGCTGTACGGACAGCTCCCTGGGGGTGGAGGGGGGTGTGGGGGGGTTGGGGGGGGGGGTGGCTTTTGCAACGTCGCGGGGCTGTTGCAGCACGAAACTCAATTGTTCTCCTTTGGTTCCCCGAAAACAAAATGGAGTCATTAATTACCTTCTATCAGCCCGGCCTGAGAAAAAAAAGCGGCAAGTGCAATCAATAGAACCCGTTTGTCATTCAATATGAAGGGTCACGGGTTCTCATACACTCAACACCCCCAACACACTGTGACCTTCTGCAATGGGGGCCTTCTACAATGGCTGGAGCTACACAAACGACACCGACACACTTCGTATCAGGCACACTGTAAAAGGCACGAATGTGCGTAGAAATGTGTGCGGTTCGATTGTTCAACTCAGATTAGTTTGTGGTCAGAACGAGGTTCAAAACGCGCTGGTTGAGGCTGTGTGGTTGCAGTGGAAACATCCAGTGTTGCTGTCTCTGTTTCTTGCTGGTGTTTCCCACTGAAGCTCAGGTTGGAAGACAACACAGTTCATCCCGATATTCAGGGCCATGAAAATAGACTCTCAATGGTGTTTGTGTGTCTCTCTCTCTCATTCACACACACATACACACGCAAACCCATACACACACAGTTAGACATACAGTGAATCCACCTACACACAGAAATACACACACACGCACACACACTCATACCTCCACCCACACACAAACACACACGCAGATTCATACACACCCATCCATCCACATACACACACACGCAATGTGCACACACATTAAAGATGTCTTTTTGGAATATTTTGTAGTGCTGGTATAGAGACGCAAAGTTCTCCAGTCCAATTATTTGTTTTCATCTCCCCTTTTTCCGTATGAAAGTCAGCGGCGGAAAAAACACGGTTTGAAAGGCGAATTAATTCCCTCCCTTGTTTTAGTCTGTAAATCAGCGACAGGAGACTCTCCACACCTGAGGTTTTACGATTTACTTATTCATCCATTTCTGATAGGTGACATGATGATCACATCTCCGGTGAATCCCTTGTTGATGTTTTTTTAAATGCTGTTGAGTCGGGTAAAAAAAACAACAACAACCACAACAAACACACCGGCAAACTGGTATACCCAGAGGGTGAACACTCCTTCCCTGTAAGCTGGCTATATTTATGAAACCTCTGGAGCGGAAAGGAGAGAGAGGTGGGGGAGCCAGGGAGAAGAGATGGAGGAGCGGAGGGGGGGGGTTAGGAGAGAGGGGGGGTGGGTAGGAGAGAGGGGGGTGGGTAGGAGAGAGGGGGGTGGGTAGGAGAGAGGGGGGTGGGTAGGAGAGGGGGGGGTGGGTAGGAGAGAGGGGGGTGGGTAGGAGAGAGGGGGGTGGGTAGGAGAGGGGGGGGTGGGTAGGAGAGAGGGGGGTGGGTAGGAGAGAGGGGGGTGGGTAGGAGAGGGGGGGTGGGTGTAGAGGGAAAGAGATGCAGGCAGAGGAGGGGGGGGGAGGGGGAGAGGCAGGAGGAAATGAGAGGAACCAGCGGAGCCCCTAGCCGGGGATGTTAATATCTCGTGATGTCACGGCGTGTTTAAGAGCTTTATTCATTCGATGGAGCGCCGCCGAGCAGTGTGCTGACTGTCAGCGTTCGTGGCGATGGCGGTGTACGTTGTTGTTTTAAACGCGTCGAAAGGCCGAGGCGTCCCCCCAAAATGAGGAATAAGACCTCCAAGACGTAGTAATGATGTTCTCCCCCTCTCCCCCTCTCCCCCTCTCCAGCCCTGTCCCACCTCTAGGCCTGACTTGTCGTTTAGCATTGCCACCTTGTGCAAAGAGTCCTTGTGGAAACGCAATTAACGCATCCCTCCTTTTCCTCTCCTCTCTCCCTCCCCTCTCAAGCTGGGTAATGCAGCGCTCCATTAATTCCCGGCATCAGTGCCCATAATTGACTTTTCTGCGACATGATTCCTCTCCATGTGAGTGAATTCGCTTTCCTTATATTCTTTTTTTTTCTTTCATCTCTGACGGATTCTCGCCTTATATCATTTACAACGGCGCAGGTCGCGAGACAACATGTAGCTGAATGCGGAATTGGCTTCAACATCTTAAAGAGGGAGCGAGGGAGAGAGAGAGGGAGAGAGAGAGAGGGAGAGAGAAAGAGAGGGAGAGAGAGAGAGAGAGGGAGGGAGAGAGAGAGAGAGAGAGAGAGAGAGAGAGAGAGAGAGAGAGGGAGGGAGAGAGAGAGAGAGAGAGAGAGAAAGAGAGAGAGAGAGAGAGAGAGAGGGAGAGAGAGAGAGAAAGAGAGAGAGAGAGAGAGAGAGAGAGAGAGAGAGAAGAGGAAGAGACTCTAGTTATGAAGCCTTTTGTGTCACGCTCTGCTCTTGGTGTCTGGTTGTTCCGCTCTGCGGCTCTGGTCCTACACTCTCTCACCATCGCCCCATCTTGATCATCCCAGCGCTCACGATCCCATTACTTTCTATTTAGCTCGGGATGTGTGTATTTTCGGAAGTCATCTTCTATTGAGTCTTTGTCGCGGACTAGCATGACTGCCCAACCAGTGTGGGCCCAGGTAAAAATCCATACGCTAACAGATTTAAACTCTTTCAATAAAACACAAGTGTGCCAGTCTATACACCGGACACTATTCAAAAGGTCCAATATGAAATTGGCAGAAGTATTCCCTTGAGGTGTGTGCTAAGGTTAGCGTGACTTCTGCCGCCGGTTTCAACTCGCTCACTTCAACGCGTTTGAATGAAGCTCCAACGAGGCCGTATTTTCTCCCCCAGTTCACACTCTCGTCAACTCCCTCTTCCGCACTTCCCACGCGTGTGGCCAATCGGGGACTTACGACCTTTGTTTTCGGCATGTCATTTATCACCGCTGGTCTCTATTGCCTGTCCTCCCCAGAGGAAAAGTTAGTCCAGCCAGAGAAACACTCAGTCCGGTCACTTCAACCTGCCTTGAAATACAGGGAGGGTCAAAACCAACCAGGCAGGAATGCAACAATACTAATCTGTCTACACTGGTTACTAGAATCTGGATCTTTCTCAGACCAGTTTGAAACTTTTTAGGGTAATTACATTTTAAGACTAGTGCGAGGGGGGGGGGGGGGAGAGATCTTAAAATGTATAACTTATAAACTATACTTGAGGTACACTATGTGAGCGCAATAAGGCCCTTACAATGAAGACAGTAAAGTAACAGGTTAAATCCACTCACGTTACTATTAATGTGTTTGGCATTCCGTTTTACATAATGAGATACACAAATAAATCTTGGCTATGCGTTGTGTTGGAAGTAGGGAGTATGGTGGTTTGGGGGGCGGGAAAGGGGGGCTGGTGGTTGGGGGGGGGGGGCATTGAGGCATTCTCCCAGCACTGGCATAATTGGTATCGCTGCTTGCAGACATGCAAACCAATCTCTCCACAGATAGGGCTGAGTCTCTCTCCTTTTCCCCCCCTTAAGGCTATTTCTTTTGTCTTTTCGATAGCTTGCACATCCGAGATAGAGGGCGGGAGGGTGGGAGGGATGTTAATTTGTGAATTAATAGCTTTTCTCTGCAGAATTGCAAATTCTTTTAAATGTCACAATGTTCAGGGTACGGGGACCCAGCGAAGCCACTGGAGGAACAATCTAGACCTGCCACAAGCACGCGCACACACAAACACTACACACGCCCACAGACACACTACACACACTGGTCGCACAACTCCACTACCCCTATCCAGTCTGATTTCCGCTCCTGCCCCCTCCCCTCTTCTACTATTCTACACTTTCTCTCCCTTCTGAACTCTCTCCCTCTCGTTCCGTGTAACATGCTACTTTTAATTTGCAATAACACATGACAAGGACAGATTCATGTCTCTTACGGCACCTGTGTCCCTGAAGCTCATCTTACGGGGACCTGGTGTACATAACGTGTGTCACCCTACATTATCTCTGCAGACCTCCAGTAATGGGGAGCTTTGCCTCAAAGGGCAACGGCGGACTTCCACCACCACACAGTGCTAGCCCTGCCTCCCTCACAGAGCTAGCCCTGCCTCCCTCACAGTGCTAGCCCTGCCTCCCTCACAGAGCTAGCCCTGCCTCCCTCACAGTGCTAGCCCTGCCTCCCTCACAGAGCTAGCCCTGCCTCTCTCACAGTGCTAGCTCTGCCTCCCTCACAGTGCTAGCCCTGCCTCTCTCACAGTGCTAGCCCTGCCTCCCTCACAGTGCTAGCCCTGCCTCCCTCACAGAGCTAGCCCTGCCTCCTTCACAGTGCTAGCCCTGCCTCCCTCACAGTGCTAGCCCTGCCTCCCTCACAGTGCTATCCCTGCCTCCTTCACAGTGCTAGCCCTGCCTCCCTCACAGAGCTAGCTCTGCCTCCCTCACAGAGCTAGCCCTGCCTCCCTCACAGTGCTAGCCTTGCCTCCCTCACAGAGCTAGCCCTGCCTCCCTCACAGAGCTAGCCCTGCCTCCCTCACAGAGCTAGCTCTGCCTCCCTCACAGAGCTAGCCCTGCCTCCCTCACAGTGCTAGCCTTGCCTCCCTCACAGAGCTAGCCCTGCCTCCCTCACAGAGCTAGCCCTGCCTCCCTCACAGAGCTAGCCCTGCCTCCCTCACAGTGCTAGCCCTGCCTCCCTCACAGTGCTAGCCCTGCCTCCCTCACAGAGCTAGCCCTGCCTCCCTCACAGTGCTAGCCCTGCCTCCCTCACAGTGCTAGCCCTGCCTCCCTCACAGAGCTAGCCCTGCCTCCCTCACAGAGCTAGCCCTGCCTCCCTCACAGTGCTAGCCTTGCCTCCCTCACAGAGCTAGCCCTGCCTCCCTCACAGAGCTAGCCCTGCCTCCCTCACAGAGCTAGCCCTGCCTCCCTCACAGAGCTAGCCCTGCCTCCCTCACAGAGCTAGCCCTGCCTCCCTCACAGTGCTAGCCTTGCCTCCCTCACAGAGCTAGCCCTGCCTCCCTCACAGAGCTAGCCCTGCCTCCCTCACAGTGCTAGCCCTGCCTCCCTCACAGAGCTAGCCCTGCCTCCCTCACAGAGCTAGCCCTGCCTCCCTCACAGTGCTAGCCCTGCCTCCCTCACAGTGCTAGCCCTACCTCCCTCACAGAGCTAGCCCTGCCTCCCTCACAGTGCTAGCCCTGCCTCCCTCACAGTGCTAGCTCTGCCTCCCTCACAGGAACAGGCGCTGCCAACCTGGAGACACAGGTGCAGCGTACGAGGCTCCCATCAAGCCAGACGTAACAAGTCAACTCGGCTCTTCCGATCCCAACCCAATCCGAACACAGCAGTGGGGGGGTCGGTCCCTCCACCCCCACCATCACACCACCACCACCCCCCCCCCTCGTGTTATTTTTTCTCCAGAATAACCGGTTAACAGATTAGGATGAGAGACTGCTACTCTCTCATCATTTAATAAACGTCAGGCTTAACCAGCTCGGGTGGCCTTGAGGCCTTTGTACAGTGTATGTCGCTCTGAAACCGAGCCTCCGCTCAGCAGCCCTCCCTGCGTCTCCCAGATGACTTGGTGTGAAATAAAGACTACATGTTTAAATAACCCCACAGCCTTTTACACAACTGGCACCGTCCCAAATAACCCATCAAGAGGTCTTCATCTGCTTCCTGACACCAGACACTGCAGTCAGACTATTCGAACGGTCGAGGGAGGGTGAAAATATTTTGCTCGGCGAGGTTACGCTCGGGAAAATCTCGTGTCACAGACAACAGACTGCGACTGCGAAGTGACGCTGCGGTAGATAACCTGCGGGGCTGCGTGGAGAATGTTGCATTCGCGACACTTAGCCTGGTTCGTTTCAGCGCACGTCAAAGAACTGTCATCCGGAAGGCATCGCTCAGCCGACACAGACAAAGTCCCCCTTCCCCAAACCCCTCCCCCCAAGCTGACAGACACAACACAATGAAGGGAACAACTGTTGAATCAAGGCAACAACAACAACAACAACAACAAAAGGAAGGTTTGCTAACTTTTGGTTTTCAACTTACAATGCCCTATTTTCCTCCCGTCCAAGTGGTTGCTGCTCCAGAGAACTACAGAGACGGAAACATAAAGAAAGCAAGCGGCCTGCGTTGGTGAGTGCTTCACGGGATCACAGCCGACCCTCCCCCTCCCACCTTCATCATTAGAGAGACACACATTATACATTACACACCAGCACATACAGTAACATTGAAACCCACACATTATGCTCATGCATGTACAATCTCTCTGCCAGCGCACCCCACACACACACACACACACACACACACACACACACACACACACACACACACACACACACACACACACAGAGGGACCTCTTCCCCCTCTCCATGCCTCAACCGGTCTGTTCCTACACCTGTTCCCTCCTCCACCAGGGACATGTTAATTCGTAGGCATTAAAAAGCCAATTGTTTGCACAACCGATAATCTATTAAGCCTGAGGCGGTGTGCGTCCACTTCCTGGCTGTGTCTCAGACTGAGGGGTGCTGGATCAGATTGTCTGGGCCTTCACTTCCTCTTGGAACCCATTGTTCTCTGCATGCTTTGCCCTCTATGGGAATTCTACAGTATCTAAAAAAAGAATACTGAAAATCTGTTGCCTGTTGGTCACAAACCAAAATCGTAATTTATCCTTACACTGTTTTGTACATGAATACAAAGTGATACGCTTATACTACATGTCAAAAATGTATTGGATTACGATGGATTACAATATGTTTGGGAGGTGATTAGTGTTATCTACAGTAATTGGATTGCTTTGCTTTTCCAGCAGTGAATCCACAGACCTCCACGTAATAAATCTGAGTGTCTTAAGGTTTAATGACAGATATGTGGGATCTCTAGTGCGTCATATCAAACTGAAATGCACTTCTATGGGCTGGAGTTCTCCGCTAACTGATTGAGAGACAACTCTTCCTGGCTTTTTACACACACACTTCACACACACGTACAAGACAAGGCAGGGCGGGAAATCAAAAGTGTGGAAACACAAGGATCTGTGTACTCTCTCACCATCATCTCTTTTTCTCTTTTCGCTGTTGGAGCGAGGGATTCCCAAAATGCCGTTGATGGAGTAGGATCCCACGGGGTCGTTGGACGAGCTGGTCACCGGGGGCGATGTCGTGCTGGGTACTGTGGGAGAAGACACGCAGGTCAAGAGCAGTGTGTGTGTGTGTGTGTGTGTGTTAGCATGTGTGGTGCATCCGTGTATTTGTGTGTAACAAGAATGTGTCCTACTGATGTTAGGGTGAAGGGAAGCAGCTTGCTAGCTGGTTTGAATCTGTTTTGTGTCCAGGGAGTCTAGGGAATCATGTGGCTGAGCGGTTAGGGAATCTGGCTAGTCAGAAGGTTGAGAGTTCGAATCCCGGCCATGCCAACACGACATTGTGTCCTTGGGCAAGGCACTTCACCCTACTTGCCTCAGGGGGGGAATGTCCCTGTACTTGCTGTAAGTCGCTCTGGATGAGAGCGCCTGCTCAACGACTAAATGTAAATGTGACGTCCACAGCCAAGTCAGCGAGAGCAGAGCTTCACTTGGGATCATGTCAAACATGTGACACCTCCTCCGCGGCGGCGGCGGCGTGTGACAGCGGCGCTCGTGCTCACCTATGGTGTGTCCAGGCGTGGAGAGCGGCGTCACCGATCCGTCAGGCGAGGGGTGGAACGGTTGCTGGACTTTGGTGCGGATAATCCTGCCAAAGTGAACAAGCGACATGGGGTCAATCAATAGTCCCGTTCTACAGAGCATGGAGATTCCCCTGTACAGGTCTCTGGCCCCAGCGTGCTTTAACATAGCACATCACATCCACTTATGCCGTTGCATGTGTACTGCACTGGGCTCGTTTGGGGGGGTCTTGTCTCCCTGTACTTGAGTTCTGCCACAAATAACCAATCTTGGAGCATTAGGCCCAATCTCTTTGCCGCTGAGCACGAGTGAATGGGGGTGCCCCCTGAGAGAGTGTATTCAATCTAGCTGGATTCTGGGGTTAGAAATATGATAAAGTCCCCATACTGTTAAGATGTGGTATGGGGAGGGGGGGGGGGGGGGCGGGGGGTGGGGGGTGGGGGAAAGACTTCATTGCACTTTGGACTGAATGATCTTGCAAACAAAGCATGAAATCACATCAATTCACCTCAATGATGGGCTTCGCTGGCTCTACCTGGCCTTCTATAATAATCTTCCTCTCTTGCTCCTTGCTCCCTTTCTTTTTTTCCTTTTCGCAGCCCCCCCCCCCCCCCCCCCGCTCTTTCGCTCCCTTTTCCCTTCATCCTCTCGCCTCTTCGATCTTTATTCTTGTTCTATCCCTTTTTTTCTTACCGGCTCCCTCTTACTTTATCTATATCTCTATCAACCCCCCCCCATTCCACCACCACCCCACACACCCCACACACCCAACACACCCCCATCCCAGTCTCTGGTTGTTCAGGTCAGTCAGTCAAAGCACATGGGCATCCTCTTCTGTCGGTGTGGATCAGGCCCTATCGATTGGGGACTTGGGAATCAGTTGGGAACAAGTGGCACCCACAAAAAGATGCAAATCGTATAGACTATAAACTCCACGTAACAGTAATGCCACAGTGTTTCATTGTAATAGCCTAAACTGACAGGAACATGTGATTTATTTGATTCCTTTGCGAAACGGCAGCTGGTGTGGTGATCTGAGATGCACGAGGCGACAAGAAAGAGGTGACATCTTTTTACCAACTGTCGGATCTTCAAGATCAATTCAGATCAGCGAGCGCAGATGTGGATTGCTGAACCGAACTGATGCTACAGTAAAAAAACGTCGCTATGACTCATCCGTTGTGACACTGGTAATCAAATAAGACTTAATCCCGCAGCACTGTACACATTTACATTTGGACAAAGTACATACTGTGTAACGATCTCTTTCAATACATATACCTGCTATGGAAACAAACTGTAGATTCCACACTAGAAACCACACTCTGGTTGAGCTGAAGAAAATACTATACTCCCAACACAAGCAGCATATTTAGATATTGGCCCTGGTGTTTTCAGTGGATCGGTTCAGTATTGGGAAGGTTAGGGTTAATAGCCTCGGGGGGGTAAAATGTGCATCAGACTCTTTTTCATTCTCCTCACTATCTCAAGTGTCCTCTATATGCTTCCCTTCAGGCGGGGCCACTAAGACTGGCGGCCTACTCCAGCAAACACACATCAATATTTTATTTGAATTTTTTACATCTCACCACTACAGTCATCTGACCCAATGACTCTAGGGAGCCACATAAATTCAAGGACTTTATTTCGAATCCATGTTCTTGATATTGAATAAGCAATTTGGATGGGCAAATTAACGACTTTAGCGTATGGATGTTGTTGGAAAAAAATTCCCCAAAGAAATATTAAAATGAGGATCAATACAATTGAAAGCCGCTTAGGACCTCACAGTTTGGTTTCGTGTCCACAAGGCATGCGGAGGTTGAAATCTCCTTTCTGTGGCTACAACACAAAGTGCAACCCAGTCTCTGTGTAATCTTTAATAATTCATGCGGGAAAAATGTGTTTAAAGCTAGGACACTCTTTTGTCAACCGAGCAGAGGTCAACTCCTTAACCACAGAGGCCACGCTGGTCTCTCTCTCTCTTTCCCTCTTTCTCTCTCTTTATTTCTCTTTCTCTCTCTCTCTCTCTTTCCCTCTTTTTCTCTCTTTATTTCTCTCTCTCTTTCTCTGGCTCACCTTCTTGTCCACCATTCTCGGTCTCCCTCTATTTTCTTTCAAATTAGTTTGAGGTAAATTTCATGCAATTTAACAACATAAATATCCCTGTGAGTGTCATGTTTGTGCCACACTGTGCTACTGCCTGTGTGGCATTAAATGCATACCAACGCTGACTGATGGGGATTCAGACCATAGTTTGGAAAACCGAATAATTAGTTAAGTACAAGTTAAGTAATTAGGCTATTAACAAGTAAAGCTAATTGTTCTGATATTTACACAAAATGTCTTTCCTAATTTCTTGTAAACATTCGAATACTTTAGAATCAACTTTTTGTTGAAAATACCATTTTCATGAGTAAGGTGACCATGGCTTGTTACAAAACCTGCTCTATCAATCTTGTATATTGTATCCTTTGTAAAACACTGAATACTGAAAACGTGAATAACTCTTTTTATTTATTATTTGTTTGTTTGACCATAGTCATATTGTATCTTTGACTTTGACACATGTCCAGTGCATTTTTTTAGTTACATAATATGATTTAACGTGTTAAAATACACTTAAGTCTTGGTTAATTATTAAACAAAACCTATAATGCAAAATATTCGAATCCAAATAGGTTACCATCTTTGCCTACGTATGACGCTCAAAGGACCAACCTATGATGCGTCTCTCCATTTGATCATTACTCCATTTAGCCAGATACTGTATGTCATGAGCAGGGAGTCCTCTGATCTCTCTGCAGCTCATTAAAATGTAATGCTGATGGCCAGCTCTATGGAACAGTGCCTCCTAACCAAAGTTCATTACAAGCGCTTGCAGGTATCATGCTTTTTCACCTTGCGCACATCCGCTGGGGGTTTCCACCGTCCACCATAAAGACGCTTTGTCTAGCCTTGTCCCATTTCATGTGAAAGGTGAAGGTGTAGGATGACTGTTCCGATTTGGTGAAACAGTCCTTTTGATTAATTTAGTCAAAAAGAGATCCAGTAGAAACATTGAAATTAAAGTCTAAAATACGTTTTAAAAATTACGCTGGTCACATCTACAATATAAATTCCATCAGTCTGTCATTTGGCTAATTTATGATTGTATATTAAACTACAACTGCTGATAATAATAATAATAAAAAGTCCGGCAATAATACACAAATAAACAATATCAGCATAAAATCCAACACAGTTAGATTAGGCCTAGAATATCTTACTTTGTATTCCATTAATTCATTCTTATAGACATCAAATTTTAATAATTGTTTATCAGAATGGCATATGTAACGGCAATTTCACAAATAACGTTTCTTTTATTCTTTGCTGAACAATTAATTTCCTTGATCCCTTCCCCAGTGAATGTGGTTACTGCGAGTCCCCTGCGGCCTCTATTAGAAAACAGAGCGAGCCTGGTAATAAAGCGCGTGCAGACTGTCGCAGTGTGGTCTCGCTTATCGAACCACTTCGCGGGGTTATTTCCCGCCGCCGCTGGATCTGGTTACGCGGTTATTGATCGGTTTTTATCGAGACAGATGTGATTTTCGCGGGTCTCAACCTTAGTTCCCCTGCTGACTGAGGTAGAGGTGACGGGATTGAATTGCACTTTGTGAGACCACCCTAGACGGAACCTGAAAGAACCCTGTATGATGGTCAAATGCGGGTCTGTTCTGCAAATCTGCAAGTCTGCAGGAATCCACATTCTGACTCTAAGCCTCCACATTAGTTCTATTTCAAGGCTATCGGCGATTACGCATGAATCAAATTTAATCGACAAGGTATTTTCTGACTTCACTTCCACACAGTGGATAGTGGCTTTAAGAGAAACAGAGCATAAACAGTCTACAATAGCAACCACAATGCATGTTCTTTGAACAGGCTGGAGGTTCGTAAATGTTCTAATAAGACTTTAGGGATTTGTGAAATACCTGTTGATGGATGATACACTGGGGACTGTGTCATTGTCGCAGACAGCTTCGGCCAGGAGTCGGTCTCGAATCTCCCAGGCAAACATAGTAGGATTCTGTCGCTTGTAGTCTGCAATTTTATCCACTACTTTTGGAGTTGCGACCTTTGGTTTGGAGCCTCCAATAACTCCAGGTTTAATACTGCCGGTCTCATAGTACCTGTAAAAAAACCAAACAGAACAAAAGGTCAGAAATCGAATTAATTAACCACGTTGCTCTTTTGCAGGCTCATGTGAGGTCCGATTTGATACGAGCTTTATATTATTTTCATATGATAAAAAAGTCAATATTCACATCAGTTATTTTTGTTTCGACGTTAGACCTGCTTCAATAAGACGTTTGTGTAGATTTCGTACAAATTCCCCCCAAAGTTTGTCTATTAAAAATCATCCAACTGCTATTCAAATCAATTCGAATAAATGGGTCAATATTACAACATGAGAACCAGCACGTTGAAAACAAAGGAAAATGTGTCACTTATAACGGAGATCCAGTTCTGTTTAGATTGAGACTATTGAGACTAACCTGAAGTTGCATGCACAAAACAACATACATGCCACCATATTGTCCTAAAATAGGTGTTATGTTGGTGACAAACATTCCAAATTCAAGAAATAAAATACCTCTTAAAATCCATCTGATGGCTGAAAAAATATTCAAGACATTACCTTTTAACATATTTTGTTCTTAGAAAAAAAAAAGAAAAGAAGTTTGTCGGCTACTATGAAGCCTGATGACCCAATATGATGTGAAAATGGGTTATTGATAAGAGTCCTCGTCACTGAATTTCTGTATTAAGGCAAAAAAAATACCTATTACTGACTGTGGCTAAAATAAAGCTGCTCGCGCATATAGGCCAGAAGATTGATGCTTGACACCTAGGGGTGATTCTGTTTCCCTCATAGACATTATACATTATGTCTATGGTTTCCCTTACCTGCCGAGAATCTTGCTGACGCAGCCGTGACTGACCCGCAGTTGTCGCGAGATGTCACAGGGCCTGACCCCTTGGTGCGCGAGCTCCACGATCCTCTGCCTCACGACATCAGGTAGGGGTCTGCCGTTCACAAACACCCCGCCCAGCTGGTTCACCCCCCCATGCCCTATATGGGAGACAACAACACACACAGGGGAACATAACATTACATACATACAGAAGATACGCATCTTCAGAAAATGGATAGCGTTTCTCAATTACACAGGCATGCTCGAACCACACAACCATTGCATGTTGTGCATGGATTTGTTTGAACAGGCAAAAACACACAAATACAAGAGAGAGAGAGAGAAATGCATTTAGCCTATGTACGACTGATAAAATGCCTTCATTTATGTTGTGTAGGCTATAGTCTAGCTTTGCCAACTTATTTTAACCTTCGTCTTGTGTTTTGTTTGCTGTTACCATCCCTTGTGTTAACGGGTCGGTTTTGACCCATGTTTTAACTGTCTTTAGTTTTCAGTTTTCTTTTAGTTCATAGGACTATTTTTATTATAAGGGCCAGGTACTGTTTTAATATGTAGGCTAGGCTATTTTTATGACTAACCTATATTTTATATTGTGATTGGGCTATTAATAAGGGTTATTATAGCAGGCCTGTTGTCAGAAGTCCCCATCGTTCTCCGACTGTTATTAATGAGCCTGATGTAGGTAATGTGTTATTTTATAAAATGTTATTATTAAGCTATGACTGAAAGGTATGTGGAAACTGAAAATCGTTCATACAGGCTACATCAGCTATATCCGTATTTTTAGTGAAGGTCATAGGCTAGTGTCATATCTATGTATAATTTTAATAATAATAAAGATCGAAAACAATTGTTTAGTTTAGTTTAATATTTAATATTTTCTGTGAGAGTCAAATCTGATGGAACACGTATTTTTTTCCAACAACAACCCGTCACAAGGCTAACACATGTCGTGGATATTACCTTTCACGCTGTGTAATTTTCCCTGCACAATTACTGTAAATAATTAAAAAGAGCTTTGATAACTCATATTACAAACGTGGACAGTGCTAATGATGAAGAATTAATAATTTACATTTGGCATTTGGCTCTACCATAAAACTAGTGAAATGCTGAAATTAAAATTATAAACAAAACCAAAGGCTACAGTTAACGCCCAGTTAAACCCCACAAGTTATAATATATATTATTAAATAAAGTAATGGCATGTAGGCTACACTGCAGTGTCTCTGTATTAAGACATTTATTTACAATTCACAGGATGTACACATTTGGGCTATTACTTTGCAATCAATGGTAGACCTATTGTTTATTTCAACGGTAATAAAAGCTTTATATTCAAATGTATCTCCGGCCTGGTAAAAGTGTTTTGGATAGTGCTTCTCTAAAACACTCCTCAACCAAGTCCGGTTTCCATTAAGCTCTGACTGAAAGGCAATAAAGTTGCACTACATCCTTTTCAAAATGCAGAGAACAACTGAACTTTAATGTAAAATAGGCCTGCAGGTAGTAATTGAATAGGCTATTGACTATTGGCTATTTTTTCTCTATACGCTTAGATCATTAAATGTGATATTTTGTATTAAAATATGATGCATTTAATTCAACTTTGAGGGCCGTGCTGTATACCATATAGGCTATTTTCTGATTTTACTGTGGTCCTTTCCCACGTGCTGTGGGGAAACGAGCTATATTTAGAAAAACTAAAAGGCAGTCAAACGGTGCTATGCTGCATGTTTAGAGTAGACTAGAAGCAAATAATTTAGTATTTTATTTGTGAAATTGGGAATCGCGAAAGCGCAGTATGTGAGTGTCTTTGTAGCCTAATAAATATGGAAAATCCCAAAACATGGTCTGCAGGATACTGATTCTCTACTCACGGTGCATCGCCGAGAAGGGGTCTGCTTTGCAGTGAATATCCATGGGATAGCAAAGAAAAGACAGGTAATCGGCTGAAGTCGCCGTTTCGCCTTGATGATGCAGTTTCAAATGCGTTAAGGAAATATGGTGTATCGGTTCAAAATAGCAGTGTAAGTCCGTGTAGCCAGTAGTCTATCTCGAAAAAGAACTTCTTGAAAAAAGCGGCGAAGTTTTCCCTCTTTGCTAAACTCCGATGGGTGAATATCAAGGGTGGTCAGGTGCAGATCAGGACCCTCGCTTGTTCCAGAAGCACCGGTTGTAACAGTCGCCTTAAAAAACCTGTCTCACTCTAGATGTCGTTAAACGGCATTATGGAGAAATCAACAGCCTCCAATGGTCCAGAGTCTCTTTACTGCGGTAGAATATCCCTCTTCTGATCGGCGACAGGCGGGTCTCGAGTTGAATCAGACGGTAATGACAGGGGGCAACATAGACACGCCGAAAGAGGCTTTCAGTCCCCCTCCTCTCTTCTAGAATGGGCTGCGCCTGAACGAAGCTTTGGGCTGAGAATGAATCCCCTCTCCTGGCGTGTCTGTTTCTAAAAGCTACAGTCCTACCGATCCACCCTCCTTTCCCTCCTCCCCCCATCCATCCATCCTACAGATCCCCCAGCATAGAGATGGATGACTTGTCAGACAAAGGCAATAGATTCCAACACTTTGTGATTCGCCATCGCAAAAAAAATCGAGCCCAAATGAGGAGGTCCCTGCATATCCGACAGCTCGGAAGTGGAGAAAGAAGAAATAGGAAATGATGAGACGTTCGAGTGAAGAATCAAGGAGATCATGGGGCAGCTGAATGAAAAGAGTCCAACCCAGAAGCAGATTGTCTTTATTTTCCAAAAGAGCTAATTGTTGAAAGTTTGTACATCCACTCTGTCAAAGCGACCTCACCCACAAGTAGTCTTTGGTTGTAATAGGCCTTGATTACGCATTCATGTGATTACTATCAACATTAATAGAGCGTGGAATCACAGGCATTATACCACATGTGCTACATTACTATCAAAGCTTGGATTCATTCAAAACTATTATGCTATGTTATTTAGAGGCATCTAAAGGCCCACTGACATAAGGTTCAACATTTTTGACACGAAGACTACAGATCTGCAACCCCAACTTATGGCCATCCTCTTCTTTGATAGCAAGGCCTACTTTAGTACTCCCCAGGCCACGTCTCTTATCTGGATGTGTTCGCAGAAGGATGGGAAAAGCACTGTTCAACAAGCTGTGTGCTCCATTACTCTGTAGATGGCGCTCTTAAGTTTTCTAAGCTGTTTAGACCGATACTCACCGATGATAGTTTTGAAGTGGGCTTCATAGGTTGAGTCTTCTGTTACTGGATACACTGTAGCCTATATTAACGAACTACTTATAAAATTGCAATAGCAGCCAGATCAATGAACATTTTAGTTTACAAATCTGAAGATTTTTCAATTAAATTGATCTTCTTTTTTTACGGTCGTGACGTCCTGGTGTTAGAATAGCACTTTAGCCTACCCACAAACATGTCACATCTTTATTAGAATATCGCATTCAAGGTTTTTCCCCAGATTGCCCTTTTAAAATGTTAGCTGGAAATTACTATTTACAACCCCCCCCCCCCCCCCCCCCCAAAAAAAAAAAAAAAATCTTCCCCCTTTTCATTCATTCCTTTCCTAAAAGCCTCAAAACAGGCTTCAAAAACCTAGGTCTGTTTTCCTCCAGTTTTTTTCTTCTAACTAACATTCAGGCAAACCAGCAATAGTTTTTTTTTTTTTTAATCTTATGTTGTAAAGATAGACGTGGAGGAATCTGATTGGAGACCTGGGCAATAAGGGAAACTAAAATCTATCACCAATAAAATTTTGGCAAATTAAAAATATTTTTTTAATTTTAATTTTGTTATAATCAAGCAATAACACCTACATTGTTATAGTAATGTAACCCTGCATTTTAACCACTGATGTTATCATTATACAAATGTTGCTATAATATAATTATTTATTATTAAGAAGTACAATATAAGTATGAACATTATTGCTGTTATTGCTTTGATAACAATATTATTATAATTGTACCCTCCTTCCCACCATCCTCAAACAAGAAAATGCCAGTTGGCAAAGATCACAGAACAGCCCCTATTATTTAGACATGGGAGCTTTGTGGAAGTCGGAGTTTGGGATGGAATAAGAGGCCGTGTTGTGTTCTGCCCTCTGGACAAGTTTGAGGACGATTCCCCTTTTTGTTTCAGCTTTTCGGAGGGAGCTTCTGGTACAATATGTAGCACCATGGGCTGTAATTTCACACATCGCTGCGCCGTTGCCCTAAAGCTGCTGCTATTTCCCCCACAACACCCTGATTTGCCCCCGTACCCTTTGCACCGCTATGGCGACGTCCCCGTGTCGAGGAGTTGCAAAACAAATGTCGGGATGATTACGAAACTGCGAGTGTCTACTAAGTAGTGGTCCTTCAACACACAACACTTGTTTCATATTTGCCTGATTTTTGTTTTGATATTGAATATGCACATATCCCATCTCTGAAATTTAATTAGCGCGTTTCTGGGCGGTTAATTAGGGCATTTCTACTGACAGACTTATAGTCATTTCATATAATTGATGGACGGTGCAAAAGTAAAAAGATCATTTAAAAATCGTTAAAAAAAGAAAAACAAAAAAAAGAGGGAAATTTGAATTTCACCATGTCCAAAACTGAAATTTCTGACAAAATGATCTTGTTCGTTCTGAGATGCTAATGAGCAGCAAGAACCCTGTGAGTGAGGTCTGAGGATGAGAGGAGTGTGAGGAGGAGAGGAGTGTGAGGAGGAGAGGAGTGTGAGGAGGAGAGGAGTGTGAGGAGGAGAGGTGGAGGCTCAGCAGACCCCTGTGAGTGAGGTCTGAGGAGGAGAGGAGTGTGAGGAGGAGAGGAGTGTGAGGAGGAGAGGAGTGTGAGGAGGAGAGGTGGAGGCTCAGCAGACCCCTGTGAGTGAGGTCTGAGGAGGAGAGGAGTGTGAGGAGGAGAGGTGGAGGCTCAGCAGACCCCTGTGAGTGAGGTCTGAGGAGGAGAGGAGTGTGAGGAGGAGAGGTGGAGGCTCAGCAGACCCCTGTGAGTGAGGTCTGAGGAGGAGAGGAGTGTGAGGAGGAGAGGTGGAGGCTGAGCGCGCGGCCAGAGCGCGCGGCTACACAGCCAGGCGTTCTCTCCATTCACGCGCGCCGGCGACTGCAGAAACCAAGCTTTGCGACATGTGCTTTCCCAAAATCATGACATGAAAAGTTTGCTGTTGAGAAGTGTGCTGAATTTGGAATGAGGGTGATGGAAATACGTTTTTTTTTTATCTTGTGGTTTCGTTTTTTTTAATGTCACCAATCTATAATGCTGTTTTTGTGTTCTTCTGCTGCGCAGGCTGTCCTGCTTGGAACTGGCTACAAGGTGTAAGTTACATTCTACTGTAGGCTGCTTAGACACGATATCATTTATTTTCCTGTTGGCTTTTAATGCTTTTTCAGCTTTGAAATTAATGAAGAACTGAACATAGCTCTTACGTAAATATTGTGAAATGGTGACATACAAGTCATTTATAAGATATGAGTCAGTTTCGGTGCTTAATCTGACGATTTTTAAGATGACTTAACTTCATCTTCTAGCTATACAGTTTAAAATGTTACCTTTGTATCGTTTGTGATTAAAATATTTTTTATTTTTCAAATGTGTTGTGAATATCAATAATAATAACAATTGTGCAATCATGTTGAACATGTTCTTTATATGAACTATCATTGTTTTTTATGATTAATTTAGGCTATTTGGATAGACGTGTATTGTGAAATCCATTTGTTTGCTTCCAATTTATTGACCCCCATAGAGGGCATGAGGTCCAGTTACAAAACAAAAGTCAAGCAATTGTCTGACAAAGACCACGGTCAATGCATACTGCTGGGAATAATACCTTGAACCAACAATCACCATTTCCCCTGGCGTTTTCAAAAGTATCTCCATTATTTCAGGGAATCACCAGCAATATTGATGATAACACCATGATCTGCTCTCATGACACCGTCAGAAGCCAACGACGGGATATCAGCTGGGTCCTTCCATTGCTTATTCATGTGCTTTATAACGGGAGCAGATGGACTATCAATTTAACTCTCTCCCCAACACAGTCAGAGATTGATTTTGCACTTGCTTTAATTTTTGCCATAATTAATTAGATCATTACAAGGCTTTTCCATTGATCTTCCCATTTAGACCCAAAATCGAGAAGTGAATTATAATGTGATCTATGTATTCAATTAAAGCGTCAATTGCTGCGTACGTTTGACGATAATACTGTTAACAATGCTCAACAAAACGAATACTGCAAATAGGCCTCCAGTTCTCTAACAGCCAACAATGATTCACAGTGGAGTCCAGTGACCCCACAACAGGCCTCGAGGCAGAGTTTCGTGCACCTGTAACCTTTGCATCATGTTTTCGCACATCGTACTATTCAACCCTCGAAGAAAGAAAGTTAACAAGTTAACCCATCGCAGACTCTCACCTTCTCAGAAAACAAACATTGACCCTGTTTGTGAGCGGCAGGGGGACATGGTCGGGAGGGGGGGGGGGGGGGGGGTCAGGAGCACAGAGAAATCCTTACCTGATCGACCAAAGGCTGCGAGGCATGGCTTTACCCCTGTCTAATGGTCCGTCTCCACGATGCAGCCCAGTAGATCTGCCCGGCCTCCTGCGCTCCCTCCTCGGCTTGGGCGCTGTGCCTCTCCCCGCTGGTGGTCAGAATCTTTGACCGATCATCCAAAACTAAACGGTTTAGACGACCACAAAAAAGGGAAGCAATCTCGCTCCACTGAGCTAGGAATTGATAAAAGAGAAAATAGAAATCAAGGTACATAAAGCGTACAAGATGTCTCATATAAAGAAATGAATAAAACTTGTCCATCGGAGGTAAAATAGAACATTTGGTATGGAGATGCACTGAGACACAGTCGCATAGAGTCACAGGTGGATATGCTGCAGGTGACACAGCTCAGCCTGTCAAATACTGGTACGTATATTAAGATATTTTACACAAAATCTATAACGCTCCAACGTGGACTCATATTTGGGTGGAAGTTTTCGGTGAGAATGTATACTATTGCATGTATAATAATGTAAAGTATAATACGGATTGTTAAGTGTTAGCACTCCTTGGAACTTTGAAGTTCCCACAATGGCTATGTTTGTTCAATTACAAAAAGCATATTTAAAAGTTCTGACAAGATTATTGAAGAATGAATATCAAAAGCCATCAGTTTCTGAATATGGAAGCTGTTATTAAAAGTTTAAAGTGTTGTGGGCTAAGTAAATGTGTATGCAAACTTTTTTTATACAGTTACCACTGCTTGGCAGGCGTACAGTATATGCATAAGTAATATTGGCCTAAATGTGTTTTAGCAGTCAATCGCTCTCTCTCTCTCTCTCTCTCTCTCTCTCTCTCTCTCTCTCTCTCACACACTATCGTTCTCTCCTTCTTGGACACACACACACATACGTAGGCCTACGCACGCGTGGACACACGCTCACGCACGTCCCCATGCACAGTGCACCTAAACATACAGGCATAATCCAAAATAATTCCACAAAAAGGTAAACCGTAAATAATAAACATTCGTTTGCGAATCAACTGCAACTTTTCAAATTCTGACTGATAGACATAACTATTGCATAACTTAGAAGCTCAATATGGACGAATAGGAAATAGGCTAATCTAAAATGTATTTAACGGTATATTTACTGTAGGCTAGCAAAATCGTGTATGTTATTTTTATTTTTATTATGTCACCCATAATTTATATTAAAAAAATAACAATAACAAACGATCCATACATTTGATTGATTGTTAGAATGTGAAGCAATGTTTCAGGCAGTATCTATCAGTTGTCTATCTTTACAATATCCTGTCAAATGCATTTTATCACACCCAGACCAACTCCAAATTATGATGTTCCTCCACTTGAACAATGTGAGTTAAAATAGTCAAGTTTCCTCAGCAAAACATATTATATTATAAACTTTGTGGTTAACAGTGCGGGGGAATACAAAGGAAAAGTAAGGAGGATTATAAAACTTACTTACTGGAACATTAACAGATGAGTAACCAGTAAAAATGCAATATTACAATATTCACACGAACGACAGAGCGTGCTAAAGCTATCAAATGAAACAATAAAACATTATAGCTTCTATATCGGCTATTTAACAAACATTTTGCATGATACCACAGTGCAATACTTGAGGACCTAAAACGGCAATAAGAATACTGCTGGACCAGGAAGCTGGCTACAGAATATAACTTTTCTGTAGTCTGTAGGCCTAAATGTAAAACTACACAAGAAGATAGGTGTCCTTACCAATATGCAGACAACGTATGTCCAAGTACATTACAGTGCTGGTAAATCGATGCAGGGGATCCATTGATAGGCCTAAAACAAAGTGATTTAAACTAAGAAAAGTTACCTCGATCTTTACCAATCGCTTGATTCAAATGCTGTCGGAAGTGTATTGTTTTAGTTATTTAAACCGGTATCGTGCCTGTTAAGCTATTTAATATTTATCATCAAAGTTCAAATATATGAATATTTCATCAATCGAATATTACTTTTGAAACATAAAGGCCGTACTTCAGTTTTAACTGGGACCAAATACAGCTCGTTCTTTCGGTCTATAAAAACGTTGACGCATCTGCAGACGTGGAGGTCAAAGCTAATGCGTGATATTTAAATGTAACACATTTTTAAAGACATTTAAAAAAATGAAACAAAAAGTTTTAACGCAATTTTTAAATTCACGTATATATACAAGATACCCACGTGAACAGGTAATGTATGAATTCAGTCTCAGTGTGTGTGTGCATGGTAGGGTACGTCCAAATGAGGGGACTCAGACGTTTTATTGCATTTAAATCAGTGTGGGACATTCCAAATTAACTTCTCATTAGGACTGCTTGGGTACCGCTGGAGTCCTTTGGAAGGACAGGTTGAGATTTTGGGAATGGGGAGAGATTATTATGGCAGTCCTACTCAACTACCGGGGTGAGGACAGTGGAGTTGAGGTGGGCCTTTTAGAATGGTGACCAGTGTCTCTGCTCCTGTGAATTAATGACATGCCACACTGCAGTTTTGTCAACCTGCCTTCCTTCCTGAACCCTCCCCCTAAGACCACCCCCCACCACCCCTGACACACACACACACAAACACACAAACACACACACACACACACACACACACACACACACACACACACACACACACACACACACACACACACACACACACACACACACACACACTCCCCCCGTTGTCTGTTAAAAATAGCGTCCCACTTTTTTTCGTCAGTTGTGAGCATTAAATAAGCCTCCCTCCTCCACCCTTTCTTCCGCACGCTCCCTTTTCCCTGACCCCCCCCCCCACCCTTCCGTTGCTCCTCTCTCCTCCCCTTCCTTGCCCATGTAGGCCCCCAGGAACACTGTGCATGCGGAGTGCCCATCATTCATCATCTTTGCCAGCGTGGACGGGTCCGCCTCTGTCCTGCTGCTATTTAAAAGTCACCGGTAAAGCTTCACAGCCTGACCATTTCGCCATGAAATTTGGAGGAGATGTCTTTCTAGGTGCTACAGGAGTCCCAAATTCAAAAAACAGAATATATCATTATTGTGTCCTTGGGCAAGGCACTTCACCCTACTTGCCTCAGGGAGAATGTCCCTGTACTTAATGTAAGTTGCTTTGGATAAAAGCGTCTGCTGAATGAGGTATTATTATTAGTAGTAGTATGTAGTCTCCTGGAGTTTCTGTAGATGACTATGTTGACCAAAAAACTAATAAAAAAGTGACAAATTAAGAAAACATCGAAAGAAGATGTTTCCCATCTGAAACCTGGATGGCTTGGTGGAAATCTGGGCCGTGCGACAGCCAGCATTATCATCATGAGCTTGTGCCAGCTTTTCATATTTAAAGTCAGCAAGGGTTTAATTACCAAATGATGACAGTGTCATATGGTGCCATGATGGCACAGAATGAATGTGTGTGTGCAATGATGAGTGCATATATGTGGGGGTGTATGTGGGTGTATTTGACTGTGTGTGTGTTGGTGGGAGTCTTGAATGACAGTGAGGAGCTCAGGGGCCCAAACAGGAAACTGCAGAGGGCGAGAAAAGAACAGAGACAGTAAAACATCTGTAATTTCTGACTCACTGGTGTTCAATGGTTGCTCATGGATTACAGATTAAAATCCATTGTCTGACAGATGGAAGGGAGAGAGAGGGGGACCGAGGGGGAGAGAGAGAATAAGAGAGAAGGAGAGGAAACTCATGAGAAGCCTATTTACATTTGTGTACGCCGTGCAGTTTGGCTGATCAAAACAAGCTGTCTGTCTGACTCACCCAGGGCAATACTAGTGTTAAACCAGCTTCAGTTATTAGAATAGCTAAGCCTTTCATAGATTTAACAATAACCTCTCCCAGAAGTGTCTGTCATTGCAACCTAGTGTTATGGAGAGTTGTGAGCAGCTCAGAGTGTCGTTTGAGTACCTGCTTCTTTCCGTAAGGATAATTGTTTTATCAAGTCTGCCTTGAGATAATGTGTTTGTTCTAATAAACAATGGCCATAGAAACCAAGGGTACTGGATGATCTTTGCCTACCACACACAGGAGAAACCGCTCTCTTTAGACTTTAGGCCATAGATTCTTTGTGATTTCTTTGTGAAAAGACAATGTCAACTCAAATATTTAGCTGACCTGATAGACATTAAGCAACCTGAGAAAGGTATTGTGGAATTATCCTCGCAATCAAAATTGGGGAGAGAGGACTATAAGACTTATATCTGGTAAACGAGTGTCTCAGTTAGTGGTGGTCTGCATGGAGTGAGTTGTGTGTGTAGAGGTGGGTGGGGGGTAATAGTCTGTTCAGTGGAGCAAGGCAGACCACCTGAGAGTTGTTTTTGGGCACTGCTGAGTTTATGTGTGTGTGTGTGTATGTGTGTGTGTGTGTCATATGACACCGGCCATCTAAAGGAAGTGCATTTTTCCCTCTCCAGGCTGCATGAAAGGGACCTGAGAACCCTGATGAATTAAAGCCTCTCTTCAATAAAACATCAGAGTCTTTCAGTCGCACACGCTTGAGATGCCCCAGTAATTGACTTTTGGACTTTAGGATTTACATGAACCCCTTCACAAGCAGCTTACCTGTGCAGCGATGCCCCTTGAGTCGTCCTCCACTCCCTACTGCCGTGGGATTTCCATAATGTTTAAGATATACTGTACGTTCATGTGTGGCTAAAAATGGACAACCGTAATTACATTGGTACTCAACTGACTTGAGATTTTAGGCAACGCTAAGATGATTACAGAATCTCGGTTGATTGTGTGTCTTATGCGACTAGACAAAGTGATATTCTGATATGGTCTTCATATCAAGCTTAAAAGGATTGATTGGAACACTTATATAAATATAAACAGAGAGAGAAAGAGAGGGAGAAAGAGAGAGAGAGGGAGATTAGCAGTGCCATTCCACAGTGCGACAGAGAGCAGGTCAGTGATTGGCTGGAACGGCCTGGACAGCATTCCCACATGTTGTCCCAGCCAGACTGTGTTAGCATCAGATGTGACACCATGAAGCCAGAAGAAATTAGCACCCCTAATCATCTGCCAGGCCAAACATTATTCTTCATGATCACATTCCGCCAACGGCTGCGCAGGAACCCCTGGTGACACATCCCTCCAGGGGGCCGGGGTGAGCCAGAGAACCCAGGGACGGCCTGGCTGTGTGGCAGGGAAGGGGAGCAATCAGGAGTCAAACGGTTCCCTCCTCAAAGCAGATAGAAAGTTTCCGTAAAGCCTTTAAAACAGCTTTCAGTTTGTTTTTGTTCAAGATTTGGTGGAAGATAATGTTTCATCTTAGCTCCGGTGGCAGAATTTGAAAGGTCACCGCAACCGCGTACAGCGAACTCTTCGCTGACCAACGACGACCGTCGCGATTTTGCAGCTTTGCCGCTTGTCTCGCGCTTGCCATAATAAACTCTTTAACAAGATGGGAAAGTGGGAGTGAAGGAAGATCTATGGGAGAAGCGGAGGAGCTTGGCAGATTTAATTAATTACTGCATATTAAAATGTTTGTTTACAGAAGTGAGCAGCTACAAGAGGTCCGTTGTTAATTAATTCACGGCGTTCTCCCTCCCCCCCCCTCTGCAATGTGTCGTCAGCCGCGGAGCCTCGTCCCTTTGGCAGGAGAGAAGTCGTCTGATTGGATATCCATCAATTGCTCTGAGGTGTGTTGGAAACAAGAGATGCACGGTGCACACATTAGGCTCAATGTTAACATGATTGCATATTAGGATTTCTAATTAGTATGCAGAGAAAAACATACAGGAGTCTAGGACTGGGGAAGGGGTGCTGAATGGCCGTCGACAGTGTAGTTTACGGGGAAACTGTTTTCTCATCTAAGTGAACTTTGGTTGCTGTCAAAGCAAACCTAATAGTCTATTTACTGTGGACAGATGGAGTTGTTTGCGAGCGTTGGAGTACCGGACTAGGTGCTGGTGTTGTTGGGTCTCTGGAGGTCCCCCTTTTGGACAATGATGTATCTGGTTCCCTCTTCGAGGTCAGCTGGACTGAGTCCAGAACATCACCTGCAATCAACAGAGTGGATAAAGCAGACCCAACTGAACGCATGCTAGGGCAAAGAGTCCACTTAGGAACCCACTGTGGGAGAAAAGGGCTGCATGGCCCATTGCTCCACTAAAACCTGAGCCAGGTTGGACCCCCAGACACGGCGAGGCTTAGGTTGAGTGTGTGTGTGTGTGTGTGTGTGTGGGGGGGGGGGGGTTATGGTGTTTGCATGTGGGAGGGGGTGTGTGGTTAGAGGTGTGTGTGTGTATGCGTGTGTGGAAGGTGGGGTGTGTGGAAGAGCTAAGATCCGTTGTGATAGACAGGATGTGGATGGATAGGGAAGATGGCCTCTTAAACGAACGGAAATGTTTGTGACATGCAAGTGTTGCAACGAGGGGGTCTTGTTGATAACACAGAAGTTTAGGTTCTATTCTGTGGGTTTGAGGACATCAAACAGACACTGAGTTAAAGAGAGGGCTATAAAGAGGCAGGAGGGAAGAAAAGGGAGAGAGCGAGGGAAAGATGTTTATTGAATGTGCCGGTTCGGGATGATTGGAATTATTTCGCTTCACAGGATCATTATCGGTCCTGTTCACACCTGACAGTGGCTAAAAAGCTCTTGTCTGTTTGAGGAATACAAGTGTAACGTTCCCGTATGGCAATTTAACATGCATTTTCCTCCCAGAGAACTTGTACCTCTGCCCTTCGTTGTCAGGCTGGAGTTCTAAACATGAGGCTACACAATGTACATCACCAGAACCATCACAAATTCTTCAGCTTAGTCAAGTGGGTGCGGTTCTTCCCTTTGGCACTTCTTTGGTTTCTCACAATGTACGCTTCATATGCTGGCTACAGGCAGTGTTCGGGCCTATCCCGCTGTTATCATCAGTGATATATGCTCTTTTGTGAAGCTCTCTCTTGGAAGTTGCTTTGGATAAAAGCATTTACCAAATAAATTAATGTAAAATGTTATTGTGAGCAAATTGTGTATTACATGCACAAAACGTACCAGGATTGATAACACCTGCTGATATTCCACATAACAGTGACATTTGTAGGAAACAGTCAAAAAGTTTTGACCCAGAGGATTGTTCTCTGTGAGACTATTGGGAACACACTGTCACAGTAAACCAGACTGACTTTGTGTGAGAAAAAGTGTAATGTTTCTAGAGACACAGATATATTAACGAGAAAGTCACAATGTTAAGTGGTTGCCGTGCAAGTTGGTTCTTGTGTTCCATATTTATCAAAACATCTTGAAAAAAAATCTCCAGTTCAGCAGCTGTGTCCCTGTATCAAATCACCTCAGTCCACAGGACCATCATTCACTCATGCAATTGTCTTTCAAAAAAAGTGGGACATGGAAAACACAAGCCATCTATCCGACGTGCATTTCTTTAGCTTCTGCCCAAACAACCATGGTGAATACTTTGATTTCTCACTCCACACACAACGGGAAGCGCGTTCCTTCAACCAGTGCCACAACGTTGCTGTAGTGCAGACCTGCTCACCAGAAGACACAGGGGCCCAGGACACAGAGGGAGAGGAGGCAGCAGATGCTGCACGGTGTGGGTGTGTGTGTGTGTGTGCGAGTTGTCTGTGTGTCTACTGTAAGTGGGGTTTGAAGAATTGGCACAGTCATCTGAGCAGCGCTTCGCATCTCTCACAAACAAATGAAGGCCCAGGGCCTCAAAGTGAGATTGATATCTCTCTCTGAACTTCACAGCAGAATATTGTGAATATGGAGAGGGGTGCTGCTTTCTCCCTGGGGAGCCCAGGGACGCCTCTCTCTCACCCTCTCCTCCCTACCTTCACACCCTGGATAGGAGACCAGAATGCCCCTCCCCCCCCCCCCCCTCTCTAGTACATCTTTCATGTTCATCAATATTCACTCATTCATCGTGAGATCTGGCAGCTCAAATCCCAACTCATACAAGCGGGATGGATGGCCCTGAAATCCACTTTGTCGCTGTGGTGGAGGATGTCTGGAATTGAGTTCGGAATTAAAATAAAACAATCCCCAATTTCTATGTACCGGGGGCAGAGCCATACATTTCACTTAGCGGTTGAAAACTTTTCAATTTGAGCTGCAGGTCCTCAGCAGAAGCCAGACATTTAAAATAGGTCAGGGATGGATGTATCTAGGCTACATCACTCAAGAGGCCAAACAAAGAAACTCTGACACAATATCTACAAAAGCCTGATTCGCGTCTGGCGGAAACACGTCGATTTGAGGTAAATGGAAACCTACCCAACGCCCCTTTCCACCCTCCTGTTTTAGAGAAGAACCCGGAAGGTTTAAAACAACATTGGCACCCAGCAGCAATCCGCATGTGTAAAGGCATGCCATCTAATTGCCAAATGTGCGAGCGGGATTACGAGGCATGACCGTCCTCCCCATCATCTGACTCAGTGACTTGCCGCTGCATGGGTCACAAACAAGGCTCAGGCCTGACAGGGCAGGAGGGGCTGACCAGGCGAGGATGTCTCCATCCGTTTCCGACGTTACCTGACAAAATGCGGCCCACGATCAATACGGCGCGATGATGGGCTTTTAATCGTCCTCAATGGAGCCGGACAAGTTGGATGCACAAAGCCGCCCCCTGTGTGTGTTTGTTTTCGGGGGGGGGGGGGGGGGGGGGGGGGGGGGGGGGGGGGAGCTGGGGGGCTGGGGGGGGCTGTTAAGTCATTCTTATTCAGTGTTTATCTAAAAGGCTCTCAATACGTCACAAAGGTTGTCTGCTACACATGCCCTGCTGCGTACGCTTTGGATTAAATTCACATCAAAAAACAACCCGACACTTGAAGTGTATTCTTTTCTATGTCCTTATTTACGAAAACGCCTGTCTGCGCAACGGAAGCAGACGTGACGTTGCCCCCTGACTGAAAATGAATCCCCTTCAAACCCTTCCGGACAAAAGGCGCCTCGTAATGATCTCCCTTGAAAGGTAAATCAATTATATAACAGCGACAGAAAAGAACCGTTTTGTCATAAAATGGTAATTAGTTTGGGTCCTGACCTCCCCTCTTGGCGTGTCGACTCCTCCAGCTGAGGACTGGGGCCTGTCCAGAGTTCCCACTTAACGACACGCGGTCGTTCCACACTGGCTGAGCATTGTGGGGCCTTTGTCTTCATTCAGGAAGAGATGTAGTTCTTGCCGGCGCGTTTATCAATCATGGAGGAACTCCAGCTGTTCCGCAGACTTTGGCCTGGCTTTAACAGCCGGCCTTACAAATTGTCTCTGAATAGCGACAAATGGAGTAGCCCTGCCTCACGTGCGCACGCCCGCACTGACGCACACGCAAGTGCATGCACGCTTGTACATGTACACAAACCCTGTTCTGATGCCATATTTAAACGTACGAACGCTACCTAACGGACGAGCCCTGAGAAGGAGTGCGCTAGGTAGAGACTCAGACAGCGCTCGCTCACTCAGAAACACCACGGTCCGTCGTGGCTGACAAATGTATTTATGTTGCCTGTTCACAAATATGGCCGACCTTCTGCTCCTGCTTATTACAAGAGAGGGGATTCGCTTCACAGGAACGAGAAATGTCAAGTGCCACTGTCTGAAAGTGCCACTGCAGCCAAATGAATCCAGTTCAATAATGAAGGAATCTGCATTACTTTACCTTTACTAGTAGGGATGTAAGGCATGTAAGGCATGTAAGGCATATATATATACTCTATCTATATATATATACTCTATATATATAGAGAGAGTATATATTGTATATGACTGAGCACTGTTTGACAACTATTATTCCTGTTTATCAAGTACATTTACATTGAGCAGACACTCTTATCCGGACCGACTTACAGCAAATACAGGGACATTCCCCCCCCTGAGGCAAGTAGGGTGAAGTGCCTTGCCCAAGGACACAACGTCATGTTGACACAGCCGGGTTTCGAACCAGGGACCTTCTGATTATTAACCCGACACACTAACCGACTGCGCCACACTCCCTCCGAGTAAGGAAAACTACTGCTCCTCTTGTTAAAATGCAGGTAAAGTTGAGCCAACACAAATTACAGTCACACACAATTACAACTTTCATGTTGGCATGACAAAACTGTACAGTTGTTCTTTAAACGGTGAATAATTGAGATAGATGAACGGATTGATTTAGACGTCCTCCACCATCAAACCCCGATTGCTTTGTTACTCTATTACTTCACTGAGGTAAAAGGATCTCTACGGACACACTTTTTCATTTTATTCTGTACATCCACAAGATAAAAAGAGAACGGTAGTGTAGAGAGGTAGAGGGGCAGGGGGAAAAAATGGATGTGTGCGTGTGTGTGTGTACGTGCGAAAGAGGGAGGGATAAAGAAAAAGAGAATGTGTGTGTGTATGTGTGTGTAACAAATTGATCGTTTGGTGGCCAGATCAGTCATAGTCATCCAGGGCAGATGAATGAATGTCTGTGATGGCCACTGCAAGTTCAGTCAGAGAGAACCTGCGAGAGGAGAAGAGAAATTGGTTTGGGCCCCTGGGATAAGAATCAGCATGAGGGACAGGGAAGTGTTTCACTGTTGTTTCCCTGAAGGTTAATGGGGTAGCTGGGAGATTGAGTGCCATATTAGAATTAAAGCTTTCAAGTTCTTGTGCTTAAAGTTGGGAGAAGATACTCGATAGGTCACTTTTTTCCAGCATTAAAAAAACTGTAATACTTTGATTTTGAGATGGATTGTCTCTAGTAACTGGAGCCCAATGTCCTCCTACTGTATTTCCTCTTGTATCTACGGTATAAGACAGCACATCAGCCATCTATTTAGCTGAAGGAAGACATCAGAAATGTCATCTGTAATTAAGGTTTTTCTCTTCTTCGACCAATTTTAAAGTGGCGAGTTGAAAAGTAAATTGACAATATGAAAGCTGGTATTTCATCATTGTCCCCTCATTGCTCTGAAAATGTAGTTTCAAACCAAAATATCCAAGCAAAACATTGTCTCCATAACTAAACAGGGCAAGGGGCTTAGTCAATGGTACTGCAGTAATGAGTCATCTGAGGACTCCTGGGGTTTCCTCTTAAGTATCCAAGCAAATGTCTACGCTTTGATGACCTATTAACCCTCCTGTTGTGTTCCGGTCAAAAGTGACCGATTTACATGTTTTCTCTAAAAAAAAATGTAGTAAATTCATTCTGATTGCCATGAGATTCCATGACTTTGTTCCCACAGGGTATCTAAACAGCCAAGAGAATTTTTTAAGAATTTCAAAAAAATCTGGGTGTTTTATTTAACTTTGTTACACCCATGATGTTCCCGGTCAAAAATGACCGGTCATTCAAATTAATGGTTAAGACAAAAAAAAATTTAATAATATTTTGTCCAGGCACACACACATTCAACAGATGGACACACTTACACTCCCAGCCCCCAAAATGCACAAACATACTACATACACACACAATAGTCCCCTTCTTGGCTTCCATTGCTACCCCCACGAGACCCTTGCCCAAATAGAATCTATCACCCATGGGAACCACACCCAGATAGAATCTTTCACCCATGGGAACCATGCCCAAATACAATCTTTCACCCACGGGAACCAAACCTGTTGGATTTGCTTATAATTCATGCTATGGCAGCACGATGACCAAACGGTATTCTGTATGTGAGGCTATTGATCACATCTTTGACCCTGGCACTGATGAGTGTCAGTAGGGAGTTTCAAAATGGGAGTTTGTCCTGGGGTTCATCACCACCTGAGAGGAGAGGTTGACTGTCGACAGAAAATGTCATCCGGATGACCCCAGGGCCAACCAGATAGGCCATGGGTGTCCAATCCTGGTCCTCGAAGGCCACTGTCCTGAAGGCTTTCGATGTTTCCCTGCTCCAGCACCTGATTCTAATGAATGGGCTGTTATCAAGCTATATGGAAGGCTAGATAATGACCTTTCATTTGAATCAGGTGTGCTGGAGCAGGGAAACATCTAAAACCTTCAGGACATTGGCCCTTGAGGACAAGGATTGGACACCCATGAGATAGGCCATCTCCCGGGTTGATGACATCAAATCCTGCTTGGAACTGTTCCCCACAGTCTCCCAGTTTCCTGCCTACTATACTAACTTATACATCCATCTGCTGAACTCATTCTATTGTACAATTATTGCCGTGACGCTTGTGCGTCTACTGAAGTCACCGGGCCCAACTTTGCTAACAGCCTCAACGTCCCAAAACAAGATGAATATTTCTGGCTCCAGCACACCTGATTCTAATGAATTGGTTGTTATCAAGCTATGTGGAAGCCTGGATAATGACCTTTCTTTTGAATCAGGTGTGCTGGAGCAAGGAAATATCTAAAACCTTCAGGACAGCGGCCCTTGAGGACCAGGATTGGACACCCATGAGATAGGCCATCTCCCGGGTTTATGACATAAAATCCTGATTGGAACTGTTCAGAGTCCATTGAAATGATAATCATGTCCTTGTAAGGTCTTTATACAAAGTAGTCTATCATAAATAGAACAATATTTGTCATCTGGATACTTGTTATATTCAAAATAATCCATAATTTTGCTGTTTTCACTCAAAAACGAGTTGCATGTGCTTAGGTCAATGACGCCTAGAGACCATAAAGGGCAAACAGAAGTTAAAAACTTGTAATATTAACAAGAACTTAAGTTGCTTAAAACATCTAACACAACATTAGTTGATAATATATGTATTATTATGGAATTATAATCAGGTATAATGAGGCGGTCACTTTTGACCGGGAACACAAAAGTAGTGACAACAAACGAACACAACAGGAGGGTTAAACATTATGAGGCCCCCTGCAGTCTGCAGTAAGGTCTACAATGCTCAAGCCAATAGGTTTCTGCCAGGAGAAAAAAAAAACAGACTGAATTACGCCGCTTTGCATAAACTGAACGACAAGTTTTGATTTATGTAATGAGAATCGGTTGTTTAGCATGGAACACTTTTCCTGTTTATCAGCTGAGCCATGATGGTATTAAGATCGTTTGAGTTTGAAGTTAAGATTCAAAAGCCCTAATTCAGAGGCCTAACAAATCTCTTTCTAATCCTTCTTAAAACTGCCATAGAAGTGAATCAATTTAAGCTACTTTTGCTCAGAAAAAAAATGCTGACTTTATGAGGAATTATTTATGTTGAATAAATAATGACGAATGACAAATTTTGGTGATTTTAGACATGGTCCTTTTCTGGCTTGTGAGTCAAGTACTCACAGATAATTACATGAGGATCTGAGCACAAATAACTGCTCATTTTCAAAGATAATGGATGAGAAATGTTATAGATTAATAGCACTGTTTATCTTTTTTAAATTTCTATCTTGCTCTGGTGATGGCTGTGCTCCCCAAGGAAAATATTCATAAAATGAAATTGAAGTCGTAACTTAATAGGTTATTAAAATGTTGAGTGCATATCACTTCTCCTTTTGCAGCGCTGTAAATTTAAATTGAAGTTTGTGGCGTACCAAGTCCCAAGTTTTTGTTGTAAAATGGTGGCACAGTAGAAGAGGAACATGCATCTCTGTCAGTGGGGTATTTGCTATTCTAATTTGATGGCAGGACAGATGATCAGGAAGGAATGTGAGCGTGTGCAGAGCAGGCAGACTGCTGACAACAGCTCAGCCTTCAGCCATGTGTTTCCATTAGAGAGGGCCGCGGCGTCCGGGGGGTTTGGGCCCTCTCTATTATTTTCCATTTCTGTCTTTTATCTTGATTTGAAAAAACAGGGACTCGCTGCATATTCCTCTCCTGTCACTGCCCCTCTCGCACGTAACCCTGCTCTACCTCCCCCTCCCCCACCCCTCCCCCCTCCTCACCCCGCGGACCCCGCCTCACGCCGTCGCTGTGTTTCACAGGATGGGGGGTCTCTGTGGAGAAGGAGAAAGGTTGGGATAGAAAGGCGGGGGGGGGGGGGGTTGTCGTGTCTGGTCGGAGAGGGGGTATGACAGAGGCAGGGGGATGGATGGGGAAGGGGATGGAGGTGGGGGAGTGGAAGAAAATGGGGAGGAGAAGGATGACGGAAAGGTGGCGGAGGGAGGGAGGGGAGGGGGGGGCGGGGAGGGGGGCGGAGCGAAGAAGGTGTGGGTATTTAGTTCCTCAAGGTCAGGGGGCAAATTTATTTATTTCGCTCAAAGTTACGATGAAATTTTATGGAGTACTTTGCCGCCATGATGAGGGGGATCAGCAGCCATAAATTTGTCTTGCCATTTGGTCGCTAGTGATGAACCATTTATTATCAAGCCCTCAAGGACATGTCGTTGTATTTGTATGGCAGCGCTAGTCTATGTAATGATATCCATTTCATGGTGCCATATAACCCAAATGAGAAAATTAGGAATAAAACTGCAATGCACTAGACCCACCTTTATTCAAAAGCAGCTAATATAATATGTACAGTAAATGTCACATGGTATTTGTGATGCCCTTGTCCTTATTTATAGTGCCAATTACAAAGTTGATGTTGTCTTTTCAGAGTATCAAGGCCCAAACTGGGTGGATATACTATCTGAGAGAAGTCACACTGAAGCTCTAAAAAAAATCACCTTTTAGATGAGATTAGATCCAACTTTGATGTCAGTACACACATACAAGTGATCAACCATCGCCCTACCTTTACAAAAGTGTATGCGGTGTCAGGTCATTATCTATGCAGTGGTTGCTTTACTCAACGTGGATTTATGTGCTTCATCTCCTGGATTGGGCTCCTGAAGAGGACATCATGAAATAATGCTCTATTGATTGGCCATTTGAAAACCCTCTTGTTGCCTTGGGACTATGTTAATGATGCCCTACTCCCCACAGCCCTGCTGCATCCCCTGGGTCTTGCAGGCTATCCCTCAGAGGGCTGTCATGGGGGGTTCATTAATGGTCAATTACTACGAGCTGATGAGGGTCATTGTGCTATAACACAGTAAAAACATGGCATCTGTCTTTCCTCCTCTGAAAACGCCTCCTATGAGACGAGTCCAGGACCGTCTGGAGTTTGAACGTGGCGGAAAACTACCGGACTGACTGACTGTTTCCGGAAAAAGATGCCTCGCTAAAGGAAGCTGCTACGTTGCGTTGGTAAGAAGAAGTAAAAAAAACTGCACAATAACCATTAGTCTAGGGGTCTCCAGTTATTCTTAGAAATTAATAGCATTTTTCCCCCCCCATTTCAAAACGCTCAAATCATTTATTTCTTGTTTTAGCCCTCCAAGGATTATTTCTTTTCTCTCCTCTTTTTCGATTTCTACTTAGAGATTCGGCAAGCTGAAAACCTTAAAGTAGAACATATTGGAGCGCTCAGACAATCCTGACCTGTTTATGCGAAGAGTGTTGATAGGCTGTCAAGCCCCAAGTGGGAAGGCCCCTGAAAGAGGCAAGGCATCCACCCCACTGGCGGTGGGATATTTGTGGATAATAAAAGGAATAAATCAGACAATAGGGCAGAATATTTCATTTGTTATCCATATTCCTTATGGGCAGATATGATACAGAAATGTAAAAACAGCAATTTCGCATCAGTCCCTGCTGGGAGAGAGCCACTGCAAAAAGGCCGTTTTTTATGTACAAAGACAAAGTGGGTCTTTACCAGCAATGTCTCTGTGGCAGGAATCTGACAGGACACCTACATTACTTTTAATGCTGTTGGTTCCCGACTAAATGTGCTCTGGATATTTTTACTATTCGAAATGTGTCTGTCTGTGTGTCTGTCTGCCTGTCTGTCTGTCTGTCTGTCTGTCTGCTTGACTGTCTGTCTGTCTGTCTGTCTGTCTGCCTGTCTGTGTGTCTGCCTGTCTGTCTGTCTGCTTGACTGTCTGCCTGTCTGTCTGTCTGCTTGGCTGTCTGTCTGTCTGTCTGCCTGTCTGTCTGTGTGTCTGCCTGTCTGTCTGTCTGCTTGACTGTCTGCCTGTCTGTCTGTCTGCTTGCCTGTCTGTCTGTCTGCTTGGCTGTCTGTCTGTCTGTCTGTCTGCCTGTCTGTCTGTGTGTCTGCCTGTCTGTCTGTCTGTCTGTCTGTCTGTCTGCTTGACTGTCTGCTTGACTGTCTGTCTGCCTGTCTGTCTGTCTGTCTGCTTGTCTGTCTGTCTGTGTGTCTGCCTGTCTGTCTGTCTGCTTGACTGTCTGCCTGTCTGTCTGTCTGCTTGGCTGTCTGTCTGTCTGTCTGCTTGGCTGTCTGTCTGTGTGTCTGCCTGTCTGTCTGCCTGTCTGTCTGTGTGTCTGCCTGTCTGTCTGTCTGTCTGCTTGACTGTCTGCTTGACTGTCTGCCTGTCTGTCTGTCTGTCTGCTTGTCTGTCTGTCTGTCTGTCTGCCTGTCTGTCTGTGTGTCTGCCTGTCTGTCTGTCTGCTTGACTGTCTGCCTGTCTGTCTGTCTGCTTGGCTGTCTGTCTGTCTGTCTGCTTGGCTGTCTGTCTGTGTGTCTGCCTGTCTGTCTGTGTGTCTGCCTGTCTGTCTGTCTGCTTGACTGTCTGCCTGTCTGTCTGCTTGGTTGTCTGCCTTTGTGTCTGGCTGTCTGTTTGTCTGTCTGTCTGTCTGCTTGACTGTCTGCCTGTCTGTCTGTTTGCCTGTCTGTCTGCTTGTCTGTCTGTCTCCTTGTCTGTCTCTCTGCCTGTCTGTCTGTGTGTCTGTGTGTCTCCTTGTCTGTCTCCTTGTCTGTCTACTTGTCTGTCTGTCTGCTTGTCTGTCTCCTTGTCTCTCTGCTTGACTGTCTGCTTGTCTGTCTGTCTGTCTGCTTGGCTGTCTGCCTTTGTGTCTGCCTGTCTGTTTGTCTGTCTGTCTGTCTGCTTGACTGTCTGCCTGTCTGTCTGTTTGTCTGCCTGCTTGTCTTTCCGTCTCCTTGTCTGTCTGTCTGTCTCCTTGTCTGTCTGTCTCCATTTCCTGTTAGTCTGTCTCCATCTTATTCTCTTCGATGTGTGAACTTTTCCCTCATAAGGAAAAGTTACTCCATGATATGCTGTTGCGTTGTTGCTGGAGAAAGCACCCCTGTCTTCCACACCTGATCTGTGGTGATGGGATCTATAACCAGCGACACTGGGAGGTGACACCCAGACTCAGTTCAGTATCACAGGGTTTCAAGACTTCCCAAATCAGAAGGGCAAACGAGTAGAACTTGTGGAGGATCCAGCTGGCATCGTTCCAGTACAGTTCCTCCCCCTGTCTGGAATGTCCTTCTGAATGCCTCCCTGGCCTGATTAAAACTAGTTTTTGATGTACACTTAGAGTGCCAAGTTTGACCCCCAATATGCAGTGGAAAGGGCCATTAAATACAATTACATTTATCAGGCGCTTTTATCCAGAGCAACTTACAGGACATACAGGGACATTCCCCCTGAGGCAAGTAGGGTGAAGGGGCTCGCCCAAGAACACACTGTCATGTTGACCCAGTCGGCATTCAAACCGGATACGTTCTGATTACAAGCCCAACACTCCAACCAACTGCCCCACATGACTTCTGATGAATACTGTCACGAGCACAGAATATCAGAATGGAGAGTGTGGAGTCTTGCAAGTCCAGAATTTGTAAGGTTTATGAAAAAGTGATTTGATTGATTTTACAGATTTTACGTAAAAAAAATCATAAATAAAAATCAGTAACTCATCACACATTACATTCAATAGAGGATTTAGGGTGGTTGGTTTCATGTCAAGGCTTTCTTGTCCTAATCTCGCAGGGTGACGATAGTTTTTATTTTTTTTATTTTTTGGGGTTTGTCATCTTTTGAAGTCGTTCAGGGTCAGACTCTCCCCTCCCTGTGACAACTGCAGGGCAAAACAATGACAGTGCCGATGAGCCAAACGGTGAGCTATGTGAGACAGGTTCCTGTGCCAAGTCCAAGGCCTATTTGGTGGGTCCTGATAGTACCCAGTCAGCACTCTGGGATAGAGGCTGGTGGTTGCCTGCTCCATCTGTCAGTAGGGCCTTTAGAGCCGGAGAATATGGGGGTGGCAAGGGCTGAAAGCAGGGCAATCAGGTTCAGTCTGTGTTCCCTCCTCCATTATCAGTTTTGCCCTGACAAGCCATCGACTTCTCACTTTCACCCCGGTGCTACAGACAGACGGAGGCCCTCTGAGGCCGAGGCAGGGGAAGGAGATGACAGACATGAAAATGAGCTGTGTCTTTCTCTCCCTTTCTCTCTCTCTCTTTCTCTCGCTTGCTCGGGCCCTCTCTCTCTCTCTCTCTCTCTCTCTCTCCCACTTCCTTTCTTTCTCTCCCTCTATCTCCTTCCATCTGTTTTTCCCCTCAGTTAATAGAAAAAAATGTGGTGTCATATTTTATTGTCATAGGTTGGCTCGGGTATTCTGACATTGAAGTATACCCAAGCATACCACCCTGGATCACATTCCTGAGTAAAAAGAACCAAGAGTAAATGAAAAAAATGAGCGGTGCTGACATTTTGTTTTGCGAAAATACTTCCTCTTTTGTGCTGCGAAAGTTGACCTTGTTGACTATTTCCCGCCTCAGCCTCCTTAATTCGGCCCCTAGTTAGAAACCCATTAAAATCACTCGTCTAGTCTCCTCTAATACTTCTCTAAAGACGCGAGCATCATCAGTGATGATGGCTGGTCTACAGAGAGTGACTGCGTAGGGGTCTGTACTAGAATAGGCAGAGTGCTGGGACACTGACTGCTCTCCTGATCATTGATGACAGTCATTCAGCGAAGGCCTCTGGTGATGTGTGGCCCTTCTGGGCTCCCGTAGCCCCACCACACCATACCCCAGGGTCCCACAAATATCAGCGTTGTAATTTCACGCCTGTGATTATTATCGCGAGCTCCGAGCGGGGGATCTTCCACCCATCCTCTTCACTCCTCCCCAGCTGAGCTACTGTTTTAACGGCTTCTCCCTACCTCCTGGATGCACACACACACACACACACACACACACACATACAGACATGTACGCACACATGCACACACACGCAGCGCACAGAAACACTTCCGCACACACACATGCCCACGCGTGCAGTAAACGCGCGCACACACGCACTTTAATCTTTATTTTTTAATGTCTGCCCTCCATGGGCCCGTCGCAGGCTTCCCCATTTCTTCTTCTCCCATTTTCTGTTAATTCAACACCATCTGCCCCAGCATCTGTTTGAGGAGCCTGAAAAAAAAGAGAGTCTGCCTCAAACTCTCGCTTTTTCTCCCTCTTGTTCTTCGCTCCCCCCCCCAACACACACACACACACACACTCTGCTCCATTTACATGTCGGCAGCATCCTCTTTAGTCTTTGTCTGGGGTTCTTACTCCACCCCTTTTTAAGCTGTCCCCGATTTAACATATTCTTAACAAAAAAAAGATTCTCTCTCTCTCTTTTTCTGTCTGTTTCTTGAAGTCTCTCTGCCTCCGTCTCTGAGTCCTCAGTGTGACACCGTGTTCTGGGATGAGAGCGGGAGAGGACGGGGTCACATCCTGTTCATGTCCAACTGCTTAGTTAATATCCAGAGTCAACAAAAGAGCACAAAAGATGGCAAAAAGTGCAATTGTAGTTCTCGGACAATGAGGCAAAACAGGCTTTCATCACAAACAGACTTGGGAGAAGACAACCTCCCCACCCCGAAAACCACCATACCCCCACCCCTGGCCCTAGCCCTTCCCCCCTCCACCTCCCAGCCCTTAGCCAAATACAAACCACAACCCCCCCCCCCCCCCCCCCCCACCTCTCCTCTCCTTCCTCGGCACCTCGAACCCCTGCGCCTTCTTGTCTTCTGTCTTCCGCCACCCGCCTGCTTTCCTCACCGTCTCTTCCCTTTGAGGTTTCTACCAACAATGGTGCAGCCCACTGGCCAGCCACCCTCAGCCCCAGGATCCAGCCTCTCTGGGGAGATTACAAACATTCTTCTGCTTGGTTGGGGTTGCTGAGGAGAGATGTAAAACCTCCATGGCTGACTATTTAATATGGAGAGGGAGGAGTAGCCACTTTGCTTACGCGAAATCGTAACGTTTTAACTCATGGAGTTTTTTTTTTTCTTCGTATTATTGTTTTTTTTTTCACGTCAAGAAATGTTTGTGTGTCAACGTTTCCTCAGCCTAACTCTTTGTTTTTATCTGTAGCATTTTTCGCAGACAGGCAAAGACACACACGCAAACGCAAGCGTGCACGCGCACGCACACACACACCAATGCCCTCAGCGTTTCAGATTGTATTGTGTTCACACGCTGGAGTGACATAGAGCCTGTCATAATCTGCAGCCCACTGGGACCGGCAGCGTTGGTTTAGCAGACTTTACAAAGTGGCCAGGCCTCTCAGCTCAGGCCTCAGGTCTAGCCACAGGCCACAGGGTATTAGAGTCATCTAATTAAATACTGGTCTGGCAGGCCGTCTTCTACACTCACCCCGAGGGCCCGCATGTACTGGCCAGCTTTCTGTCATATGCTGGAACATATGGGGACGCTTTTATAGCTGTTTCTCAATAGGCACATCTGACATCACTATCAGACAGGAAGTGTGTTGATGTTTTTGAAGCAACACGGGTATTCGTTTAGCCACGACCGTATCGCTGAATGTTAAACACACCGAAATGATTTGATCTTCTTGTGAGCCTTTTTAGTTAAGTTAAGCTTCCCATTTTTACGCCCTTTCATCCTTCTCAGGTACCCCCAGTGCCCCCTGTGTCCATGGGGAGTGCTTGGCTGATAAGTTGTCACATTAAGTGTTAACTTCCAGGCAATAGCTGGGTGTCTATACGCTCTCTTTACGGCCAGGACCTCTAATAGCTGTCTTGAGGCAATGCCTGAAGCAATCAAACTGCAAGTAAACAGAGGCTGACACATTCATTTACTCAAATCGTCTCAACACAATTCACAACTCTCCCTTGGAGATTATTGCCCTCGCAACGATTATTCTAAATGTCAAAGATACATGCCCTTAGGTCATGAACAAATGAACATTAAAAATCTATTACCAAGGAATTTAAAGATATATGCGGGAGTTCTTTGGTTTACAAGCAAAATGCTTGTGTTTGTTAAAGCTAAACTTTAGACCGTGTATGATTATCTTTCAAACCGAAACAACCTAGTTGGGGATTTTTTTTATTATTTTTTTGCAAGAAAAAAAAGGAAATATATGACAATATTGATTCCATTTAACAGTTAAAATCAGAGCAAGCAACTTTTCTCCATATATATATATATATGATGATATGAAAAAAGTACACCTACTTTACATTGAACAATAGCACAAGGTGCCTTGGTCTGCCAAACAAATGTACCAAGTAACAAAACGCACACATTTAAACCCAACATTCCTTCGGGCAGAACATGTGAGTCCGTTGTGTTCGACTCAGAGGTGACAAAGTTGGTCTACTAAGGCTTTTGTTTGTGTTTCATTTCCTTGTTTTCTTTTGTGGTGGGCGACTTAGTCTCGAGGGGTGGCCTCTGATTCGCTGTCACAGAAAGCTGTTCTACATGACCTCACGCAACCCCCTCTCACCTCTCCATGGACCTCCAAAACCCCTCAGCCAAGCCCAGAGATGAAGATATTTCACCCTCAGCACGAGGAAGCATCTTGTTTAAAAAAAATAATCTAAAACTCATACTGTATTGAGAGACAGTGTGTCTTTTCTGTTTTAATTTATTTCAATGTTTTACCCGTGACAGTTGTTGTACTAATTCAGCGTATTGTGTCGTGAATAAATACATAGGCTGATTAATACGTTCAGATTTTTATTGGTTGAAAAATAATACCCAGAGTTCAGGGTGCTAAGTCACGTCCACATTTGATTCTACTCTGAGGTAATCTGTCACCCTTATGCAAACCAAGAGCAGACCCTCGATTTGGCTGTCTGGGGAGGGACTGTCCACTTAAGATATATAAGGCTAATATAAAGATAGGGCTTGCAGTATCAATCTATTCCATATGATTGCCCCTCATGATGGGCACAAAACCCATCCTGTGATAACTGTGTCCTGATCCGCCTCTCCAGAGCGTGTGTTTGTTACCTTTGGCCCAGTAGCAATAAATCCAATCTAGTCTAGCTGGATGTGGACCACTGACCACTGTGAACTGGTCAAGGAGAGTGGCCACAGTTCATTTCACATTAGTCGTTGTCTCCCCCCCCCCCCCCCCCCCACTAACTTCTGATTACAGAGAGATTACACTTTCCCTCCAAGCCTCTCCTCCTGCCCGCCCATCCACATACAAATGTATTCGCAGACATTAAATGTCTCGAAAAAGATTAGCCAGTGTGGAGCTATACATATCTCTCTTTCTACACACGCATATATACATGTATATATATATATATATATATATATATATATATCATCTTCTTTGGCTGTGTGGAAATGGCATCAGGTGGAATCATACATCACTGACATCAAGAAAGACGACAAAGTTGTAAGACCCTAAACCATCTGGCCGGTTCGTACTCGTAAATCCACAAAGTTTATTTTTTGATATTTCAATTCACACAGTTGACCAAAGGAAATTCATGTGGTGCCCAAATACATGATCTTTTTTGGGCGTTACCTATGTCTAAGATGCTGGTATTGTCGATGGCGGCACTGGCAATACATTACCTATTACAGGACTCTCATCGACATTGGAAGTGACATGCGAGTCACTCTCACCCATCATCACCATCCCCATGGGAACACCAAATGGATCCCAGATGGCAGTTAAGTAGGGAGAGCAGTTCAATAAGATACTTAATCAATTACTCCAATTCAAGTATTATTATGAAAAACGAATTAGCAAAGGTATCCAGCAGCAGCACCTTGCTTGTATTAAAAATGACAGTGAGCGACATCAATCATAATTCCACTTAAAACCCCCCTAAAAGTTTGTCATAGTCGTGATAGAGGCGTAATTTTCCCCTGAAGTCTTTGTCCCAAGTTTCATCCAAAAGAGCCTCCTTCATGTGGGGTGCAGAACACCTCGTATTGGCAGGCAATGAGCGAGTCATCGTCCCGCATTAGCATGTTCTGCTACAGGGAGTTAAGTGGCCCAATTCCAGCCACACACTGCATCTCTCCGATGGCATTGCCAATGATGGGTGGAGGTTTTAGAGGGCTGATTGCTGCTGTCATAAAGGATGAGGAGGGTCTCTGTTTCCTGGGGGTCATACAGTACCACAGCACGCTCTCTGGCATGGTAAGACAAGGTCTATCGCAAAGAGCTGTCATAGTGTGTCTCTGTCTTGTCCCATCTGAGAGCATGCTGTTGTAACGGTTCCTAACAGTGTAGAAAACATTTCAGACTTAGTCATCTGGACACCTTTTAGAAAAATAAAGACATTTCGAATCCCATCCAGAAGTCATTCTCAATTGAATGTTTGAGATTGAGAATGACTTCTGTATGGAAGTCATAACTTTCTTGATCTTTCAAAGTGTTTTCTACAATTTCTGGACGAATGAGGGTCCACACAGACAGTGTCCGGACAGTGTTTTTTTTTACATTGAAATACCAGTTTAACAATTCAAAAACATCTTCATTCAATGGGTCTTTTGGAGATTTGCAGTAAAGACTCCTTTGTCGTCAGAGTTTGTTTTTGGTATCCAGGTTTCTGCTAACACCATTACTCCATCCCATTAATTAAAACGCTGTTGGTATAAATGAAACACACAGCAGTTGCCGTGACAGTGATGTATTCAACATTTATTATCCTCTTCGAATTTGACTTGCTAATTAATCAAATTTATTTATGAAGGATGTAAAGAAGAAAGAAAAAAACCTTCTAATAAACTCACGGCAAATCGTGGCACACTCAATCAAAAACGAAACTGATCGTATTCCTACGGTTTATTAGATGGAACCGTTTTAAAAGTACAATTTAAGAATTTGCAGAGTACAGTAATCCCTCGCTATATCAAGGTTCACTTTTCACTGTTTCGCTACTTCACGTTTTTTTTATCGTGCATTGTGTTCTGCATTCTGATTGGCTGAACAGTCTCTCTGCTTCTTTTCTACCTGTGCGTCATTAACGTTGAGTTTTACGGTAATACTGTATGCACTGTACACATGCAAAACAGCTAGCCAAATAAAATACACGTAAATGTCTCTTGTACAAGCAAATTCTCTTAACAAATAATGTCGCAAAACGTTCTGCACCGACAAAGGCACCTGCGGTCGGAGGAAGATGTTAACAGTCGCAGAAAAAGTTAAACTTCTGGACATGCTAAAGGAGGGTAAAAGCTGTGCGCCTGTAGGTCGGCATTACGGAATGCATGAATCTTTAATTTAAATTTAATTGTACAGTATAATAATTGTAAAACAAAATAAAGATTTCTACTTCACGGATTTCACTTATCACGGGTGCTTTTTGGAACGTAACCCCCGTGAAAAACGAGGGATTACTGTATATGAAAGCGGTCTACGTTATTGATTTGGCTGTACTTCCTCTTTTACCATGCTGTTTCTCTGCAGGTTCGTACAACCTTTAATTATTCCAACCTCACAAGGGCCAATCTCCCATTTGAAGTTGCTCTCCCTGAAATAGAGAAATATGCACACCCCCTTCCCAAGGCTCCCCTGGTTGGGCCAACCCTCCGTGTTCTTTACGCAGTTTGTCTTTATTCATTTGCATTTTTATGCAAGGTTAGTCACGAGGGCCTTCTATTACCGCTGTGACTAGATTAAGGAAACCATTAATCACGTTTGGTGTAGGACAGAATGAATCAGACACACACACCTGTCTCTTATGCTGGGGGCCTTGTTGCTAATCTATCTGACTGGGCAGGGCATGGATCTGGGCCTGGAGGGAGGATGTTACCTGCAGTCACCCGCCCACCCCACAAGGATGGATGCTGTCTAGTCTGGTTGTATATGGGTATAGACCTCCTGAGCCCAGCGTACAGCACTACCAAAGTACAGTTAATACAGGGAAAATGTATCAAAACACATCACAGTGGTAGCCCTGTTAACCCGGAGGGAAAAGCAAACAGCGCAGGAATAGCACGGTCGAATAAAATGCGGCCCGAAAAGTTGATTGTCATTGATAGTCTGTTTGTGTGAAAAGGAGATTAATCTGACGCATCAGTGGAACTCTGTCTAATGCGAAAGAAGAAACCGCTTTCTCTCCCTGCCTCTCCACGGAAGAAGCTTCTATCATGCTAATGATAACAAATGATTGCTAATAAGACTACTACCAAACAGAACAAATCTGACGACTTAAAGGCACAGGCGCATGACTGGGGCTGGGATTGTTATCGACACGCAAGAAATGCACAAATTTAAAAAGGTCATTACATAATGGGAGGTAATACAAGTTAGCCAAAAAGGCTTATTATCGGGATATTGGTCATTAACGCCAGCAAAATTGCCATGTTTTTTTTGGGTGTAATCTGAGATCTGGACGCCAGGCGTTGTTCAGATCAGAATCCTAGGCCTCAACATTTGGCATTGAGCGGACTTCATCCGTCTTCATGATTGTGTTCCCTGAGCAGTTTTTTTCTTAAACAATAATCAATATCGGAGTCGCCAATGGCTGTCTTTCGCCGAAAAGTGGGAGTAAGTGCTGTAAGGTAGTCTCCCACTGAATCGGCCTTGTCAATGTAACAATGCTTTTAGAGTTTGGCCCTGAGCGTTTAAACACACTCTCAATCACTCCTGAAATCCTAGTAGGGCTACACATGATTGCTGTTGTGGTTTAGCTACACTCTCAATTTGTATGTTGTCTCTGGATGCTCTCTGTAGACATGGTAAAATGAATGGATTGATCTCACATTTCGACGCCTAGAGATGTAACACATTTGTTTTGGTACTGGAAGAGATGTGACAAATCTCGTCCAGGGAATAACACATAGCATCGAAGGCTCTGTAGATGTTACAGTATATACCCTGAGAAAGGTTATAGCTTTTCGCCACAGACCCGTGATCGATTTGCGGCCGGCGCCTCAACATGTTCATGTTCCTCTCTGTCTACATCAACGTTATCTAATGCTCTTGATGCTGGATGCCATGAAGACATACTGTTTGTTCTGCCCTGTGAAAATACACCTTCACAGCCATACAGAGGGGATGAGGGTTACACAGTACATCAGCACCAATGGTGCTTCAAAAACATGGGAGTTGAAGAGGGGACGAGGGGAGTGAAGATGGGAAAATGAAAGTGAGAGAGAAAGAGAGAGACAGAGAGAGAGAGAGAGAGCAAGAGAATGGGAAAACAGCACAATGCAGAGGGGGGAATAGACAGACATTAGTCGTCGCTAAATCATCCTGTAATCAGCCCTCTATCCAGGCTCATCCATGCATGACTCATGTGTTCTCTCTCCGGCTCCGGCTGCGACAGAGGCCTCGGTTCCATCCGTGCTGGGTAACCCCTCTCCTGGTGACCCCATCTGCACCCCTCCTCCCTCAACCCCCGCACCCCCCCCCCCCCCCCCCCCCCCCACCCTCCACTACCCGGAACCCATAAAAACTCCTGAGAAGCGCAAAAGAGTTAATGATTCTCTTTGTTTTGATGGGAGGAGGAGGAGGGGGGGGGGGGCGTAGTGGGAGGGGCTGCCGGGGATTGCAGGGCCAACAACAACAGATCCATCATGTTAGCGTTCGCCGCCACTGCCGAGTCGTTGTTTGTCAGCGGACCACAGTGGTAACAGGAACAACCTTCTATTTTTCTTCTTCCTCCACCCTGCAGGTGCTGAGAGCGAGGGTCGCTGGTCCAGCCCGGGCAGGCCGGAGGAAGGATTCCAAACATCACGGATAATTTAAGACCGGTTTTCAGCTTGCGATTTGTCCCATCGATTCCTCCCCTTCTTCTGCTTGCGGTGGAGACCGGGGAAAGGTCTCAGTCCTCATCTGGTGTCTAGCCAGTTCCTGCTTACCCTCCCCAGCATCAGGCTGGCCCAGGGAGCTCCTGGCCCTGGTTGTCCCCTCTGTGACCAGAGAGGAGGTGATAAATGACTAGACCACTCCTCCCTGTCAGCACCAGGGGGGAGGGGTTGGGGGTGGGGGTGGGGGGGGGGGTGGTGGGGGGGGGTGGAGGGGAGGTGGCAGCCCCGCTTCCTGACAACATTATTCTTTTCGGGTGGTTTGTCGATAGGAGTCCCCCTTCCCTCCCACGCACACACACACACACACACACACCCCCACACACTCCACACCCCGCTTGATTGGCGCGGGGATCTGCTCGGGTTAATTGGGAGCGTGAACTGTGTAACGGCAGGGGTAGACGAGCGGACGTCGCAGCCTCGCAGGACATCGCGGACGGGGTGGGGCGTTGAGGGGGGTGGGGGTGCTGGGGGGGGGGTAGGTAACCGTATCGATTACAGCTTGGGTTGACAGCGCTCGTATGGTAGTGAAATAGCCGAGGATGTGTTATGGATGTTGCTATCATTGGAGTTGAATGGCTGGAGATGGGTCGCTCGCCCTCTACGTATTGAAGCACGCTTCGTTGCAATGCATTTTAATGGTGCCTATACAACCAACTAGAACCCTCTGGTCCATTGACACAGTGTTGATTTGCAACATAACATCTTCTAACCTGCCCTTTTTAGACAGCTGTTTGTCATTTATGACTGACTTATTCATTTATCTTACTGTGTCACATGTATCTCTCTCTCCCTCTCTCTTACTCTTCTGTCTCTCTCTCCCACTGACCCCCCCCCCCCCATACTTCTTTTGATCAGAGGGCCATCAGATGGGAGGGGAACCTGACACCCCACAGAAGGGGTAACCCAACACAGGTCTGGCCCCCAGGAGTCCGGTCCTCCCGTCCTCCGTGATTCAGGCCACCCAGCTTCACAATGCAGCAGGAGCAGACAGTGACTGACAGCACGGATGTGTAAAAGGAGACGGCAGACTTGTCTATTCGCTGACCTCTGATGGACTCCCAAATATCCTAACGGTCCGAAAGAGGAACGGAGGTTGATTCAAGGTTCCTTGTGCTCGTGTCCCCTCTCTCCTTGCAGCATTGTTATAATGTGCCTAAACTGTTTAGTTCGCAAAGGAATCTTGTTCTAAGGACCATTTTTGCTACTCCAGATGGGAAATGCAGTTTATACCTGTGAGATATTCATTGGTTGCATTCTATAACGCAGGGACTTGCTTATTAATTTAGGAATTTGTTGTGAATGTAACGTGACATTTTACAAGATATGTTTAGCATAGCATGAATTATCGCCGCCGTAAATTGGATGCAAAGCGACAGAGTGCATATCCTTGACTGTGCGCGCGATTAAAAAAAGATTTCCCTTCAGATCGGGGCACTGTTGTGATTAACAACATGAACAAACCTCTGAGTTGTGAAGGACAGGCCCTTTCGAGGCTTCCAGATACATGTTTGTCGCAGAAGACAAAGGTGTATACTTTCACCATACTGTTTTCGTAGCTAAAATGCTAACAACACTAAAACAATTTCAAAGTACTTTGCACTGTAATGAGTCAGAATCTGTACTAACCAGCCAGGAAAAATGAAAAATGTCTTCCTTTTTCTGCTGACAGAATAGTTGTAGGCTAGTGTCACAGTTTGTCAGAGACAGCATGCCACTGTTTGTTATCACGCAGGCAGGCAATGACTTGGACACCCTCGCTCTGTTGAGACGGACACAAACAGGAGGTCCAGCATGAGCGTCCCGCCGAGCTGAAGATCTGGACTCTACATGACTGACTGAGACTCTGCTTCCTCCCCGCCGCTGCCCCCCGTCCCCCTCGCGGAGCGCCGCGAGCCCGCCCACGTGCATCCTGGGACCCAGGTCCAGATTGAGCATCGTGGGCCGGTACCGGACCAGAGGTGGGCGACGGGGCCCCAATCCATCTCCTGATGGAGCCTGGTGACGGGAGCACCGGTTGCCCACTTCTCGGCTTCGAGCGCACTCAGGAAGATGGATTGGTTGGCCGAACCACCGAAGGAGGGAGAGCATGCCGTTAAGAGCCTACGCAACACTTGGCTGCTCATATGCAAAGTTTGATGAAAGAGGGTTTTCGGGGGAGCGATGAATTAGGGCTGGGCTGTGAAATTAGATTTCTGGTAAAAGCCTTGTAAGGGTTGAAGGTGTGCTGCATTGTTCCCTGGTAGTGGCTTTTGTCAGCAATCTTTCACAATAAAAGTTGAATGAGGGCGTACTTTGCTAGGGACTTGATTAACGAGTGACGCGAAGAAACGAAATATCTTTAATTCAGCCTTTCAGGTGTCCCTATAACGCATAAAGAAATGTTCACACATTATGAAATCTGACAGAATTCTTAATGTGCGAACAGGCTCACTGGATCAACAATTTCACTCGATTTCCACACTTTGTGAATGACAGTAAAACTCTGTCCATGAATCTGCCTTGTAGTAGGTATTTTAGCACATAGTTAACCTGCGAATAAGACGGAACGATAAATGAGACACACAGGCAACCAAAACTCGGGTGAGATATTGTCCTGCAATGAAATAAACCTTGTGGAAAATATTGCCTCACTCTCTGAAATTGTCCAAATTGGTTGCTACTTTGCCATAATACTTTATGGGACCTCGCCTCTCTCTTCTCCTCCCTAGAACCCCCCCACCCCCAAAACAACAACATGAACATTGACAAATTTAACAAACAAAAAACCCCTGCCTCTATTTGGTCAGCCAAGCGGCAAATATGTCACATGATATGGTTTGTTAGGCAATCCATTTCTCCGCAATAGGTTATCGGGCATCGGATTCGTGCTGCGCATTTCATCTAATCTGCGTTAGCAGTGGACGGAGCGAAGAAAAAAAAAAAGATCAAATAAATGAATAAAACCGAGAAGCACATTTTTCATGTACATACGATTTGAGATGCAAATAGAAAGCAGTGATGGGGGTGACCTTCCTGTGTGGGGGGGCTCCTGCGTGGAGCCGTTGGGGGGGGGGGTACAGGACAGACGATGAGTTACCACCCGGGTCGTCCGCGCCGCGCGAAATATACGACGGCCGCTGCTGGGGCCTGGATTCACGCAGAGCAGCCGTGTCCTCCAGGATAAACCCAGGACCACGGCGGGATCAGGCACTCCGTCACACTGCGACGCTCTCAAACTCAGAGGAAGAGATGAAGAAAAAACAAAATAAAGTGTTATACAAGTTTTATTTTGGGGGGGGGGGGGGGCACAATTCTAGAATCAGGAAAAGAGTCGCTGGCGTGTCATGTGGGGCTGTTTCTGTTTCTGGTGGGGGGGGGGGGTTGTCACATGAGGTGCATGAGCTTGAACACACAGACAAATGGGAGCGCTGGTGCACGGGCATTCAACCGTGTGCGTCTCATCTGTAGTGGGCTCTGGCAGAGCAGTCATCTTCATTCTCTTTGTCCTTAGCGCTGAAGGTAATCTATCAGGGCCCAGACGCTCTGTAGGGTCCGACTAGTCCGCCCCGTCTCCCGTTTGAATTGAGAGCCCCGGTCGCCGCGGTGGCGGCAGCGGCGGCGGTCCCAGTTACGGCGAGCAGCGATGGAGAATGAGTGAGCTGTCCTTGATTCGTATTACTGGCCCAGTATGATTGAGCTCCTTGAGTATCACTAGAGAGCGAGGGGGAAAATTGAGCGCTTGACTTTGCCGGGGTTGAAGTCCCACCGCTGCATGTATGCATTTTCTCCGGGGTTGACAGCGTGACTTGCATGGAGTGAGTTTTCGCTGTTGTTTTACACAGTGTACACAGCCTGCGGGCCACGCCTCCCCCCTTTTTTGGGCGCCCTTCGATTTGTCATTGAAGTTCCCGGTTGTTGGGAAGTCGCCGATCATGTATTCCAGAAGCGCAGCGATGTTTCAAAGGTGCTTGTCCATTTCAACAGTTCGGTATAGTTCTTTCATTAGAAATATCGTCGAATTTGGGGGAGGGGGGGGAGGAACGATGAACATATTGTAGTTAAGATGAACTTGGTTTAACCCCAAGATGAGTCGTGGCGCACTTGGTTAGGGTGTCGGGTTAGTAATCAGAAGGTCCCTGGTTCGAACCCCAGCTATGTCAACCTGACTTTGTGCTCTCAGTCAAGGCACTTCACCCTACCCTACCGGGAGTCAGGTGACTCAGCAGGTTAAGGTGTTGGCCTCATGATTGGATGGTTGGGAGTTCGATTCCCGGCTATGGCTGTGTGAAGACATGCAAGACAAGACATTTCACCATGCACCAAAGTTCTGGAATGAACTTCAAGTCACTCTAAAGCTGGAATCACTCCCACCACTCAGTACCTTTAAAAACATGTTGCAATCAGCTCTAAAAGAACATTGCAACTGTTTTTAACCTGATGCCTTTTATTTATTTATTTTTATTATTTATTTTGACTTTTATTTATTTAGCTGTATGTATTAGCTTGTTTTTATATAGCCTGTTATGAAGTGTAATTTTAACATTATAGTGTAAATTGTGGTGTACTTTGTTTGTGTGTGTGTGTGTGGCCTTGTGCAAATTATGCAACTTCTTTTCTGCTGCCTGTCTTGGCCAGGAATCCCTGTGAGAAGAGTTACTGTAACTCAATGGGACCTTCCTGGTGAAATAAAGGTTAAATAAAATAAAATAAATAAAATAAACCCTCCTTGCCTCAGGGGGGAATGTCCCTGTACTTGCTGTAAGTCGCTCTGGATAAGAGCGTCTGCTAAATCACTCGATAAGTCTAAGTAAGAGCTTGTTTGCTGTTTTTAACACTGGTTCTCTTCACGCTCACTGTTTGCTGGCCTGCTGGGGGCCTGCAGAAAGCTGCCCCCAGTCAGCCAGCACTGTGGAAGCCAGACGCATGAGTCGAAACAGACATCCACACCTACAATCAATGCCATTCCTTTCAAACAGCAGTGAGGCATTGGGTACTATCCAATCCACCTCCACGTCAATGTACCCCCCCCCCGGGATAAATGTCTAAAGTGTCTTAGCCAGGTAACCTTACGCTACACTGGCCAAGTATGTGGCTCTTAGTTGATGATTCCATCAATACCGATTTAACGCAGACTTGTGTGGGAAATACCTTTTTTTGGGATTTGACCTGATCGTGGCTCGGTGACATCCACCCCTTGACGAGGCTCTGTCACCCTGTGGAGACGAGGCCTCAGGCAGGCTGTGGTGCTGTCCCACGGATGTTCTGGCAAGTATTGACATCAAAAACAGTTTGTTTTTGTAAACACACAAACACACACAGACGCATGGCGCATATGGCACATACAAATACCTACCAATCTATTTTCCCGCACCCAGCAAAGGTTGTTTTGTTTGATGCGCTCCGACGACTGATGGGGTTTTTCATGTTTATTTACTTTAGACTGGAGGAAGAGGCCGTTTCCCTGGTCTCCCTGTACTAACATCCCCTCGGACCCCCAGCCCCTCCTCTCCATCCTCCTTCTCAGCCACCTGTCTCTCTGACCCTGCTCCCAGGCACTCAAGGGGTTAATGATAAAACACTAACAATGTTTGTTCAGAGATTGGAACAGGAGGATATGCAGGAGGGAGGAGAGGAGTAGAAAGTGAGGGGAGGAAAGGGGGAGGGGGAAAACAAATGACAGGTGCTTTTTCTAAATTCTTCACAAAAGAACGCTGGAAGGGCACTCGGCCTTGACTTTACAACGAATCCAGTTTGTACGTTCTTATTTATCTTCAGCAAAGTTTTGTCGAACTCTGGGCTTTGACTTCTCCCCCCTAAATTCCCTCAATGGCTTGCTCCCGCAAATGGTCTTCCACATAATTTATGGGCGCTCCTAGTTCTGATGACAGATTATTAAAAGTAGAAATCCTTTTCTTTTTTTTGCCGTGGAATTTTCCTCTGGGAATTGCTTAGGCAGGGCTCAATGAAGAAGGTCTGTGACGAGGTCTCCATTACCAAAACAGGTCTTTTTTTTCTTTCTGATTTCTCGCTGAGAAGACTAATGATTTGAATTCACCCTGGCAGCCCTCACGTGCTGTGGAAGCCTCCATCACAGGAGCCAAGAGGTTAACTTCTACCCTGCAGAGAGCTTTATTGGATTGTTTAGCACCAGAGGGATCATGTTTTTGTCATACTGCTGCTGTGGTGCCTGCGAGAGAGAAACCATATCCATGTGTGGGCGTGTGCATGCGTGTTTGTGTGTGTGCGGAGAGCGAGCGATGGAGAATGAGAGAGAGATAATGCAACGCGGGCTCCAGAAGCCCTCGACCTCCGGAACGATCTGGGCGGTGAAGAACGGCGACAGGAAACCATCGGGGAACGGCTGAAGTCTGCAGGACAGAGCGGGCGACAGACAACCTCCAACCGCACGCACAACGCACCCGAACGCGATGCGTGTGGAACCCCCCCCCCCAACCGACCCCCCACCTCTCCTTCGTCCGCACGCACCCTTCTCTCGTCCGCCCCACGCGACGCGAACGCTTGTCCTTCTTTTCCCGCCTCTCTCTCTCTCTCCCTCTCTCTCTCTCTCTCTCTCCCCCTCTCTCTCTCTCTCTCCCTCTCCCTCTCTCCCCCTCTTCTCCTTCCCCTCGTCTCTCTCCCTGTTCACCTGATGGTCGCTCGGTGTCTGTTCCCCCCAGTGAGTGTCTGCAGCCTGGGAAAGCAGAGGGGAGTCTCAGCACAGCTGAGAGGCTCGGCTTAATCTTATGCATCATTAAGCACTCAGCGGCAAGCCACAGCTCCCCATATACATCATCCACGCTTAATAAACATAATGATGACATAAGATGTAATTCCAGATGAATTTTCATTTTATAGGGAAATGGAGAATTCCTGTAGAAAGAGGAGGGCATAGGGAAAGAAGATGGGGGGGGGGGAGGGGGAGGGAGAGAGAGAGAGAGGCAGAGGGTGAGGGAGAGAGAGAAAGTAAATTATCTGGGAAGTACAGAACAAATGATGGGTTTTTTTTGGTGGGGGGGGTGGGGGGGGGGTGGGGGTGGGTGTGGGGCGAGATGGATAGCAGTGTTTGGGTTGGTAGTCAGAATGGAGGGAGGGCTTTTGGCTGTAGGGAGGGCCGAGCGGAAAAAAAGGTGAAAGGGGGCCAGGGGTTCCCGTGACTTTGTCTGGAGAACGGGCGGGGGGTTGGGGGGGGGGGGGCAAATGGGATTGGGGAGGGTGGGGAGAAAAAAAATAGCGGTGGTTTCAGTGTTTTGATGGCGGAGCTTTTGATGGACAGGCTAAGAGGGTCTGAGTGGGGGCCATCCATCACGGGCGGGGGGAGAGCGGCGAGGGGGGGGGGCGGCTACAGTTTCCGAGGGGTTTCTGGGGCGCTTGACGGGGGGGGGGGGGGGGGGGAGGTGAGGTGCATGGGGAGGATCTGATGGAAGTGTGAGGGGAGGACAGCCCTACATGTAGCAGAGGCCAACAGGGCCAGCAAAGGCAGGAAGAACGGGTCAAGACTTTAATACCTCTTTCTCCTCTCTCGCCTGGCAGCAGGAGAAGGAGTCGGGCGTCACAGGAGACTTGTTGGTTTTGTGTACGTGTGTGACGTGGGAGTCGTGGTGGCTGAGCGGTTAGGGCGTTGGTTTAGGTTGGGCCTGGTTCAAACCCTGGTGTGCCAACGTGACGTTGTGTCCTTGGGAAAGGCGCTTCACCCTACTTGCCTCAGGGGGGGAATGTCCCTGTACTTACTGTAAGTCACTCTGGATAAGAGCGTCTGCTACCATCGCACCGCTCACATTTGGTGGGAGCACGAGAAAGGGCCCCCCCCCCCCCACACACACACACACACAAACCCTCCACTGCACTTCCCCTGAACTCAACCCTCACCCAGCCACACTCCTCCACACCCCACCCCCTCACCCCCCACACACACCCCAGGCTGGCCTCGTATAAATCGGAAGGGGAGCTGGAGATGAATTGTTCTTTATGATATGAGCATTGGTCTCCTACATTCCAACAGCTTGGACTACATCACCCAGTTCCCCTTTATCAAGTGACTTCTGACACGGCCAGATAAGAGCACTGAGAGCCGATCTACAAATCTTTGTGTAATTATGACTGCTGGAGGGTCTCAAACAGCCCAGGTTAGTGGGCTGCCATACGATCTGTTAGTGGGAAGAAAGTGAAGCCAGTTTAGGACACAGAAAACAGCCTTTTCTTGAGGTATTTTGTGTATTTTGTTTATTCTTGTTTCTTTGTCTGTCTGCAAGCTTTTAAACATGCAAATGAGGCAACAGCCAGCCATTTGGAGGTCTTTCTGCTTCGTTCTCGTCTCTGACGCCAGTTCTTCGTCCTGTGAATTCAGCTGGCCCTGCCTCCAGCTGGACCTCTTCCCAGAATGCCACGCCTGGTTAATGTGGCCGTTCTGTGCTTCCAGAATTAGGATTCATGGTTCAGATTAAACAAACAAACGCACAAACACGCAGACAATGACATGGATCGACCTTGGACAATCTGAAGAGCGTCCAAACAGGCCCTCCAAGCGGGTTAGGCTCTAATGCGCGGAAAGCGCCGGCGAACATTTACATTATGCTCACTTAGTTTTGCCGATGAATCTCATTTGGGGGCATATGCTTGACGTGTCTTATACACTGCGGCTATCTGTAAAACCTCTGACGGATGTTGTAATGTCCTATTGGGGATGTTAATGACGTCGCTCCTCTGGTGGCCTGGGCCGCACAGAGCCAGAGCTGGAACCCAGCCTCAGCATGTTCAGGCCCAGTAGAGCATGCCCAGCTGACTGCCAAGGCAAGATGGGTGCCAGGGGTCCCACTGAAAGGAACTATGTTCTGCCTTATCTACTGCATCCCACCCCCTCTGCACCTTACAGCCACTACAACCAAAGAATAAACATGACGCAGCGCAATTCAACAAGTTTCATCTTTCATCGGGGAGTCAGCTTGCTCGGCGGGTTAAGGCGTTGGCCTCATGATCGGAAGGTTGTTTGTTTGATTCCCGGCTGTGGCTATGTGATGTTGTGTCTTTGGGCAAGGCACTTCACCCTACTTACCTCAGGGAGAATGTCCCTGTACTCGCTGTGAGTTGCTTTGAATGAAAGTGTCTGTGACATGAATATTAATTTGATGTTGTGTGTAGGAATATCTCATTTGACCCAAAAAATCAAAAGTGGACCCGGAAATAACAGACCGAAGGCAGACCCTTGCTCGAGTCCTGCCCCCCCCCCCCCCCCCCCATGCAACCGCTGTGATGAAGCATTTGAAGGTTGTTGATGAAAGCTTCTTAGCGATAACTCATCGTTCAGGTGACCTTTTACTCACTGTACTCACGGCAGGCTGCCTCATGCTCAGATATCTGTCTTATTGATAGACTAGTTGTCTTTTTCGCGCGGGGGTGGTGAGACACACCTGCCGCCACATTTAGCCTGAAGGCTGAAACAGACGTTTGAAACTCCTGATGACATCATGACGAGCGGTGAAAGAAGCGTGAAGCAGTATGTTATGGAAAGGACATCGTTTGGAATTCTAGTAATTAATACACTTGAGAACAACGACACCGAATGAGCAGGGAGTCAGGTGGCTGAGCGGTTAGAGTGTCGGGCTAGTAATCTGAAGGTCCCTGGTTCGAATCCTGGCTGTGCCAACGTAACGTTGTGTCCTTGGACAAAGTAAGTCACACTGTTTGCTTCAAGAGGAATGTCCCTGTGCTGTAAGTCACTCTGGATAAGAGCATCTGCTAAATGTAAACGCAATAAAGTATGCCCATCACTGGGCCAGTGATTATGGCCACTGATAGTCTCTCTCCAGGGGATAAAGATCAGTATGAATGGACTAGGACTACTTAGAGAGTAGGGTATGTCAAACATTTACATTGATTTACTGCACCGTTATTTACTACACTGCAAGTTACATGTTGGCAGTCACAGCGGCTTGTGTCAAAGAACAGTGTGTTTTAGAAGACAAATGGGGCACTGCACTCGGTCAGTAACTTGATCATTCGGGCCTGATCATTGGTTGGTTGTTGGTGTCGAGCAACAGCAAATATAGGATAAGTCGAATATTTTCCCCTCGTCCTCTAGCCTCCTCTGTCAGTTTCTCAAGGTATGTATATATGTAGGGGGAGTCATGTAGCGGTTAAAGAGTCAGGCTAGAAATCTGAAGGTACCCGGTTCGAACCCTGGCTGTGCCAATATGACTTTGTGTCCTTGGTCAAGGCACCCTCTCCCTACTTGCCTCAGGGGGAATGTCCCTGTACTTGCTGTGAGTGGATAGAAGTGTCTGCTAAATGACTAAATGTAACGGAAATGTAAACAAAGTTGATAACAAGCTTAGCCTACGTTAGCCTACGACAGGAACAGTGTTCTTACAAATGTAGCCACCTTGGTCGGTATGAAAACACAGCAGACATCTACCAGCAGGGCAAGTGTAAGGCATTCACGTATAACTGTACATGTAGCGCTGTATGGTGAATCTTCTGGAAAAACAACCATTTCAGAGGGATTTTATGTGAGGGCACCTTCGCACTGTACCTTTGACCCCTGGGAGAACGGGAAGTCTCCGGAAACACAAGGCTGGCGTATAGACGTGGGTGACATTATGACAGAGTTCAAGATGAATCGGACCCAAGTTAAACATTGACCGTGAGCTATGCAGTACCGCAGGCGGACATTTTCCCCCGTCCTGTGATCTCAACGCTGCACACCACCTCCCACTGTCTGTCCTGCGCATGTAACTCATAGATAACGTCTTCATCGGTAATGCCCTTGCGGTGCTCGTTTTCAACTGAATTACAGACCAAAAGATCCCCCCCACACCCCCACACCCCCCCGCCCCCCCCCCCCCCCCACACACACACACACTATTATCACCCCCCCCCCCAGCCCGACTCGTATCTAGTCTGCTCCTGGCACGAAATGCAGATTGCATCTTGTTTCCCCAACTACTAAAAGTGTCATAGTCTGTCTGGCAGTGCTTTTATATGGTGTTATTAACTGCAGAGACGCACTGCCGGCCCTGGTGTGTGAGTCTAATTAAAACATCACAGCTCAAAAGAGCGGGCTGTGGATCCGCAACACGGGGAAAATAATCATGGCAAAATATTACAATTACTATGAATGACGTGGAGGAGCCAATCGGACTGTTGTGAGTTCACTTCGTAATTGCCGTGGCGCCGCTGTTAAAGCTGTAGTAAAGTCTGTCACGTCTAATGTATGCCTTCTGGTGGGATGGCTTTTCATATTGCTTTTTTATCTGCGTTAGATTGGGGCTCTGAATTCTTTTTGTTTGTGTGGGCCTCATAAACAGGTTGCTTCCAGCCTTGATGGTAGATATGGTTACAAGGAGATAAACGAAACGTTCTAGTTAACACGTCTTATTCTGGAATCGGGGGTGTTGCTTTTCACAAGCCACACCATCGAATCATTTCTCTGATACAGAATGGCTTCTGGATGGGTGTCGACACACGTCTCGATTTTGAAAACAGCGTCTCGGTGACTGCCTCTGAAAACGTTCTATAAAGCACAACCTAATGTCATGCGTTATGTCCAGGTCGTTGTCCTGTAGGAGGTTCGGCCAAGGCCATTGATTTGAAAGGTGCAAACTGTACTAGCCTAATCATCACATTGACATTTGAGTCATTTAGCAGACGCTCTTATCCAGAGAGACTTACAGTACGAACATGGACATTCCCCTGAGGTAAGTAGGGTGAAGTGTCTTGTCCAAGGGCACAACGTCAAGTGGCCTTTAACAGGAATCAAACTCAGAACCTTTCTGATCGCTAACATGACACCTTAACCAGTCAGCCACCTGCCTCCCCTACAGTCCTGGGTAACCCAGACTTACGTCCTCTACTTTGGAGCGCAGCCCAGGCAGACCACTATGACTTGGCTCACTCTTAGTCCCTCCTGTCTTAACCTGAAGAATTATGGCCTCGGATAATTAGTTGTCATAGCTACACTCTCCATTTCTCCACTCCACTGGGCACCATCTTCCTCGCCTCTTTGTTGTTTGGTTTGCTTTTGTCAAATCGATGTGTTGCCACCGTATAACCGGGCCCTCATAGCTCAGGGTGCGTAAATCACAACAAGGTTTCTGTCGCTCCAATGCTCGGAAGACGTTTGGGCGCTAGTTCACGGCGAGCGGACATGGACACAAACACACGCTGTACATGCCACATACACACAGACACACACACACATATATATATATATATATATATATATATATACATTAACTTAAAGAACCTACATGCTTGTTTTATTTTATTATGTTGCTATTTTATACTCTTAGATCCTTATTTTGATTATTGATTTGATATTATTTTTGTTATTTGATATTTTATAGGATTCGCTGTATCTTGTACTTTGTATTGTATATTTTTTATATAACCTGCTACCAGTGCTATACTGTACCCTGCAGTTTCCCCACTGCGGGACAAATAACAAATGATCTTATCTTACATTTTCCAGGTGTTTTTGGAATACATGGAATTCTTTGACTTCTTTGACTGAAGGAATAATTCCCATTGTACCCATCCCTTCATCATCCATCTGGACATGGCCTAGGGTCATACAAACACAAATCTGTTTAAGCAGCTCTTCAGCTTGTGGTCCAGAGAGTGAATCCCAGCAACATTCACTCCATCTCCCAGACTGCCCTCTGCTCTCTGTCCGCACCGCTGGTGATCGCTGAAGGGGAACCTATCAGATCGTCCCCCTGTCCGCTAGCTCAGGGGTGGGTTCGAGAGATAGGAGTTTGGGGGGGTGGGAGGGGTTGGCCGGGTGAGGGTGAGGTGGGGGGGGGGGGGGGTCTGGTCTGCCTGCGTCTCATCTTCCGATCACGACGCTACCCCCCCGTTGACGAACGCGAAAATGCAAATGGCTGCTCCCCTGTAAAACTTGACATTGTGTCCTGTGATGTATTTCCTGCCGAGGTAAGGAGACAATTTAGCGCGAATTACAAGCAGGCTCTCCGTCACTCCTCAGGTCCATTTACACCCTTAATTAGCTGTAATTCCACCACTCCCATTAGAGAATGGGGAGGGAGGGAAGGGGTGGGGGTGTGGTGGGGGGCAGGGTGGGGGGGGGTGTCCAACACATAGATTCAAACTACATTACACACCTGCACATGGTGCACACAGGGTCTCAGGGTCTCAGGGTCTCAGGGTCACAGGGTCTCAGGGTCTCAGGGTCTCAGGGTCACAGGGTCACAGGGTGTCTGCAAACACAGACACACGCACACACATGCACACACACACGCGCATTCCAGCCCCCCCCCACGAGTGTGCAAACCCTGATTACGGACAGGAAATGGACCAGAACCACTGTGTCCTCCTTCGATGAAGCCACCCTTCCACTGACCTAGCGTCTCTGTTAGCGTCGCCCGGGGACGCCGCACCTGAAGCCTTTCCTTGGAGACGCGGACATTAGCCATGGCTCGTAACTGCAGCATCTATTCATTTACCAAACCACGACGCTCCTAAGCGTTGAGTGACGCGCCCAGACATGCCATCGGGTTCGATGGTGTGTTAAGTAAAACAATGTTCGCTCAGACATGCGCCTCCCCGGCCCAGGTAGTGCCTGCCTTGGACACGCTCAAGGACAGTTCACAGATGATTACTGCGCACACCGTGCATCCTTAGTGTCCATGACGATGCTTTAGAACGCTTGGCAACGCTACGCCGCATGAACCGAGCCGCATGCTCTCTTAACGACGTTCACGGTTTGTTGGCCTGAATATTCATGTTTTGTTTAAAGAAGACGATGTCGGATTTCATGGTGCGGGTTGGGGCCGCCGTCTCTTGTTTGTCTCTCTGTCTGTAATGTACACATTTGATCAGTGGGGACTGACAGAGCATGGAGCAGCTATACAATGAGGGGGACCTGCGGGGGGGCGCCGTGCTGGCAAACAAGCCCCCAACATGGCCGAATGACAAGATGCATATGAGCTTGTTTGAGAGGAGACACATTTCAGCTTAATCATAGATTGATTGTGATGCATGGCGCGGTGGGCGGGGATTCCTGCGGAATTAGAAGCCCATCATGACCGCTCTATCATCCGAAGGGCGACGGAAATGTTGTCTTTGCGATGGGGGGGGGGAGGGGGGGGGGTTTGCTCCATCGTACAAACGTCTCCTTGATGTGACTGCGTTATTCTCCAACGAAACCCACAGCACAGCAGGGGAAAGGAGCATTGTTTTGTCGCGTTTGACTCGCAAACCGGCAAAAGTCAATACCTGCAACCGTGGTTCAAGTTCATGATGATTGACTTGCTTTTGACAATAATGAATGATTTCTAGGACAGTAAAATTCCTGATTATTTACCAGACGCTTTTATCCAAAAAAACTTACAGTAAGTACACGTATATATTCCCTGAGACAAATAGGGTGAAATGCCTTGCCCAAGGACACCATATAGTCACAGCTGGGATTTGAACTCTAATTCTTCCACTCATGAGGCCAACACCTTAACCCGCTGAGCCATATGACTCCCTGACGTGTAGCCTAAGTCTTAAGTAGGCGTTTCTTGATCTTAATTTACCACAAATAAATTCTTAGCTCCACGTGACTTCATCAAGGCCTTAGGTCTTGTTGGTGCCATTTTTCTCCCTTTTGTAGAGGGATAAATAAAAGGCAATCTGTTTTCTATTAACTGTAAACACAATAATCAGTGGGACAATGACACACTATTGACTGTCCGCTTGACCCCACCTCATTCCCCCAGCTAATGAAATGTCTCTTGTTGTTTTGGTCCGATGGGAGGAGGAATGTTACTGGCCTTGGCTTTCCCTCTAATGGGACCAGGGAAGGGAATGTTAGGCGTAAAAGGAGCTTGGTTAAGCTGGCAGTTCATTGTGTGGTCCTCTCTAATTGATCCGGATGAGCAGCATGTCAAAATAATTTGTTGTGTCCTAATACATTGTCTCCTTCCTATCAAGGAGTGTTAGGAATCTTTGACCCGGTGCATATTTGTGTAGTCAAGTGAGTTATTGACAAGTACAGGCCCCCCACTCTCTCCCTGCCCTCCCCTCCATCCTCAACGCTCTCGTGCGGTTCTGCCAAATGTAACACTGAAACACACGCATCCAACTTTCAGCGAGGGAAACACTTTTCAACTGGAGCATCAATCATCTGAGAGGACTTTGCCCAGTACACATGTGGCTTTAATGTGCCAATTTAACTGCAGTCACGCGATATACCTGAACGCCGCCCCCGGTTCGGAAAACATAGGTCGTATCGTTGGTTGTACAAACGTGTCGTGAGAGGCTGGCGGGGGGGAGCGTCCGCCTTATCTTTCCCTCTCATTAGGCGGAGGCTGGAGGATGATGGCGGGAGCGGCGCGAGGCCCGCAGGAAGTATTTACGACCCCGCAGGAAACTCGTTCGGCGGCGGCGGCGATGGCGAGGGGGGATAATGGGAGGGAATGGGACGCAGCGAGGTGTTCTGATGGCATCCACCAGACAAGGGGAGCGGCCAGGATAAATCAATGTTAGCCGTCATTCCCCTCTCTCTCCTCCCTCCCCTCCGCCAACCTATCCCACCCCACCCCTCCCCCCCACCCCCCAGGGTCATTTAAACATGCCGTCATTACAATTCTCATGGCGAGAACAACAGGATCCGTAGGAGGAAGAGAAGGAGGACCGGTACGTCCTCCGTGCAAAGCTGAGGAACTGTGCTGGAATAGTTTGGAGTTGAACAGCAGCGTTGTGTTATTAATTTGATTTAATTCTGCCGCCGCTGCTTCGCTGCCTTTTCTCTTGACACTGGGAGGCTTACAAACAAGCTTGCACCTCATTAAACAGGAACAAACTAAGGGGAAATGGTGTTTAGTTATGGAAACGGCTGTTACGCATGCAAAGCATTACTTGCTCGGCCTAAACTGAAATATGAAAAACATCGGCGTGTGAGCTTAGCTGTGACGCCGACGCTATTAAAGAGAAAGAGGGGATCAAGGTGCAGCCTAACCTCTGGTGATCAAAAGAGACAACTCATTAGCGGAGTATATTGACCTTAAAGAGAGCTTAATCCAATAAAGTTGTGTCTCCAAAGGTAGGTGTAAAAAGAAGCCTGCTGAAGTACAAGAAGCACCGTATCAACGGAACTTTCCGAGGTTCGTTCAGTGAAGGTTTAAAAAATCCTCAGTAAAACCATGTGCTTCTAAACTCACGTTTACCTGAAGCGTAATGCATTATGTCCTTTTCATCAGGGAGTGGGCCACTCATTCAAATCTCAGCTGATACATTTACATGCAGTCATTTAGCAGACGCTCTTATCCAGAGCGACTTAAGAGCAAGTACAGAGATAGTCCCCCCTGAGTAGGGTGAAGTGCCTTGCCCAATAATAATAATAACATCATGTTGGCACAGCCAGGGTTCGAACCAGGGAACTTCTGTTCTGTACCAGCCCGACACCCTCACCGCTCAGCCACCTGACTCTCACCCAACCCCTCTGATACCTTTTGTACAGAAGTGTGTTTCAGTGACCGGTCAGGCTGTGTGGGGATTTTAAACACACAGAAATGATACCGTAGAGCAGCCAACGTTTGCCCTTCATGCCTTCGTCAACAAAGGGACAATGGCTTCGGAAGCCCCACCAAAACAAAATGTCTGCGAAGTGTCTGGAGCCGGAGTCCTTCTTGTTTGTCCTCCTGTACGATCCACATCTGCTCCAAACCGCCATCTTAGAACAGGAAGGCTCCTCAAGTGTTCTGTCCACTGTTTGTTTTGAGGTACCGTTCCCGAATCTCCTCCGAATCCCCTACTCTTCTATAGTGCTCAGACCGAGCCGCTCAGCGTGGAAAGATAAGCTCCAGTTTCCACTCCCCTTCCCTTTGTTTTATTTTCAAGGTACTTAAAGGTGACATTGAATGTCACGTGTGTTTGTCGCTTTCCCACACGCTAATCTGTTTGCATTACCGCGCGTGTTCCGACGGTCCCATTATGTAGTAGAAAAGCAATTAACACTTCATTAAACTTCTAAGGTGTTAATACAAGTCATAAGACTAGGCCATCTGTTGGATTCCCTCCCAATCCTGATGTTGATACCTTCCACTAAACAACATTTTGAACCAATTAAGGTTAGACTAGATAATTTACCTTTGAAAATAGGACTTTGTCTCCTAGCTGTCTAATAATGGGGATACATATGGTGAGTGTTGGGGTGTAGTAATGAGGGAGAGGGCCTTAATTTGTCTTACAAATCTAAGGAGGGAGGCAGATTGAAGCCCCAGGACTTAACAAACTGATTGTCTGATATTGTATAAACCAAGAAAACATATTTCCACCGAGGAATTAATCTATTTTCTATTTGCTGCAGTTAACCCGACTGTAATAATAATAATCACGCTGCATTTTATTTTCTTTTGGCTTCAATTTAATGAACAAATCGCACATCCTCGCCATTTTATGATTTATTTCGACTGGAAAACAAATAACGCGTGGGTTGTAAGCACGATTCATCTCATCCTACTCGATATCTCGAGGAGTTTAGAAGAATTTGCTTCCATTAGTCCATCATCTGTCGGGGAGACACTGTGATCCCAGAGAAAAAAAACAGCCTCCTGGCAATTAACTGGGAGGCACACGCGCAGGGAGAGAGACACAGCAGCGATGTCAACCCCTCACATCCCAAATTCATCTTCCAAAATCAATCCGTCAACATCCTAATTGGCCCACGGGCTGTGATTGGTGTGTTGACTGACTCTGTAGGAGGATTTACAGCTAAACGGAGTAATAAGCTGCAGAGATAAAATGTTGAAATATGTGACAGTCTTTTTTTATCAGTCTTAATCTGGAGGATATGGGGCTGGATGGATGTGTCTAGGGCAGAGAGGGGGAAGGAGGTTTGGAGTACTGCAGGTTGTGTGAAGAAGTTACATGCATTCAAACTATAGTTTAAAGATGATGAGATGATGATTTCTTCGACACGGAATACTTTAGCTGAAAGGTCGCAAAACTGCAGATTTGCAGGCTTATGGTGTCGTCCAGGATTTTTGCTGCATTCGTTTTTTTTCTTTTTGCTCTAAACCAATCCCTAGCCCTAACCGTTACTAGACTTGCGGAATACCCAACCCTAACCCAAGCAATGCTTAACAGTAATCCATGACACCACTAAATGCTACATTCCAATGTTTAACCAGCATTGTAAGTGTGTGTTCTAGAGAATCACATTGTTTTGCATGAGGAAAATTAAAAAGTGCCTTTCAAAAGCTCGAGCACGATGCTGCGTCTCGCCCACAAGACTGTCATTTGGCAGATACTCTTATCCGGAGCAAGTACAGTCACATTCCCCCTGAGGCAAGTAGGGTGAAGTACCTTGCCCAATGGACACATCATTTTGGCACAGCCAGGGTTCCAACCAGGAACCTTCTGATTACTAGCCCGACTCCGCTACATGACTCCCTGCTAGAAAGTAAAACAGCATAAAACAGCTTGCAAGCGCAGTAGCCGCCAGTGTCTGACTCAGTATTGACATATCAGCTGTGGCGCTGGCAGAGCAACGGGCCTCATTAGTCTCCTGTGGGCTGTTAATGGCAGATCCTCTCTTAGGGCCACAGCATTGACAGTCCCTGAACAGATATCAGACAGCTTTTTATCGGTTTCCCCTCCAAACAACCTCCACCTAATGTTGTTGGCCTGATTAACTTTGTGGACGCCTGCTGAAGCTGTGAAGGTATTTTCCGGTAGAATCCGTCACTCTGTAAGGCCTAATGGATTTGCTTCTTTCGTGCGTTATTCCTTTCGTTTACGCGGATGGAAATGCCTCGTAGAATGTATGTGGAAAAAGAGTGAATTGGGGGCATGTCAGGATCTTTATGTGACAGAGAAATGTAAGTATTTTCAGGACATCTCACAGTCCTGACAGTCCTCGGAGAGGGGAGGGGGGGGGGGGGGTGGGGGTCAGGACAGAGACATGCCGGCTACCATTCCCAGTCAGATATAGAATGTGAGCTGCAAACTAGAGAAAGTGTTCCCTCTCCTCCCTAATGAACAGGTGTCTACATCCCACAGCCCACCCTGCAGATGGCAGAGTAATTAGCCATCATTATGGGGGTCTACAAGAAGGCCGGGATCTGTGCGGCCGTGCTGAGCGGCTAACCTCTTCACCCCCCCAGACAGGGGGTCCACGGGGGGTCCAGGGGGTCCACGGGGGGCCCATTGACACGTGTTGTTTTCCAGGAGAAGCCAAAGGTGGAGGTCCCCTTTCACAAGGTGTCATCCTGATGTGCTGCAAACCCTGGACAAGTGTTCAGGGATCGCAGTGTTAAGGCCCACCCCCCCTCCCCCCCCCAAACCTCTGCAGCGCTGGAACAAAGAGCGGCAAAGAACTTCAATTTCAATAAGTGACATTTCCATTGTCTGAAATCAGTATGAATGAATAAACTCTTATGAAAGAAATGCTTTCATTGGTAATAGCTTTGTCTTGCATTCTCGACTCAATCATGTTTATAGATAACTATATTTCAACCAGGATTTAAAGGTTTTTTCTTGTGCAGCTAACAATACGTGTTATAAGACTGGATGATTTAAATATTAACTACAATTGGAGACGCTACAGAACTAGAGTTGAGGTGTAGACATGGAGAAATCTGAGTGCATTTGTGTGTGGAGGCAAAGTGGTGCAGTCAGTTAGGGTGCTGGGTTAGTAATCAGAAGGTCCCTGGTTTGAACCCTGGCTGTGTCAACATGACGTTGTGTCCTTGGGCAAGACACTTCACCCTACTTGCTTTACGGGGAATGTCCCTGTACTTGCTGCAAGTCGCTCTGGATAAAAGCGTCTGCCAAACTAAATTAAAACTACTACTAAATGTAATGTAAATGTCTTAGCATCCTCCTTTTTAAATTCAGCATCAAGGCTGAGAACAGGTTTTTATTGGCTGATAGAGAAGGTACGATTAGATTAGATTAGATTAGATTAGATTAGATTCAACTTTATTGTCATTACACAGGTACAAGTCCAGGGCAACGAAATACAGTTAGCATCCAACCAGAAGTGCAAAACAGTTATTAACAACAGAATATAATAATAAGGATATACTCGGAATATACATATTATGAACAGTATAGACAGAATATACAGACGGTACGATGGTTCTAGCGGTAGAATAGGCATGTCACACCCACTTAGAAATGAATTGAATCTCGTATCACCATGTCCAATGGCCTCACCGTTATGCAGTTTAATGCCGCAAAATCCGGTTTTGAGTGCAGCAGCTGACATTTTCTCTCTCTCTCTCCCGCCACACACACACACACCGCCACCTCCCATCATCTCAGACATCGTATGGATGTTAAAAGCAGGTTTCATATCTTACAAGTTGTGGGTGAAGCGCAATGTGTTTACCCCCACCCGATAAATCCCCTTTCAAAGTGTGCAGTGTTGGCAGGTTCTCTGCCTCTTCATAGGGAAGAGATGGTTTGCGAGCGTCACCTTGCACTGAGTGCCAAAACTGAGTGAGATGACCTCTGGATATCTGTCATGTAAGCTCACTTCTCCACAAATCTTTGAAAAGTTTACGCGTACATGCAACTGATCCAGTAGTTAGGGTGCGCTTGCCTATGGCAATAGCACAACCTATTGTAATCTCACATATATATCATTATTATTTAAATCATTATCAAGATTACGTTTGGGGGAGGTACAGATGCTGCCAGTGAGTTACTGAGTGACAACGTTGTTACACCAAGATTCAAAGGGATTGAGAAGGCGAAATTCCTGAAACTATCACTAGAAGGGAACAACTTAAGGCACGTTTAGGTCAAAGGTTAGAACCATTTTCACATTTTCACGGTTTGTCCAACTTACTAGTTTTGATTCAACTTGAGGCTGCTACAGCCGATCACCATTCCGTCTTGCAGGGGAAATGTGGAGAAAACTTTAGTTCTATTCAACACACTTTGTATTTAGAGTTGTCAATGAGCAGCAACAAATGCATGCATTTCCATATATGTTATAACGCTTTTTATTAAAAAAAAAATATACAGAAAAACAGTTGTACAATTTACGTCAAAAAAATAAACGCATGCATCTGCGTAGCAACCACACCCCACAATTTGTCCAGTACCCTGTCTAGTTATAAAATGCTGTTTCCTTTCACCTTATGAAGAATCTCAAGGAAGCTGCCACAAAATGGATAACAACATATTTTTTGGTTGCCTAAAGCAATTACGTGTTCCAAAAGCACAAGTTCACATTCCCGGGTGCAAACTCTGTCAGTATACAGGGGCAAAATGTGATTCCCTCAGTGTAATGATCAGGTGGGCATGAGCAGGATGCAAAGGGTTCAGCTCCATTGCTAGCTCCCCATCAGCACACCATTATTACATTATCACTGCTCTTTAGTTGCAAACTCACTGCCTGACCGGATTTGAAATACACAAAGCCTCGTCAAATCGCTGCACAAAATGGCAAGCTGCCTCATTGCTTTCAATGACCAAGTGGAAGAATTAACAGTGAGTTGAACCATAGAACCTGCTTCTACACTGCTGTTTGTCAACATGACAAAATACTGTTGGTCTCATACTGTTGGCCTGATGGTAAACTAGCTTGATATTATAAGACATTAGATTGGGACATTTTATTAAGCGTTGTCACAGTATCAAAGCATGAAGATTTTTTTTTAATACTGTACTGTCTATATCGATCATGCAACCAGGACTAAATTAAATTACAATGCGGAAATCAGAGGTGGAAAATAATGTAATCAAAATGTATTATTGTTTCATTTGGAAAGATTCTACCAATAGCAAAACAACAGCTTAGTTTTGGTATTTTTCCCCACTGCTGGGAGTCCTATTAGGTGAATGACGTCCTACTTAACAAAGGTCATCATGTGAATGGACTGTTAAATGTAGAATTTACAGATAATCATGTCTGTTTCGACTCCCCATGGAGTCTTATTGCATAAGCTATTAGTATGAGGGCCCAAGTCAATACTGTTATTAACTGAAAATCTGTACGCTTTCTGACTTATCCAACAAAGTGTGTCTACAATAAAGTCTTCAAGACAATGATTTCTGTAATTTTCAGACAGATGCTTAACGAATAACACGCAGTTCAGACTAACGACACGCAGGAAACACAGTCAACCAGCCAAAGGACAATTGTGTTGTGTGACCTAAATATATTTTTCAACGTTTCATTTGTATCAAATTTTTTCATGGTTTCAACCCAAAGTAGTTTCTTTCCTTCTTTGGTTTGATCTTAAACAACATTGAAGTCCTCTTGAAATGGACAGCCACCTTAGAAATTCATTTGTCTCTAGTTAAGCTTCTTTTAAGCAGAGGAGGAAACGGAAAGTGTTGTCTTATTCTCCTCTGATTGGGTTTAGGGGGCATGTAAGTGAGGTGTCCATTGTCATTTACCAGACCCTGGGCCCCTAAGTTGATCCCGGCTCATTTGCTGCAGGCTTATGAAACACTGCCTTCCTTGGAACAATTGTGCTTAATGGAAACAAAATGGCTTCTGTGTTTCATCTGTTGTTATGGTAAAAGAGTCAGCCTTAAGTGGCCACTGCTATGCATATGTGGTTTGGTGTTTGCCTTGGCTCTGGGAGGGGGCAAGTGGCTGATCCTTCTGTTCCCCATATGGCTGCATTGTGGGGGGAATGATGGACAATGGCCCCTCCCTGGGAGAAGCCCACAGCTCCCACTGTTTGGAGGAGAGACTGTTGGTTTCACTTTTCGAAGCCCCCAGAGGCAAGCAGGCAGCCTGCAGACTCACACACACAAACACACACGTACAAAGAGAGACAGTATTTCAAAGAGGAACACATACACACACACAATGATCTCACACACAGACACATACTGTAAACATGCTGTACACACGTGAGCCCAATTTCACACATGCACATGCGTAACCACTCAAACACACAGTCCTAACCCCATAAAAACACACACTGAGGTTCACTCATATGAATACACACACACACACACACACACACACACACAGGCTCACACTCACAAAGATTTCAAGGGAGTCTATCCTTTGTTGGGATGTCTACTGCTATTTATTCCAGAACCTTCCATCTAGTCATTCATACATATAATATTCTAGATGTGCACACCAATCCAGTCAGAGAATTAGAAGTGGAATTCAGTCAATGTTTTACCTCCTTGATCTGAAGCTTCCTCATCCTCTCATGTAGGATATTAACCAAATAAAACCCTCAACATTACAGCACAGGTCGATTAAAAAACACAAGCGAAAAATAAAAATGCCAGGATTCAACCCGTAGGGTCGGCCCACCTGATTCCTTTGCAAGGAACTTGAAGAACTTTCTTACTGTATGTAATTGCAGACTGAGACAGACTGAAATGTGCCATGTAGACGAAAAATGCAGATGCTCCAGAGACGCAAACTCCATATGCTGTTTTATTTTGATGAACAACGCTGTCCCTACATACAGATAATGTCATCACCTATCGTTCATCAGCAGCTGATTCAGGCTCTTGTCTCTCCAGTTTCCTTGTCGCCTGTCCCATTTCTGCTCTGTTTGCACAGTCGTCATACGGACTGCCATTAATGGAGAAATTAATTACCTGTCCATAGCAGCAGTGTAGTGCTTCAGAATGTGAGAGTCAATTTGACAATGTTGCCCAATAGAAAAAAAAGCTCTTAATGTACCCAGTCTATAATCATACTTTAGACAGGAGAGATTAAAATGCATTTAAACCCATTTAACTCCATTTAATAGACACCAGTGTCATTTTGTGGTTAGACACAATGAATATATTAAAGGGTTATTATCTCCTTCTCTAAGTATTTAACCTTGCACAAAGATTAACAGAATAAGCTTGATATTAAGATATAACATTTATATTTAGACATATCCATCAGCCTAAGAGGGTTAAATGAAAGTTAAATTTGCAATTCGTATCTTCATTGCCGTAGGTCCTAATTTAACATTCGTTAACGACGGTGATGTTCATATTTTGAGGAACAGTACGACCTTATATCAAGTCATCGATGTGAATGAAAATGTTTCATCACACTATTTGGCCACAAATTTCAAATGCGATTAGATAACTTCAGTAGATGGACATGAACACACAGCAAGATACTGCATGTTCTGTCCCATCACTAACACAGCTGGACTCACCCTAACCCTAACCCTAACCTTTCACTAGGGAATCCCTCTCTGCTAACCAGCCACACACACACGCACACACCCACACACTCACACACACACTCCACACCAACACACGCTTGCGCACCCTCCACCGCCGCCAGAACTGTCAAAGGAACTCTTTGTTCTCATTTCTTTTTCATTCATTTCTTCTCCAACCAAAGTTCACTCTCTTAAGCCTACCCCGGACTCTCCTTACTATGACATGTGAATGTTGCTTTGTCGCTCCTAGCAGGTCCCTTGCAGGTCCCTCACGGAGCTCAGCCGAAGCTTAACTAATCACTCATAAATGTTGCTGAGTGGACAGCCACCACACACTGCAAAACAAATCACTAGCCATGAACACCCTAATTGGCCTTGAGGTCAGGGAGGAGTCAGGCCATTATATTCTAAGCTTGCCTTCCAAAAAGAGACAACATTCTTAGAGGAAAGATTGGCTTCAACAGATACGTTCTTTCATTTCACTCTCCCTCTTTCACCACCCCACCACTCTCTCTCTCTCTCTCTCTCTCTCTCTCTCTCTCTCTCTCTCTCTCTCTCTCCTAATGCGCTCTTTCTGTCTCTTGTGCATTCTCAAACACGCACAGACACAAACACACACCCCTCGTTCCGTAAGAGTCTCTACACCCCTGCGCAGGTTTGTGAATTGTTAAAGAGTTAACAAAGCTGTTCTTGTGCCCAGTGGATAAAAGACCTGTGTATCAGTGAGGTCACCCACTCCATAAATATGTTGGCTCTTCCTATTACAAGCTGTGTCCATGACAAAGAACAAACAGCTGGGGAATGAAATGCTACAAGGCAGGAGTGGACAAGGGCCATTTTCAGCCTGACTGGTCAGACACTAGCCCCTGAGCTGGTCCTGGAAAGGCTGTTTATTTGACCCACAGAAGTGTGAGTTGAAATAGCGGCAAGACTGGATCTCTGCATCTTTCCCTCTATTGCTTTCCCTTGGTCTCTCTCTCTCTCTCTCTCTCTCTCTCTCTCTGTCTATCTCTCTCTCTCTCTCTGTCTGTCTATCTCTCTCTCTCTCTGTCTGTCTATCTCTCTCTCTCTCTCTCTCTCTCTCTCTCTCTGTCTATCTATGTCTCTCTGTCTTTCCTCTCCTCAGTGCTTGGGAACGGGTCATCAATTACCCTCTGATACTGTTCATTACCTTCCACCTGTTTCCTCATCTAGCTCCTTATACTCCTTTGTATCTTCTCCTTATTTCTATTGTGTTATTTTATCATATACAAACTACAGCCTACGACAGTCTAAAAACATGATGGCAAAAATACCTGTACTCTGAACTATTGTTTGGAACAGTATATAAAGCTAGACACTAAAAAATTATACAGTTAACATGCAAACCTGTATATGATGGCAAAAAGACTTCCTGCATATACTATATAAAACATCTTACTCAATACTTCCTGTTGCCCCAAACTATTTAACAAGTACATTATGCAGTCCCCTCAATGGAAAAAATAACTTCTAGCACAGAACCTTTCTATTAATGATGCAAATTAAGTTTTGAATTGCCATTTAGGAAGCATCCAGTGTTAATGGGGGCTGGTGAGAAGACAGCAGTGTCCTGTCAGTGATGCAGGGGTCAGGATAGCCCAAGTTGACATGCTGATGGGCCCGCTGATCGACAAGCTCGTTTTTGGAACTTCGCTGTTTTGTCTGTTGCTTTCTCAGTTTTCACGTTAAAAGATGGTCCATTATGCGCTGATTTGCAATGTAAATGTTTGCGTTAGCCAGACAGGGTGGCAAGATCAGCCGTGTTTCGTGATGAAGAGGATTCATTTCCAAAAGCAGACCTATGAAATTAGCCACTGTGTAAGACTCATGATCACAATGATCCATGCAAACAAAAGATGTGGATATGAGACCACATAGATCATAGAACATAGAAAAGAGTGAACTGCAAAAAAAAAAAAAAACGAGAATACAGTTGCAAAAAATGAAAGGGGTTAGAAAAATATTTCATCACATATGAATCCCACAAGCTTTTCTTTCATTTTCACAGCTTGTCTACCTCTTTTTTGAATTGGTTGAAGAACAAATGTAATGTGCAGCTAGTTCATTAACCCATAGTCATTCATGTCCCGAATTTTGATGGCTTGAATCTGGAGCATCAGCAGCAAGGAAAGTAGTTTTTTTTTCCTTCTTCTTCTTATCCTGCTTTTTTTAAATGCATACTTAGCCTTATGTGATTCTTAATTAAACCTCAGCACCGACAGACCTCTCTAACATAAAAATCATCTACCAGTAACAAGGAGATGCATCCTGGCTTTTAATGGACTCGTTTTAAATGGATACTAATTAAATAGAAGGAAATATACAATATAAAACCATCTCCTTGGTCCAACTGTTCGAGAAGCTGATTACTTGTTAAAGGTTCCTTTTTTTTTGCTCAGGCACCTTCACGGCTCTCTGAAAGAGGGAGGACCCCTACTGGAGGCTTGTGGCTTCTTTGTCTTGGTGAGTATTCGTTTTAGCCACATTATTTATACATGCCAGTTCTAAGATGCCTTATCTTGAGTGACCCTCTGTGCTTGCTCTCCGTCAGACTGGGCACGGTGTAGAGTAGATAGTTCATTCAGGAGATTTGGCACAGCAGACTAGGGTGGATAATGTTTTCTTTCCACCAAGCTCATCAAGGTTCAGTGTCCATAAATGATTTTTGCGCTTAGATTACAGATTTGGAATGACTAGATATTTACCATGGCTTTTTTTCAGTCGAAATGTTCAAACAATGTACATAATAAGTTAGTATTTCATCCATTCTGTTGTCACTTCAATGTATTTCAGTTGGTAAGTGTAATAAGATAAAGGGGGTGAGGGTAATGTGTGTACTTTTCCCTCTCTGAGACATTTTGAAGACACCTTTAACCCTCCAAAAACAGCCCATCCTATCTATTTCCAAAGGACTGTTTTTCAAGCTTCATGCTAAATGAATTAAGGGGTATGTACAAACGAAACAATATTCTCTTGGGAGGTGGATTTGTCTAGCTGTACTTAAAAAGCACTGCTTGTAATTTATAAGCTCCTATTTTTTTGTAATTAAATACCGCTTGAATATTTAACACCATTGTCTGGGTTTACAGCAAAATGGGTGCAATGCCGTTCGGACTATCAAGTGACTATTGTCTTACAAAATGAGATATTAACTGAATTGAAAACCATACCCTGTCGCATTCCATAATTTATTTGCATAATTAGGTCTTAATTTTAATTCACTATGCAAATATATGCCCCTTTTAAATTGCGTTTAAATGTGAACTGAATCCTCTGTCAGGCCTAATGTGAATGTATTTAATTTCGTTGTCTGAAAAGAATGAAAAATTGGAAGGAGGTAAATGACATAAAACTAGAGCCGTTAACAATTCACAGGGATTCTGAACAAATTCTCGTTCCAAAGCTTTTTCAGACATCTTGGTCACATTCAAGACTCAATGTTTCATCTGACAAAGACTGTTGTTTTTACACTGTTACCAAGTTGGTATGTGCTGAAGGAGAAGACATCCAGTATCAATTTCTGTTTTGATGTCCCCTCAGTTCAAGGGAGTGTTATCTCTTGTTTCACTTTGAAAAAAGAAGGAGTTGTTCTTTAAAGACACGTATTGCCATCCATTATTCCGAGAAATCAAATGGGGGCAGGGACAGGGCAGCCGAGAGTGGCTGAGCCTCTTGGACCAGGCCAATGGTAGCCATTGTGGACTGAGGGAACACAAACTCCTGAACAGGACAAAGTCAGAGGAAATTGACCTGCTTGATCCTTTTCTTTTTTTCTTCAGAAGAGGAGGCGGCTCTTTCTCTTTCATCTTTTCCCAAGGGCCCGGATCTTTGGGCTGCACTTAACAAACAAAATACTGTCTGGACCTTACTGAGGGCCTAGCTTGTCACTGCTGCTCAGGGAGGCTGATACCCAGGGTGGCATAGGGGCTGCAGGATGGGGTGAGATGGGCGGTGGGGGGTGGGGGGGGGGCGGGTGGGGGGAGTAACCTGAGACAGACAGGCCTCTGGGCCAGGGAAGTAGCCAAAAGGGACAAATTAGCTTTAGACAATAGGGGACCTTATCCACCAGGGGGATAATTAAACGTTTCTTCATCAAAGCTGAGACAGTTTGCAAGCTGCTCATTTTGTAATTCTATCATGTTTGCCCCTGAGATATGCATTTTGTCTTTTTTCTCCATTCGTCACCATTGCCATTAATTGAGATTCTACTTGATTACTCTGTTGGGGGTGTTAATTATACAGAGTTAGCCCAGATCTAATTGAGCCCGATAGTAACAGAGGGTCTATTGGAGGGCCTCAACTCCTCCTTACCATAGTAGACAAAGACCTTTGTCTGTCACTCAAACGCAACATGAAAGCCCGTAGAGCAAAAATACTTGTTGTACCGTCATAGATCCTGTTCAATTGTTGCAGAGCTTATGTTTGAACATTATCTTTGCCAAAGACATTGATTAAGATATTGTAACGCTGAAATACTTGGCCTGTGATAAAACTATGAGCCTCAAGGCCACAGGAGGAATACTGTATCAGATGCAGTCATGAAATGGGTTAGATCGAAACATATGGTTGAACTCTTGTTATCATGATGCCAGTGAATGTCTGTCTTCTATGTGTTCAAAATGCGCTAATGTGTGTGGATTCAAGCAGACGTCCCTGTTTAAGTAGCATGATAGTATGCTAGAAAATGTGTGTGTGCGTGTCTGTCTGTGTGCGTGTCTGCGTGTGTGTGTGTCTTTGTGGGACCTTCTGTGCTGGGTCTTTTTCCCTGGTTACTGAGCTGTGGACCAGAGGGGTTTGTTGTGAGCCCAGGATCACAAGCAGGAAGCTGAATGATGTTGCTCTTGCTCTCTAAGAAAAGGTCATGCTTGGCTGACCCCAGAACAGCCTTAACAGGATATCACAGAGGAAACTGTTGCTTTTGTCCATTGACCCCCTCGGAGAAGCTGCATCAAAGGAACTTCAGAGGGTTTTACTTCTAGAACAGACACTGGGACTGTGTGTGGTGCTGGCCTCATACACACCTATACCCACCGTGGTTCCTACAGTATGAATCCTTATGACATCACTACAGCTGTTGCCATGAACAGTCGTAGCCTCTGGGCATCATTGACCCCCAGTGCCCTCCCCTGATATAAACATTGAATTGAACAAAAGCAGCGCAGCACATGACTGGAACCATATCAGTCAAACTTTTCTGGACATGCACAAGATCGGTTGTGTCTACCGCTGAAATCAGTTGGTAGAAAGCATGATGGTTGAGGTTGCGATGTCCAGGAAAGGTTCTTGAATGGCAGGACCTTGAGTTGACGTAAAGGATTAGCCAAGATTATCATTTCCAGTGAATAAGCCTGAGTGGAAAAGTATTTAACTACACAAAACCCACGGTAAAATGAATAGTAAGCCCTCTTACCCTAGTTCTCTCTGTCACACACACACTCTCACACACACACACACACACACACACAAGCGCACGCAGACGCATGTTAACAATATGGTTGTATTAGCATTTGGCCCAGGCAGCATTTTAGAGGCAGAGCCAGTCAGTGTGTGCCTGTCAGCGAGCATCCATGCTGGGAGCAGCCTCTCTCAAAGAGCCCTGCCTGAGGCCCATAGACAGACCCCTGGGACCAGCCTGCACTCAGGGGCCTATTTGTTCAACAGAATGTGTTATTCTATCACAGCAAGCCTGTCACAGCAGCAATCATTCAAATACCCATTCATTTTCGGAATTCAGAATGGTTTCAGAAACCTACAGTTAAGAGCCTCCCTGAATCAGGGCCTTTTTAAAGGCATGTTTGCAAATCCGGTACAGACGTTTACTAAAACGTCTTTCAAGCCACTTCATTATCATCTTTTGACGTTATTGTGTCTCCTGAGCACCGTCTTTGTGTAGATTCCCTATCCTAGGACAGAATATGCTTTCCCTGAGGAAGACTTGATGTGTCCCTTGGCACCTTTGTCCTCTCAGTCTATGAAATACTGGCCAGACAATGACAAATGATAACGCTGACAAATACTTCAATGCATTTGTCATGAAATGGGTTGTTTGGCGAAAACCCCATGACAGCAACTTCAAGAGCCACGCTGATATCGGGACGAAAAAATGTAAGCGTACAAGAGAACATTCCTTTAGTACAAATACGACCTCCTTTTGTCGACTGCAAGTTAGTGTCGATGCTTAAAATCCAACCTGCACGCCTTCCTACGAGTGTATTTCTAATTGAAAGTGATATCTGAGAGTGGCTGCTCTGACAGAACGTGTTAGGAGTGGCAGTACAATAGACCTGTCAGGCTTGATGGATCTCCAACACAGCTGGGATATGGGCCCTCAGACCGAAGCCAATCAAACCAGGCCCTTATGTAAACACACAGCCTCAGAGCTGTCCATCCAGGACTCTCACAATAGCAAACACACACATGAGATCAATACTATTTTCTCTCCGGTGATAGCAAAGATGCCTGAAATACATAACGGGCCACGGGAGCAATTGGTATTGGAGTGGAAGGGGAAGGTGGTGGAAGGATAAGTTGGTATAAGCAGGGTTTTGCCCCTAATATAGTCAATGACAGAACTTGTCTGGACCTGCCCAGGCAGGCTGCTGATAGTCATTACAGATTAGTCTGGGTGAGTAATGGGAGCCCACAAAACATCAGAATGAGATTCAATAACATTTACTGCACTTGGGTGGTTGGGGGAGGGGCCAGGCAGCAGTACCTACCTAGCCAATTACCTCCCTTGAATGAGGCAATACCTGGCTAGAGCGAATCATCAGAGTCGGCAAGGCCTTCTCCGCTCGTCTAAAACATTTTATATATTGGAGATAAAATGTTACGATTACTCACACAATTGTCTGAGTTTGCAAGTGGATTGCACATTTTTTAGCTTTTCAAATGCATCGTAAAGGGAACATTTTGGGCAAACAGGGCTGCCTGGAGGTTAACATCTTTGCAGTGTGATTGGAGGGCCAGCTCCCTATATGATGTAAAATAGTTACCAGGTAACGTAACAACTAGCATCGTATGACATATTGAAAATATTTTTTCTTTCTTTTATGAGGGGATCTAGCCCTGAAACCCCCATAATGGGAAATGGTCTTCCTTGCCTGTTTAAAAAAAAAGCTATTTCTTTCAGATCGCCTGAAAAATAAAACAATGGTCACATCCAAATCACTCGATCATCACACATCCTTGGGTCCGGAGTGTCGTACATATGCTGAACATTAACTTCATACGGTGCCTGGTTTGCATGATTATCCATCCATGGACTGACAGGCAACGGTTGTCAACGTAAACAAGGTGAGACAGGTGTCGTTAAAAGTCCCATTTCAGTCACCAATTATCAGTATATTGGGTTACATCATCATTCTACTCAATAAAGGTTACTGTGAAAACGGGTGGTTCTGTCGATTGACAGTTATCAATAGACCTAGTGTCGTGCTAAGGATATTTGCAGGTGGTTTGATTGCGGCAGGATTGCCCTGAGTGTTGGTTTGTCCTTGTCTGGCCATGTCCCATATTTACACGCCCAGGACCTGCTGTGTTCGAATGATCTGCCTGCTTAATAAAAGGGATTTAGACGTGTATAGATAATGTTTCTTTTATTCCATAACTTTTCACTCTAATACCATCACCTCCTCTCCGTACCTGTGTACGCGATCTAATCCCTGTCTTAATTTACAGTTGCTCACCGGCAACAAAAAAAAACAAAGACTCTCTCCGTTGCCAATTAATTAGGAGGACATGAATATTTCATTGCTCTGTGACACAAAGGCGACGGCACACAGATAGAGTTCACAACAGGCTGTAATGGAATATGAATAATGTAGTAATATTACGTTTTTGCTCAGCTTTCAGGAGAAGTATCCACGTAAGCGGGTTCATCCGCTGGTCACATTCGTTTACGAAGAACTCAGTCTGCAGCAGTGCTACGTGTCAGCCACCCTCACGCATTGCATTGACCTAATCAACAACCTGTCGTGATAAATGTTTTATTTATGTATATATTTTACAGCTGGACACTAATAAAACTCTTGTCTCGTGGTGGTGCTGCGCATTACGTCCCAGTCACTGTAGTCTTTAGCATAGCTGTATTAACATGAATAGAAATAACCCACCCTTCTGCTGTGCTCTGCTGGGTCTGAGTCCCCATTACACTGAAGTCAACACACAGCGTTGATTCGATGGTTAGTGATACAAAAGACCATCACCGGCATGATTACCGCCTCTCAGCCACCCCTTGAGAAAATGACATTAACACTGTGTTTAAGTGACATCGATTGGCCTAAATACTGGCTCAGCGGGGCTCCTCGCACTTCCTCCCTATTTCCTGATTCGCAGCAGAATCAAATCACCGTGTTAAAGCCCATCAGACCTGTCATTTTCATGAACCCCTTCCTGCCTGCCATCATTGGGAGCTTCTGCTGTGAGACAGACGAGGCTTGCCCATTAATCACTATTACATTATTTTTTATTCAAATGACACAACTAAATTCTGATATTAAGGGCGTGTGGCTTGACATGACACAGAGGATGAAACGAGCGGTTTGGCCTATCGGTCTGCCATGACAGCGGTGGTAAGTACGGGCCAAGCTAAACTTGGAGCTGATGCTACCAACATTGGACCACAAGGGAAATCTTCCCAGGTATTTCAGATTCCAGGAATATTTTGCGTGCCAGTGAAACACTTTGAAGATGCGGTTTTACATTTATTCATTTAATTATTCCTCCCTTTGATGCCAACCGCATGATTATTTTCCAATCCACACCTGCTGCTGCTTCTTCCACTGTGCTCATGATCAAGAGGCAGTGAAATACGTTTAATACTTGGCTTGCTTTGCCCATCTGCCCTGCATGTTATTTCATGTAAGTGTTGCTCTTAAAGATGCTGAGGTTTGTGAGCATTGTAACAGTACCAATGGTAATTGAAGTGATGAAGAAAGACAGGATTTCCATACACTTTCACTTTCACTTTGACCTGTTACACATCAGGCTAGGAGTCCTATCTTGCACTCAGCGCAATTTACTTTATACACCAACGCAAGTATCATTAGATTAGATTAGATAAACCTTTATTTGTCCTCTAGGAGGTGGAAATTGCAGTTCACAACAGCAGCAGGGTAAAGTACAGCACACAGAGTTGCAGGATAATATAACAATAATGACAATAACAATAGCAATAGGCGGGCACGATAAAGTCCAATATAAAAAATAAGATAATAAGTTAAGTAGTCCAGTTAAGTAGTCCAGTATAAAAAATAAGTTAAGTAGACATATAGACAGTTATTGCACTTGAGGAGAATTACAGAATTACAATATTGCAAAAAAATAAGTAAGTTAAATAGACATGTAGGCAGTTATTGCACTTGAAGAGAGTTACAGAATTACAGTATTTGCAAAAAATAAGTAAGTTAGGTAGACATATTGACATATAGACAGTTATCGCACTTGAGGAGAATTACGGCATTACAGTATTGCAAAAAAGTAAGTAAGTTAAGTAGAAATATTGCACTTAATACAGAATATGAATATAACACGAGTATTACACGTAAGTGAAGTAAGTAATACAAGTAAAAAAAGTAATACTGCATGGTGGTGAGGTAGTGATGGTAATAGTTATAATAATGATAATGGTGTAGCACATGATAGTGGCTATGGACAGCAGTATTTAGTGATTATTAAACAGTCTGACAGCAGCAGGAAGGAAGGACCTGCGGAATCTCTCCTTCACACACCGAGGGTGAATCAGCCTATTGCTGAAGCTGCTCTCCAGAGCGGACAGTGAGTCCTGCAGGGGGTGTGACTCCTGGTCCAGCATAGTTGTCAGTTTTGCCAGGACTCGTCTGTCACCCACCTCCTGCACTGAGTCCAGAGGGCAGCCCAGGACTGAGCTGGACTTCTTGATGACCTTGTCCAGCTTCTTCCTTTCCCTCTCAGTGATGCCGCTGCTCCAGCAGACCACACCGTACATGAGGGCCGAGGCCACCACTGAGTCATAGAAAGACTTTAGGGGTGCCCCCTGCACTCCGAAAGACCTCAGTCTCCTCAGGAAGTAGAGCCGGCTCCTATTTTGCAGCTGTCCACAGACGCACGTCGGGAAATTAGGAAATTAATTTGCACTCCAGGGGGGCGGTTCGGCAAAAAAAGGAGTTGTTTTCTTCCCATTTTGCAATTTCAGAAAATCATTCCGCCAATGACCAGGAAACAGGTGGTTAAGGGTCTTAGATCTTTAAAATATTGGAGGTTCACTTTGCAGCTTTTGATTAGCTGAGTATGCCAGCGATTGACAAATTCTTATTACATTGAATTCCTTTAGCAGACACTTTTCTAAAGCAATGAACGAATGCATATGCTGTAGAAAGTACAGTAGGAGATCAAGGAACTGCAGTTAAACAGGTCACATCGGTGTCAAGGAACACTGTACCATTTACCTATTTTAATGAATATATTACAAACAGTCCCAAAACTGTGTATAGGAAAGTATTGTTACTTTCACCTGGAGGACCCAACAGGGCTGTACACCAGACAGGCGAGGGTCGTTTTATGTGCTTCACCTTTTCATTAGATCATAGAACTTGTGTTATTCATGCACACGCTAATTTACTGCAACAGTCTGGTCCGATAGTGAAGCTGTAAAATAGCTTCAGCTAGCAATAAACACATTTGATGAAAACAAATTAGGAGCGAGAAATATAACTGACGGGAAACATAACAGCTAGCAATTGAATCACATTAGAGAGGCCGACGGATGCCGCAGCAATAAATGTACATTTAATACATGTAAAAACGCAACACAGCCCTTAATGGCAAAAAATCTCATCCATCATTTAAATGTCGCTCTCAATTGTAATTTTTTTTAAACCAAGAAACCAAGAATTGGCAAAATTTTAAGAGCATCAATTTACTGCAGGAATAACCGGTTCGCACTCAGGTAGCCTACTGTGACATTTCCTACAGAAACTGAATGCCTTTCACATGAAACTACTAATGGCAATAATCTTTTGACAACGTGAGATGAAAGTCCCTCTGATTTGTTGCTGTGCTGCAGTACTATTCTTGTTAATGAATTTTTAATACCCTTAATGACAGGAGAGGAACGATGTAATTAAAGGAGCAAGTTAGGAAAAACGCTGACGCCAACTCTTTATGAGAACCGTTTTAATGTTAGTTTAATTGGAACTAACACATTATCTTAATGAACAGATTGCCTTGAAGGAGACCATTTCCCCCAGCAAGCTCAAAGTAGCTAGCATCTCAAAAAACTTACTCTTAACATCTATGACACAACAGGGTAAGCTTGTAAAGAGAGAATATTAACTTTACGCTGTCCTCCCTGTATTTCATGGTGTCACTGCGGAGACATAACTTCAGCAGGAACACTGAGAAAACATTGTGAAGGGTGGGGGGGAGGGGGGGGGCTAAGGAGAGGTACAGGTGATGTATAATAGAAGCCTTGCGGCATGAAATACATGCATGGACTCTAACGTGACCAGCCATCGGACAAATTGACCCCTCCACAACCTTAACACTGCTGACACCTGGACATCTATCTCTCCCACACCCCGGATATGGACTTTCTGAGGCTTGCGAGAATACATTGAGGGCAGGGTTAGGGGGTGGGGGCTGGGGGGCCTGGGGGTGGTTGGGGTGGTTGTTGTTACGCAGACCTCTTTTGGGCAGTTGAGTTTAATTTGGGATTTACAAGTGACATTGTGCCCCCCTCGGCCTTCCCCTTGCTGGGCCTGCTTTATGGAGTGAGACAGTGAGGTCTTTTCCTTGTGATTAGGAGTTCTGAGACCAGCGATGCACAAAAGTATTATAGCCCACAGCATTATGTATCAGAGTTTACAGACCGCCCTCCTCCTAGCCTACCAACAAGCACCAATAAATCCCCCATCTCCACTCACACCTCAGGAAGGTCAAGGATCTCAAACAAGTCAATAACAAATAAAGACATGTACTGCCCCATCGAGGTCCCAGAAAATCACATTTAAAACCACTCGAATTTAGGAGAGGGGACAGCAACAACAAAAAAGTTTCTTTATTATTATTATTATAAAATGATTTTACATTTTCCAACTCAGGGGGAAGATGGTGTATTAACTGTGAATAGTCACCTGGCAACAAGGCTTATCTCTCAGAGGCTGTTGAGGCTTAAGCCCCAGCATTAACACACCGATAGCCTAAGGAATAGCCAAGCATAAAATGAATGTGAAAGGATGAAGAAACAACAAGAAAAGGAGGGAAGAAAGAGGATGAAAGTGGTTTGGCTTCCAGCTTAACGGACCAGCAATATAGAACTACCAGAAGTATTACAGGGAAGACCCTCTTTGATAGGAGTTTGATACAATTAATTTGATTTGTTATTATCGCAGAACTCTTTAGATCCAATAAGCCAGCAATATAAACTAGCATTGGCTCAGTCTTAGTTAATTTGTTCAACAGTTAAACATACTGCACAGGTAGAGAGGTAAAGAGGGATTTTAATTTGAGGAATGAGCGTTTGGGGAATTTTGCAACGACTGGATACCTCAGGTTTAGTTTATATGAGTTTGTTTTAAGTAACTGATTTTTTAATAAAGAAAAAAACTCTGACAAAGGCAGTGTGACAAGAAGTGTAAAAGACTACAACCACTCTGCCTACAAAGTGTATCAGAGAAATAGCATTTATCCCTTTATTTCATTGATAAAAAAAATCCCAAAGGCACTAACACGTAGAAGCAATGATTAATGTCCCTCTCAGAAAAAGAAATTATATGGAATAAATTAAACTACTGCGGCAGCAAATTGAAAAATAAGAATGTAAATGAGCTTTGAATACTTAATATCATAGAGAGAAATAGGCAATGAGGCCCAAAAATGATGAGGGATTGGCAAAGAAACATAATATTAAGTCTAATAGCCAGGAGTAGCTTTTCTGTACTGTCAAAATTTAACTGTCACATTTGATTTGCTGTCAGGTAAATGACTAATGGTGTACAATGTACAGCAATCGAAAGAGCTAACCTTGTTCACCAGGCGAAAGATGCGAGTGCAGAACTGAAGCCTATTGGTGTGTCAAGTGTGAAATAAGAGAATAAAGAAATAATATCAGTTTTGATACATGGGGATTGTGCCATATTGATGTATGGAAAATCAAATCTATAAACATGTCATTCCGGTCATTCAGATGATAGGTCATGAATATTGCCATAAATATGTTATAGATCTCTAATTAATATACTTTACAATGTGGATTAAGGTCATTCAGATTTTGCATGTAACTCAAGTACCACGTATTAATGCAATAATGTATCGTTATGAAATGAGTCATTTTAGGAGAGTGTAACCCTAACCCTACAATCTCACCTGCCCAGGCATTCAAAATGTTTGGGTGCTATCCTTCCTCCCCTAAACTCCATGACACCCCTCTCCTCCAACACACACACACACACACACACACACACACACACACACACACACACTGGCCCCCAAACTGGAGAGAAGAGTACAGCGAAGGGAGGCTGTACTTCAAATATGATTCCCTCAGTCGGAACCTTTAATTATAACTCCTCAGTATCAGTTACAGCAGACTTGCACAGATGCTAAACCCCTCTGAGGCTTGGCTACTCTAGCTTACTTAATCTGAGGGGGAAGCATAGATACACTACTGTACCATCAGCCAATTAAATCTGCAGCTAGGGTGGAAGCATATCCTGGATCAGCATCCAATCACGGCGCACCAATAAACATCCTGAGCGAGACCAAGTCATGTGACCCAGCTGCTTAGCATTCTGGGATATTTCCACCCCTCTTTTTTGCGGGTTTGTGTGTACGGGAGAGGTGGTGGGGGTGGAGAGGGGGGGGGGGGCGCACTATTGTTATTTGCTTCCTCCTCTCTCATGCTCTCTCTTTCCAGAGGATATAGTGAGGGCCCCCGCGTGCACGGAGCTAAAGACGCTATAAAAATTGCTGAGGTATAAAATCGAAAGTGCTCAAGCTGTCTAGCAAGGGCGATGGCTGGCTGGCTCAGGCCTGTTGCAGTCAGTGAGGGATCCCTGACCGGGACCCGGCAGCGCTGTAAATCAGAGAAAGTTGGAGCTTGTTTGTTTACATACCACAGCCTTTACAATGGCCCTAGTACACCAGGAACCGTGCCTGGCCCAGGCTATTGTACGGGTCATAAAACAAAAGAATATAATGATGTGATGTGTGCAGGTAGTGCATTAACACCAGCCCAACCCATGTTCCTGTCTGCCTGTGATACTGTAATGGCCAGTGTCCACGTGAACTTTGTTTAGCATGATGCACTAACAGAGCACATACTTCGATGCAAGGCAACTGGTCAGAGGTTTCAATTGAATACATATTTTCTTGTTTAAATGTTGTGATATACAGAGGTATGTTGCTTAGTACAGTGAACCGTCGCTATATCACGGTTCACTTTTCGGATTTGCATCGTGCATTGTGTTCTGCATTCTTACTGGCTAAACAGTCTCTCCAACACAAACCTGTGCATCAATAAAGTTGCGGTTTACAGTATATAGTACTTTCATTTGTTAAACAAATGCTTGGGCCTGTAAAAATGGTTTGTTCTTTGGTTTTAATATATAATAGAGTATTTAATTGTATAATAATTGTAGAAAAAATAAAGGTTTCTACTTCACAGATTTCGCTTATCACAGGTTCTTTTTGGAACGTAACCCCTGTGAAAAACGAGGGTTCACTGTACAGCTTTCCACCATAGCTCCACCACAGCTGTAAAGTTAATACTAAAGGGACAGGTGTTAAGCTAAAATACGTACTGGTGCATTGGGAGCCAAAACACTTATCCCTGAAAGAGATCAAGCTTGTGTGTTATCTTATCCTTTCTTACTGAAGTGTACATACAGTACAGCTACAGTACAGCACACCAGCACTTAAGCACACCGCATTCTACAGATCAAATTCAGGTCAGGATCTTAGACTTACTCTAGCATGTGATGGGTCGCTGTGTGAGTGTGTGTGTGTGTGTGTGTGTGTGTGTGTATCTGTTAGTGTAAATTTGCCCTTGAGTATGTTTACGTGTGTGTGTGTGTTTTATATGTGTGTGTGTGTGTTTGCTGGTCTGGTTCACTGAGAGTGGAGCTGAGGAGCTGAGGAAAGCAGAGTGCAGAAAGTGCCAGCTCCTGTTGTTTCGTGACCAGGCTGACACAAGAAACGCTTCAGTGTGCTGGATGTCTGAAAGGATGTGGTCAGTCACAGCTGAAAGTCACTGCAGATAAACTCAGACCTCCCAGAGTATTTTCATGTGTGGCCACCTGGAGTCCTGAATGAGACCACAATCGGATTGATGCATTTGGCAACAATATTAAATGAGAATAACTGCTGTATTTACAGTGTGAACAAAGACACTTAAAATATATATATATATATATATATATACCCTCCCTCTCTACTACTATTTATATACAGAAGACTATAAAATAGGTAATCTTGAACATCATTATTTATTCATTAAAACAATTGAAATGGGAGTGTCTATACATTTAGCTTCATGTTGGCCAAACATGATATAATCCTACTCCCTGACCTGAGCTATTCTTCTTTGGATAAAAAGCGGCTGCTAAAATGTAAATGTAAATATATAGCTGTAAGCCCTCTGTGACATTGCTTGTAAAAAGATCTATACAAGTATATGTTGATTTGATGTGCAAACTTGGTGTGTAGTCAAGTATAGACACAGAATCTGTGTTAGAATTCTAATAATATTCTAATAATTCTTTTTATTATGCCCTTTTTCTTTTTCTAAATGATGACCTGATTATCCTTTATGGCTTATACTATATGAAATACATTATTTGGGTGTCTTCCTTGCAGAAAAGGTAGCACACACACACACACACACATCCTCACAGAGACACAGTGAAGGGTGTGCGGTGAAAGACAGCTAAACAAATTCCGTGTCATATTCTGCTGTTGTCTTCACTGTGCCACTTGGCATTTTAATGGAAGTGAATCCGATATAACATATAGTGGTAACTACGGCAGCAGCCTCGCACCAGAGAGGCAAACTTAACTTCTCAGACGTATGCATTAAACATATTGTAGAATAGAGTGTAACATTTATCACTGTCATTCCTGGAGTTTGTGTAAATTTAAATGCGCTCAAGCGTGTTGATTTCTCCCCTTCACTATGTATGCGTACAATACCACCCCAAAGCCCATTTTCCTGAAATCCTTCTTGTTGTTCTGCACGACCATACCACCAAACTGCTATTCATCTTTGGGGAATATGCTGTACGGCAATGTCTTTGTATGAGGGCATTGCTGACCCAGGCTTGCTGTTCTTTATGTGTCTCAGGATCGTTCGTAGGGTTTTTCGTTGTAACATTGTGAAAGATCCAGGCTACCTAGTTGGTATTACAGTAAGTGCATCGCTTTAAACATTGTTGAAGTACGACTTTTCTTTTTGATTCAGAAGTGAACGGTTAATGGTATTTCTTGTGTCATGATAGATTTCTTTTCTAAGGCAAGACTTTCAAAATTTTGGTTTTGGCTTTTCAAAGACATTAGAAAATAATTTCAAGCTCATTCATGAGGTGTACTTTTTTCACAGTGAGGTCAAATGAAACAATCATGACTTAAGTGTGGAATATATTGGGAAAGTAGTACATGGCAACACCGGCTGACACTTTGTACATTAAAATAAATTACCTAACCTTTCCAACTCCCACTGACAAAAACAGGAAAAATGAAAGATAATGGGTTATTATTCACTGAAAGATCCTATACATAATAATGATGTCATCAATAATGGCTGTGATACCACAGCTCCTGCGGCTTTTAAAAAACATTTAGGGGAATTACTTTTTTTGAATCATCAGTCCAAGCCCAGGCCTTAGCCAGTCGCATGGAAAAAGGACAGAGCCTTAAAGAGGGCGAGAGACTGCAGGAGAGAGAGAGAGCAAAAGAGAGAGAATGTGAAAGAGATAGAGAGAGAATGAGGCAGAGAGAGAGAGAGAAAGAAAAATGTGGCACATTATGTTTCTGGAAGCCTGTTACCAACCGGCAGTCATGAGTCAATTTGCCAAATAATGCAAGCAGAACCCGACAGAGATGGCCCATCAGTACCTTTAACAGGCAAGGCTGTCAGCCACTGGCAGATGCACAATGTGTCACAAAACTCATCTGATAATAAGAGAACTATCCTTCAAATATATGGATGACGGCCCTTTTTAGGATTACTTAAGGCTATCGCTATCTTCTGATATGTGTCACTGTCGCACACCGGCACATTTAGTCTAATATATAACCAAACACACATACACACTCTAACACACAACTCAAGAGCCTTTTGTCCTTTCTAATGTGCCTAGTCTATTTTACACACAAAGAGCCAGAGTCTCAACTAAGGACCCCAAACATGGGCTTGCAAAAATGCTAGTGTATTTTATACTATCTAGAATGTACTTAACGCATGCTCGTACATGCGTACGTTTGCATTTGTGCGTGAGTACTTACAGCTCCATCGTAAATCTGCATTAGAGCCTGTGTGAGGAGACAGACCGATCAAGCATATGAATTATCCGGAGCTAGTAGGTGATCAGTAAGAAGAGATGGGCTGTTTAGAATCTCTGCCAAAGTAGGAGGTACACCCTTACTGTCGCAGCCCATTTGGACCCCTAACTGCATTGATCTACCTCTCCAGAAAGAGAACACACGTATGCGCATGTGTTGTAGTGTGTGCAGGCATTGCGTGTGCATGTTAAATGTAGAAACAATGATAAGGTTTTAATTTGTGTCATTTGCGACCTATGTGAACAGTGTTGAAGGTGCATTTCTGTTGTGTTTTTTGCTTGTTTGGCGCAGAGGGCGACACCGTTTTCTGCGGGAAATCTTAACTATGTTTAATTGTCTCCATCCACCATCAGAAATGACTTTATGCATTTTGCTTCATAATTAAACGCTTTCACATCCATAAACTTAAATCACTGAGCACAGCTGTTGAGGTGTAATTAAAGCATTAAATAGGTGAACGGCTCTCACTAAACAAGATGACACCAACGCTCCTGCAACAGAACTTCTGGAGGTGAACCAGGAGGTCGAGCGGGTTTGGCCAGCACCCGGAGACACATCGACAGACAGCGTCACCCCTGTATTCAAACTCGCCGATAATCATCTGCATAAATCTCATTCCTTTCAGCCCAAACCGCCGAGTTGGTGCCAACACCATTAGCATGTGATTTAATGATGAAGACAGCCATCCTCCTCTTCCTATCCTCTTCCTATCATTTCCTTCCCCTCCCCCCCACTCTTTACTGCCTGCTGGGTCCTGGACTCGTGTGTTTGGAGGAGCAGGGACGGAGCTCGTATAGCTCTTCCTCCTCCATTATGCCAAGGTCACTCCATTGCATTTTTGGTTAATGTGATCAAGGAATGTGTCACTTTGCAGTTCTGTGGCAGTAAATAAGAACGAGGTCTAATTTGAATGGAGTATACCAGAGGCCCTTTATGGGTTGTTAATTTAGTGTTTAAATACATTAAACAGTTGAGGGAGGGTTCTGATTACACATGCCCTGGTGTGAGCTGTTTCCTTTCAGCCACTGTCGGTACCTTGTTACCGAAGTAGCTTAGGGAGTCAAGTGGCTGAGCGGTGATCTGTAAGTAACTATAAATCAGAAGGTTGCGAGTTCGAATCCCAGCCGTGACAACATAACATTGTGTCCTTGGGCAAGAGACGTCATTCTGGATAAGAGCATCTTCTGAATGACAGCATGTGAATGTTAAGTAACGAATAAATGTCATCATGCTTGTTTATGACCTTGCGTATTGCTTCACTGGAAAAGAGGACGGCGTCTTTCCCTTTTCACTTTCATGTTATCAGGCAGACTGCATGTCTGAAGACAGAGGGAAACCAAACAAGAAAGGTTCTGACATCCTAAAGAAATACTGTTCACATAGTGTAAGGCAAGGGGTGGGCAATTCCGGTCCTCGAGGGCCGCTGTCCTGAAGGTTTTAGATGTTTCCCTCCTCTAACACACCGGATTCTAAGGAATGGGTTCTAATCAAGCTCTGTAGAAGCCTCATAATGACCATTCATTATAATCAGGTGTGCTGGAGCAGGGAAACATCTAGAACCTTCAGGACAGCGGCCCTCGAGGACCGGAATTGCCCACCCCTGAACCTCTTTAGACAGTTTGCCTGCTTGTTTCAGTGACTGATAAAACCATTTGTCTTTCATCAATTCATACTTATTTCATCGACCTTGGCCGGTTTGGCTACTTCCTCCCGCCGCTTAGGCGCCAGGTGGAGACCGCGAGAGCCAACCAGGCCCGGCCTCCCCCACATCCACAGATTCTTCCTGACACCGAACGCCAGTTATGAATTTGGGGGATAAGTTAATGTGTCACAGGCGCATCGATTTTTCATTCGCTTTCCAGTCAGAGAAGCAGCCTGGTGCTTTCTGGAGAGCATCAGGATGGATTGCCGTGGGCCCAGCAGGAAGAGACCAACAAAGGGGGGCTGGGAGTGGAGGTGGGGGGGGGGGGGGGGGGGGGTGCTGGGTTGTAAAATTGTGACATGAGACAACATGACTTGCAGTCATGCCAATACATACAATGGGCAATGCGCATGGAAACTGTACATCATTGCAATAAAATCAGCGATGGAGTAAATACCTTTAGATTTATTTTTTTGTCATTTCATTATATCAAGATCCAATGCAATCCGCGCACATTGTTTTAGTGTGTAATGATTTTAAAACACACAATACATTATCATTTGACTCATTAAGGCACGTAACTTTAAACGTTGGTTAAAATTCTCGCATAAAGGTTGAGGCTGGTCTGCCTGCAAGGAAAGGCAAGCCCATGTAACAACGACGCTGTGTTCAATGAGCTGTGCCTTCAGTTCCATATGAGATTGGTTAATACAAAAGCTTGCTGGTGAAAAACATTGTCCTGCTCACAGTGACAAAGACAAAGTGCCTGCTTTTAGCGTACGCTAGTCAAAGGGACAGGTGACGACAGGGAGGGGGACCAGGGAGGGAATTTGAATTTCTTGTGTAGGAGGAGGCAGCGTGTCATTAAAAAACCTTAATTTCAGTGTCAGGTAAATGTACAGGTGATCCATCATTTTGTCAAACAACTTCTATTTTATTTTATTGGTTCAAAGCAGAGCAATCGTCACGCTTCTTTTCAATTAGCCTTCACAAACGAATATTCTTAGTGAATACGCATTGGAAAAAGAATGATAATTTCATTTGAAAACATTCCCACAACAGAGATCATAAAGGGTCACAGTGAGCACCAAAACAGTAAAACACGTCAACAAAATGTTTTAAAGAAGGAAATAAATGTGCCATACTGAATGACTCGATGATGGGTGCTTGTGACCCTAGTTACTGGATTCGTTAGTTGGCTGAAGTTGCTGCACACAATACCCTGAATACTTCATCTGTGTTCTCCTCAATGCATGCCACCATCACGTTGCACATCACCATATGAAAGCCATTTATTGGTACATTTCTAAATGTTAACGCTTGTCAACTCCAATCTTTCTGACGGAGCCCTTTGCGCAGGGGGGTATACATGAGGGTAGGGGGTGTTGGGAAGGGAGGGCATTGGGCAGGAGGAGGAGAGGACAGAAGTTATCTCAGACAGGTGGTGTTGAAAACCCTCTCCCTGTCCTGTTACAGGTACGACACACATACCACATAAAACTCTATTAGAATGGAACGCTATGAAATTATTTCTATGGAAATATACTGTACTTCATACACTGTAAGTGTGGACGTGTTATTCCAGTAGCGGTGATTGTAAAGTGTGGACAGGGTGACATTGGGATGAATGTGACATTAAAGGACAGATCCTGTGCTCTCCTGGTGCAGTCGTAATGTGGCTATATAACCGCAGTTGTTCTTACATCACGTTACCTTCGACTAAAATGCCAGAGCAGCAAAAAATGGCGGACAAACCCCCCCAAGTTCATTAGCAAGAGCCTTCCCAGCATGCTTTGCAGTGACAAATGATTGACTTGGAACAATATCTACGGCGATCAGGATAAAGTACCACCCATTTCAAGGCTCAGCAAAATTCAAATTCTAATTAGACCTTGTACCACATTCCAAATAAAAATGGGTCCCTTGGTGGTCCACCCTATCAGGTGTCTCCCCCTGACCACTGAAACAAAACGAATAAAGAAAATGATTAAAGTGATAACAAAGGCATAAAATTCAAATTATAGCAGCATCACATCTGGGATCTGTATGTCACTGCGTCGCCATGTCTGCCCTCTTTCTCGCCCACTCTCACTTCTCAGCATTCCATTCTTTCTGCATGAGGGCGACCGGAGAACAGAGGGAGAGAGGGAGAGGGGGGGGGAATTAAAAGGTAGAGAGCGAAAACGCAAATAGGCTCACAGCTTTAAGGTTATTAATGACTCCTCAAAAATCTGCGACTTTTCCAATCTCTCTGAGAAGCGCTTGAAGGAGTCTGCAGATGAAGCTGACCTTCAGAATGTTCTTTGGTCTTTAGTTAAGAAATTCACTCACCATTATGGCATCATTAGGGAAACAAGGATAAAATTACTCCATGGTTAATGACCTATAGGATCCCCACCAAAATTTGTTTCAGATCTAATAAAACTGCGCTTAACACACTCGAATGAATTATGAGGACTGCAACGCGGGGTATTAAAACGAGGGGAAATAGATTTTCGAGAGCTGGGAGGACTGGACTTTTCGAATCAGATAGTAGAATGGAATTTTCAGGGCAATAAATTCCACCATGTCTCAATTTCATTTTTTTTTCTGCTAGAATTTCTCAAGCTATGATAGAATCTCTGAGTGGGATGGCCTCTAAAAATTCATTGCCAATTGTCGTCTCTTCCTCCATCCGCCTCAGGTAGATAGATTGATGGATGAATGGCTAAATGGCCACATAAGTGAAGTAAAAAAGTGGAAACGAATAAAAACTTTGTGTACAATCCAACTGCATCATTAGACATTTTCAGTTGTCCTCAAATGTCCATGTCCAACCTGTCCAACAATGTCAGATTGATGCAAACACAAGTTATTCACTGTGTTGAAATTCCCTCATATTGGCCTTAGCATTTTGTGTTTGCTCAGCAAGACAGTTAAAAAAGGGCTTCAGGGCCACTTCTGATGCAAACTGTACACATGAACTCACCAAGGCATTCGCAAACCCAGCATAATTTGAGTAAAGGTGCAATAACGTCGCAAATGCTTTTAATATAAAATAACATGTATGTTTTCAAACTTGCTTAGAAGACGTGAGTTTCATTTTGCATGGGGCGGGGGCAGCCCCAGAGATGGGGGTTTGTGAGCTAATGGCATTTGCTCTCTTTAAACTTTAATCTTTCCTATTAATTCCCTGCAACTGGAGAATGTGCGAGAGTTAATGTTCCATGGACGTGTTTCTCACTCCGCAATCTCTTCAAGCTAATTACCTTCAGGTGCTAAATGGAGGGAAATTGCAATCCATTTGGATGGGAGAAATTTCACCTCCCCTTAGCCTCTGAAGCACTGTGGGGTGCAGTTACAAAGGCAAGAAAATCAAACACTTGCCGTCAGGTTCCTCGAGAGGAGGCCTAATCAAAAGTAAACACTTCCTAACAGAGCCCTGATTGGATCCTCCTTCCCCTCAGGTACATCCAGGACTGGAAACGACTTCCTGTCGTGCCCGGCTGACCGCTTCCTTTGAGGTCACGCAGAGGTCAACAGGTGCAGCGTTGGTAAGCAAGGCAAGTGAACAGATGTTTGATTGACATGGATCATGTATATTGGCTATTAAAGTCGTCCGATGTGAAAGTGGAGGGATGCTGAGTGGTCATTTCCAAGGGTAAACAGTGAGATGGAGAAAGTAGTGATTCACCTGTCACAGTGAGTCATGGCAATTATACTAAATGAATGTTAGCAACCCTTTTATAATGTAATATGCAGCATGAGTATAAAAATTCAATCACCGCAGCCACAGAACACGTAAATATATACGTGTTACGTCTGTAAGGGAATTGAAGCCCCTTCTATCTTTATGTAGTTTAAGTGGGCTGCTGGACTATTCTAGAGTACTTGCGTCGCTTCAAGTTATACAGTGCAGCTGGACAGGGCAATAACATAATCCCTCACCTTTATCAGTAGTTTGCTGTCATTATCTTCATAAGTGATCGCAGACCAACGCAGAGAGAGACTCTCACTGAGAGTCTATTAGGTGGGGGTGGGGAGAGAAGGACAAAGTGTCAGTAAGTAGAGGACACAGTCACACTCCTCATACTCAGCAGCGAAGAAACAATAACTCATAAAGAAATCCTCAAGTCCCTCCTTCAGTGGCTCCTGTTGGTGGAGGGGGTTGTAAAAAAAAAAGAGGAGCGATATGGTCATGGGGGGGGGGGGGGGGGGCAGTGGGAGCGCGGAGGGCCATTTTGTCCACCGTTTGATCTCTCTCTTCAGATGACATGGCAGGAAATTAAAGAAGAAAGGGAGTTCCGACCTTTGTCCAATCAACAGGCAGACAGGATAGGCTCATTTGCCGCCTTATGTCCGGTCTGTGTATGGGACCTGCAGATCCTCTTTAGTCAAATATCAGTAAGAGCAAATGGCACACATTTATTAATTGGATTAGTGATAGGGATTTTGATTAAAAAATATATATTGTAAAAAAAACTCAAACTGTGAAGACTGTGTGTGTGTGCTGTTGGGGTCAACGCAGCATGACTTGAAATATATTTTGGTCATTTGAAGATTGCAAAGTTGTTTAATCTTTTTAACAACTTTCTTGTAAAAAAAAAAAAAAAAAACGTTTTAATTTAAACAAATTCTTACATGCAAATAATGTACTATCATGTGTAACGCTTTTTTATAAAATGTAGGTATTCATGAACGTAGGTCATTGTAAAACAGATTTAACATTTTCATTCACTTTCAAAGACAAGAGATTCAAGAGGATGATGCACAGCCGGGCCCGCAAAGAAGTTCCAGAATTCTTCCTGTCCATATTTCTTGTGGGTAATAATAAGTGAATTAGTGGTAGGGAGTACTACAAACACTCCATATCTTAGACAAACACTCATATTGACGGTCCTGAGCTCCCACTGTGCTGAGGAGTCTCCCAGCACCCAGACTCCCGGCCATATATCTGAGGGAGGGAAGAGAGGACGGCCAGGGAGGACAGGGGAACATCAAAAGAAGAAGAAAAAAAGGAGAATCCCTGATAACAGCAGCCCTGTTGTTCTAAGGCCACGTGAAAACCACTGCTAGTGAACTGAGCCCCAAGTAGCCGCATGGCTTTCATATCGCCAGCCTCTCTGTGTGGCCTTTCTTTGGCTCATATAACAGCGCATGCTTGAGGCGCTCGTGAAAGCAAATAAGTTGCTGACGATTATTTTTCTGGCACAGTTACTGTGAGATATTAATTTCTAATGAATGTCAAACCTTCTGCTAAAACATGGAAGGTGTTTACGATGTTCCGGCACAGCTGAGTGGAGCAATGTGCCTGAATAGCCCCAAGTCCCAGAGATCTTCGCCGAGATCCTCCCTGGCTTCGAAAAAGGTTATTTTCGTCATGAACACTTGAGGGTCTACTGAACCCTTGCAAGTATCTGCAGGAAAATGCATTGACATTTTCAACAAATCCTCTATTATATCTTCCATTGCTCTTCAGTATTCAAGGCCATTATGCTTGTAATAGAGGGACCACTCAAGCTAGCTTGGTCATGTTGTAGAGGTAAGAACAACTTGTTACACTCACTCATTCTATCAACTCCTCTTACAATTCCATTCAGCAGAATAGTCAGAGGCTCAGGAGCTTGAACTTACATTTACAATTAGCCCTTTTAGCAGACGCTCTTCACCAGAGCGACTTACAGCAAGTACAGGGACATTCACCCTGAGGCAAGTAGGGTGAAGTGCCTTGCCCAAGGACACAACGTCATGTTGACATAGCCGTACTGTGCCACATGACTCCCACTTACTTGAACTTCGGTGTAGTTTGAATCGAATGTATCCTTGGTGGCATGCAGATGTTATCAGTAAAAGGTAGTCCAAAGCATACCTAATCAGAATCAGAATGGGGGTTTATTCGCTATGCAAGATTAACAAACATAGAATTCACTTTGGCAGGAATGAGCAAACATAGAACATATATGTGGCATACCAATAAAACAAAAATAAAAATGAATGCAATGTAAAATACACTATGTATTTTACATTGCATATGGACATGGGTACAAACAATACAAGTGATGCAAATCGAGCTACAGTAATAGTGTCTACATCATGAGTCAAACACCAATATCATGGATATTCAGGGTAAACTTGGAAAAAGTTTCAAAGCAGCTCGAGTTGGAGCTAAAGTTCCCCACAGCCATGGAGGGCATGGAGGGTAGCTATAAGCAACACTTCCCAGGAGACAAGTCAATTCAATGCAAATGCTGCACCTGCCAAGGGTTGTAAAAGCTTTTTTTTTGCGATTGCGGTGAAAAGAGGGTTCACATCATTTGGAAAGGTAGACTTGCCATTTCACGCACCAGTATCCAGGCTATCCGTAAAGACTTGGAGACATTCCTCGACAGGATTACAATTTTACAATCCCCAGGAAAACAACCTCACCCTTGAATATTCCCCACCTTTCTGCAGCCCTCCTGACTTCACTCTCCCTCCAGTGTATTTTTTGCATTATTATTCTTTACTCTGTCAATGACCACGGATCATGCATTTGTACAAACTGATTGTTGTTTACCAGCAAACTACTTTTTAAAATGTTCTAATCTGGAAAACAATGTGTTGAATCTGAATTCCCGTCATCATTACGACATCCATTCAGTGAATTAAAATGGATCTCAAAAGTAAATAAAAAAGAAATACATTTAAAATGAATAAATGTAAGTAATAAAACTATAAAAATGAGCTGTTACAGAACGATTGGGCCCATTATCTTAAATATTTGAGTGGCAGTCACCCCTGAAGTGGTCTGACCAACTGTGCCTGGTGGTCAGGGCATAGTCCCACTCTAGTCAGCCTGAGTCTCCTCAGACTCTGATAACGTTGGTAATGGCGTTTCTGGAAGAGTGAGGCCAGATGAAACACGCCGCACACACAGATAGCAGCGGCACACTGTGGCCCCTTCTGTCGGAAAATGCCTTTTTTCCACTAGGAAGCCATGAATGCCGCGGCGGAATCCAAATCCGGTTTTCCGCACTTTATCAGCGTGTGGCCCACCAAGTGGGGAGATGGTGGGGGTACCAGGGGTGTTGGGGAGAGTGGGGGGTGGGGGGGGGGGAGCCACTCAGCCGAGACTCACCACTTTAATCCAATTTACAGCCTCCCCCAGCAAAAGATAATTACAACCCTTAAACCTGCGAGGAGAGGGGTAGGAAGAAAGAGGCTCGCTCGCACAAACTGTGCCTCTGGGCCCTAAAGTATCCACACAGAGAGGAAAAGAGAAGAGGGGCGCCTCTGTCAGCTGAACTCACGCTAAGACATTGTTAAAAACTAAGAATGTGTGCAGCTAATGAGGCAAAAAAATGATAATCTGCGAATGGATGCCTGTTTGGTAGAGTTAGAATGTACCCCAGGAGCTCATTGATGTGCAGACTAGCAACAGGAGGAGTTTAGCATTTCAGTACACCACTTCAGTGAGGGTGGACCAGGTTATAACTATAACTATGTTATATTTTAATGGAATGAAATTCTTGGAAAGTGTCTTTTTCGTTCAGAATTTAAATATGTTGTCCTGTAGTTTACCTTTTGTCTTATTGGTCAAAGGAAATGGTAAAAAGTTATTGAAGTACAAATCTTCCTATTAGTGTTTAGTTTTAGTTTTAAATCGTTAAAAAAATCACATTATATTTGTCACTTACTCTAGCTGCCTTTAGATTAAGTTTTGCCTCTGTGCTTTTCAGAGTGCTTTTTTTTAATTTTCCAAGTGGCAGCGAAGGAATAGGGTTAACTTCTGCAAAAGAATGTGAAGAAATAATAGTGAAGGGGCTCGCAGGGGAGCGGAAACCCTGACCAGTCCTAATTAATGGAAGGAGAGACACTCCCAAAGTCTCCCATTCACACTTGCACAATGGGTTTCTCTACCAAGCAGAACCTGGAATGGAATATGGAAGGAAGGAATGAAAGCAGGCAAAAATGGCTGACTTGAAGCTACACCCTTAAATCGCCATCTTCAACTCATCCTGCTTCATTGTGGACTCGTCCTTCGAGTTCTCTGTGGTACTCCTGTTCAGCAAAGTCACCTTGAACGACCCAATGTGTCAAATGTAGAAATATCATACCTGAATGATACAAAGGGGTTAGTACATTGGGGTTAGTTCTACTCTGAGGCATTTCTTTACTATTTTAACACCTATATTTGCGTCCCCTTCAACGTGAAACCCACAACGTCTTTAAGCCTTCCTCTACCTTACCCTCCGATCCCCCCAATCTCTTTCTCTCCCTCCCTCCCTCCTCCCCTCTCAGGTGGCCTAGGAGCTGCTGAGGTCAAGGCCATCAGAGCAACCCGTGGGGGGGCCTTTCACTCTTCACACAAGATAAGTCAAGACAGAAGGGGGTTTGAGAGGGCCAACAGGAGAAGTGTGGACCCACCTGCCACTGATTATCCTCCCAGTTTGAGGGTTTAGTCCTGACCTCTGAACTTCAGGACCGCCCCACACCACTAATCTGTTAATTAACCCAGAAATACCCTGGAAAATGGAGAGAGTGTGTGTGTGTGTGTGTGTGTGTGTGTGTGTGTGTGCGTGTATGTGTGTGTGTGTGTGTGTGTGTGTGTGTGTGTGTGTGTGACAGTGTGTGAACGAAAAAGAGGGGGGGGGGAAATGAAGAAACTTCAAAATGTACAATTACTGAATGAATATGTCAGTCGCCCATCGGGATGAGTAAATTGTCGCTCTTGCTTGTAAGTTTCCCCTCAGCCCCTCGCTGTGTTGCTAGCTAAGTAGGCCACTTCAGCATGGCTTTAGATGGCTTGCGCTTCCCCTTTGTGGCAAATGTATTCAAGCACTTTTGTCAGTTGCTGGCAGGCCTATTGACCGAAGGGGCCACTATGTCTTTGGGGTTGTTGCAAGCACATTACCTTTGGCCTTTACTGTATTGAGAACCCCCTACTTCCGAGGAGTGGGTATGAATACGGCGCACAAAACAAGGGGCCCTCGTGTCCCAACAAGTCGATAACAGCGTCTCAATTCATCTTGGACTTCCTTAAAAACAAAGCTCTATTTTGGCTTGCACACGCTTACATAATAATCCATAGAGTAGTAATTGAAGCATGATTCCTTTCAAAAACAATCCCAATACTTCTATCAGTGTTGCATTTGAATGCAATACTCACCATTTCTCAGAAATGTTACTGCTGTTTCTTAATTTCCTTCAGATGCATTGAATTTTTTTTTGTTTTGTTGCTATTATTATTTTATTTTATTTTTATGTTACATGTAAATAAAACACATACAGACACAGTTCATTAGCCCGGAGTTTAGAACGTGGGAGCGGCAAATCAATTAGTTATGTTTTTGTTAGTAGCTGACAGGTACTGGGTCAAGTAGATTAATCCATGACCCTTGGAGAGATTGGACAACAATAACAGTGAAACGTGTCCATCGGACCACAAAGTAAAGGTAGTAATACAGCAACAACAAACTGTGGACAATTAATTATGCGGATTAATGAAGTTCTGCTTGATTACATGTTGATGGCATTAAAACGCCTTTTTTTTTTCTTCAATATGGCACAATGGACAGTCACACATAAATGATGGAATCCTCTATGATGAAGGAGGTTAACTTGTTCAGTGTTATTAAATGATGCTGCCTTTGTACCCTCAATCGTTTCATTATGTCTTTTGGCCTTGATGAACCAATCAGCGATTTCATCAAGGTTTGACCTCTAACATTCAGTCGTCACTGAACTGAGTGTTATTGATTTGTATAAATGTTCGCGTTTGAGTCTCTGAGACAACATTCATTTTCAAACGGCGTTCTTGATCGTCTTTAAATTGACAGGAAAGAAATAATGTCTGCTATTTTTCAATCTTTTTTTAGTTTCAAACATGTGCATGTAACATTGATTTGACACTCTTTAAGTACATATCAGAGTTAAGTCAAAGTGAATTGGAGACCTAACTGTACCAATATGTCTTTGAGAAGTTTTCTGACAAACTAAAGTACGTTTTTTTCTTGTTTTGGCTGGTCCTGCGACTTATACTCAGGTGCAAATTATGAATTAAAATATATAATTTTACATATTTTCACTGACACAGACAGAGCCACACAGAGGATGAAGAATTCAATGGATTTTGGGGGATTTGGAGTGAGATTGAGAGTTTGTTAAACTTGTTAAATTATGTTGTTTATGCTATTGCTAATTCTTGTGAATGCTAGTTATCTGAATAACTTTTGATATGTTATGTTAACATACCAGACATAGTATTTTTATTACTATAACTTGCCTTTCAAGGTGAAAGACCTGTTTTTGGTCTCTGATTTAAGAAAACACATTTCACCCCCAAAATTTACCTTATAGTCCAGTGCAATTTATATGTTTTTTTTTCCTCTTCACTATGCATGTTTTGGCTGGTACGACATACTCCGGAGCAATTTATACTCAACTTATACATACGTGGGTTTTGAAACTAATACAGTCCATTTTGTAAGTTGAGTACAGAAAGTATTCTGGAAAAAAGTGAGTTTTTCAAAAATCTGATGATTGAGACTGCAGTGGAGTTGGCAAAGTGGATTAAAGTATACCATATTTTGATTTATTTATAGACCATACTTTAAGTATAAATTGCTTAGTTGTTAGTTAACCCTCATATTTGGTAATGTGAGACTTGCATTTTATTGATGTCACTTTATTTACATACATAATATAACTGTTATGCACTGAAAAAAATATAGCCTTGCTATTACAATTCCAATACTTGATTATTAAAATGTTTTTATTTATTTTATTTATTTTCCATAGGTTCCTTTCAAAGGCATCCATTTAGTATCTACAATCACACCCATTCATGCAAATGTTGTAAGTTAGAGGAATTCCTTACGCTATCCTGAACGTGATCCTGGTCAATACCCATTGAATCAATGAGGTCAGAATGAGAAATAGTCAACCTCATGATTGCCTCAGGAGACACTTCCTCTTAATGAATGGCATATCCTGGATCTTACCTCACAGACGCTCACTGTAGGCCTGGGTTTGTATGAGCTACTTTTGTTTCTGGACATAGGAAAAGATGGGATAATATCTTAGTTTAAATGGCATATTAGCGATAGGCACTAAAAATTCTGTGCAATTTTATGGAGCTTTTGTTGATCCTTTTGACCAAATTATCCGGTAAAAACAATATCCATGAACAGTTCCCCTCTTTTGTTAATGTTTAAACTACTAACACATGCTCCGGTATGCATCTGGCAACAACTCTCGAAAAGCCATTATTTTTAGTCAATCATTAGTTAGGACTGAAGAACGTGCTTGCATGCCAGAGTTTGAAGAACCCCGGTGAAAGTCCTAGATAACTTCCATGACTCATACTAAGAGTGGCTTTCTTATGGTTCATTCTCAACACCTGTACAGAACTCTGTTTGATTTTCCTCGTGTACAGTCGAGGGTTTCTCAGAGTAAACACGCGTGGCAGGATCTGAAACCGCTGACATGTTAACACACGGAACAGGAGAAGTGGAAATGCCACGGTTGTATTTCCTTCCTTGTTCCGTGTTTGTTGAACGAGTGTCTGGGATTGTTGGCCCTTACCCTGTAGTGATCTGTCCTTCAGGATCCGAACCCCTCTCGCTGATTCGGGCCCCTGGGGGCCCCTGGCTCTCTGGCAGAGAGGGCTTAGCGCACTGTAAAGACTTCAACTGAGCAGCAGCACTCACAACTACTGCTTCCCTCACGAAAGGGGTTTGGCTCCAACAAATGTCATAAGCCCATAATGAGATACTGTAGCTGATCTCAGTAAAATAACAATAAAAACACTTCCATTCTCCAGCCATTGGCTATTAGAGTCAGTGAGACTGAAAGGGGGGGGAAGTCTCCTCTTGTGCTTAGAAACCTGCGGAGGCTGGCCAGCATGACAATGCTGGTCAATTAATTGGTGAAAAAGTGAAAATCCAATTAATGTGTATCAAGCTGGCAGTTTTGCATGATGATGGCTCATTAGGACTCAGAACTGTGTGTGTGGAGGGGAAGCGGGGTGGAGGGGCTTAAACCCCTCTCATTATAGTCCTGTCTTTCTCAGTGGGGTTTGGGGGACCGGGGAGGGATTATTTATGCAACAGGTCCTAAACAAAACCTCAATGCTACCCTCATTTGATGGATTTAATGGTGTTGAATTTTTAAATAGCAGATGTCCCCTTTGGTTCTCAGGCCGAGCCAGACCCCTGCCACCCACCCACCTCCCACACACCCTTTTTACACACACACACACACACCAAAATACTGTATGTCTCTCTGCCGGACAATTCATCCAAAGGGCTTTTTTCTGTTTGTGTATCAAAACAGCTCTGGCTCACAAGGCTCTGGCCTCTACCGTCACACATTCAACTTTTCTGAAGTAGAAACATTTATTTTAGTTGGGCTGCTCTATTTGTATGTTACTTGGATCTTCGCTGTCAGTTAAAAAAGAATGAGCTGCCATCCTTTTCCGTTTGTTGTCTTTGCATAAGCGAAACAACGTTGGAATAGTCTAGAGAACGTAAGCGTCTTCCCAATGCATTTTAAAGTGAATTGTGTTCCTCTCAAGGCTACCATGACTACCTCATCTCGACTCGACCGCAGTGACAAACATAAAGAATGAGCTCCCATTCTCATGCAGCGAGACCCTGTTTCTCTGTCCTCTGTCTCTGTGTGTAAGATTGATACTCCTGCCATACTCCCTTAGAATAACTTCACTTTAATCTTGTTTGGGGCAAAATTCGAAGTTGAGTGTGTCTACTTGTTTCCTGAGATGACTTCATCTTTCTCTCGGCAGCGGTGTGTGACTCCTCTGCCAGTTGTCCCCTGGCGTTGGACGTTCCATTACCCTTCATACTCCGCAACCTTCTGCTGTTTGCACAATGCTGGACGCTACAGGACAGGAGGCCATCACAGAGTCGGCAGCATCATCCCTAACCCTAACCCAGAACTGGCCTTACCTCACCACCAACCTTCCTGATACTAGTAGCTGAATTCCCTAACTGCAGGTGGACCGGCCAAAGTAACAGTATTTTTACTTTTCAGACATTTTTTCCTTGAGCTGTCTTTAACAACCTCTGGTTCATTTTGTTTATTTTGTTTATTGTGAATCAAACTCAAATGTTTAGCTAGCTCTGAGTGCTTATAGGTAACGCAGTCAATAGGAATAATGCACAACAGAATCAATAGCAAACGCATACCCGTCCCAAATATATATATATATATAAAAATATATATATATTTTAAACTTTTGAGTGTATATCGGATGTTAATCTAACTATTTGTTTCATTTAGGTTTTCATAAAGCAACTTTTGACTTTCTTATGGACGTCCCTGTGTGAAAAATGCTTTCTAGAGTTGACTGTGTGCTGTTTGAAGAAGCAATGTGTGTTTTCCCCTCACTTCCTAATAATCTATTCTGTTCAGTCAGGCGCATACATTGACAAATGTTTCCAGCTTTAGGTATTTACCCTGTAAAAGGTAATGGATGCAAGGGTATAGAAATAACTCCTGCTGAAGCAGCACACAGATAGAACCATTGCATTGACTGTAGGAAATCTAGTTGGAAATGACAATACATTGCAATATCTTTTTTCTTTGCACCAAAATGCACAAATACTCTTAATGCAAGACTTTTTATGCAAACATGTTTTTAAGGGAGGTACAGTCAGTATTTTTTTTTTCTGTTTACATGCACAACAGTGTATCTCTCATTTGTGCCTTAATATACTGTCGTTTAAAACACAAAAATGTCACCTTTTATAATCAAGGACGTTGTAAGCTAACGAGGCTACACTGCAGAACAGACAGAATGTTTTCCCTGACGTTGTGCTAACAGTGTACAGTGAGGTGGCATGTCTTTTGCAGATCTGTGGCTGCGCTTGTGTAGTCATGTGGCAGCGGGGCGGGTCCTGTTAGTCTGACTAGCCGGTCACACTCTGCTCCCATCTAAGGAGCTGTTCTGAAGTTCAGAACTGATGTACTATTGGCTGGAGGAACACTAACTGTTGCTTCTCTCTAGTTGCTGGGTTTGAGATGCTGAGGGAACTCTCAGACACCGCAAACCTATACACATATGGACAAAGTAATGACATGGTCAAAATAGTCAATGTTTCTCATTAGTCACTAGCTCTGAGGAAACATTTGAAGGTGTGTTTGGACTCTCCCTGCCTTCCTCTGATATATATTAACCCTTGGTCATGAGGCCAAATGAAAACTGTGATGGTGCATTAATGAGGCCACCTGTGTATATTCCAACATAAGACCCTAATGTTTCTTCATTTCTGCTCTTTCTACGCATATACTTTTTACAGAACAAATACATTACTTTGGTCTAAATGTACCCTGCTTTCTATTAATGTCAAATTGCATTAATAATTACATGATTTATAATTATGTAATTTATTGATCAAGCACATCAATGAGATCAATGAGCTCAAATCAAACGTTAAATCAATTGTTGTTTATCATCTAAATCCGTTTCTCAAACAATTCTTTTGAGTCAGTTTTTTTGTTTTACTGACACTTTGACTCACTGCTTAATCTCGAGTGTCATTGACTGTCCTATCATACAACTGTTGAAATTGTTAATAATTATTATTAGAACTTCATGACTGTGATTCAGAATTTGTTAAGTATCCTGCCATTTAAAAAGGGGAGGATACTGAGTTATACAGTATATTGCACACAACTGTATGCATCCTCCCAAACAAAACTACAAAGTACACAGTGTCTCAGATCATATAACTTCACTGCTGTAATTTATAGTACAGTTTAAATTGTATATTATATCATTTTTACAATTCACTATAAATAACATGTTGCTAACATTTCTTCTGTTGTTTTAGCATGAAAAATAGTGTTTGAATCATCTGCCCATCATTGTGTTTGTGTGATTGAGAGGATAAATCTAAGAGGTTGTTAAAACATTTGCTCTTAGGTCATTCTTATCTTTATCCATCCAGGTTATTTAGTTATGTCAATTTAAACCATGCCATAATCCCAAAAGATTGGAGAAGATGGAGGTTAGCAAAACAAGTTATGGAAACCAAAGTGTCCTTCCTAAACCTTAGGGTAAGAATCATCTTATTTGAAATAAGTTTAGGATACAAAATAATAGCAAAAATACAGGAATATATATATACTTAATGAAGAAAATTTGTATATAAGACCACTAATTTATGGCAACTTCCTATTATTATTTCCACGAACCAAAGAGGTTAATGGATAACTCTGATGAGAGAAGTCTCTGTTCTTAGGCAAGACAAAATGACCACAGGCACCCAAAGAATTTGTCGGTCAGTAACTGTAGCTGTTTCCCATACATATATTATTATGGCAATACGAGCAGTGGTGATTGAATTTCTGACCTTTTGTTGAAACAGGCAAGGGGAGTATTTCAATTTTAGTCGTGTCATTTATGTCTTAAAATAACTGCGGGGACGAAAGATCATGACTTGATTCAATTATAATGCTGTATAAAGGCTAAAGAGGATTGCATTCTACAAGGCACCTCACGTACAAATCTGAACTTAATGTTGCTGCTGGAAAGAAACTGACCAAGTTTGTTTGACTTACCATTCAAATCACAGTCAAGCAGAAGAAACAGTGCTTTGATGTGTATTACAGATAACTAACAAATAATACATCTAAATTTTATATAATTTAATGGCAATTGGCCATAATTGCTTTTTAAATTCATTAGTATCTCAGAAATAAGTTATCCAGTCCAAGTTAAATAATAAACATGTTCACACACACACCTCCTCCTCCTCAGTCCTTGGACCATTGAGTCATTGCACCTATCCAACAACAGTGAGCAGTAGTGACTCTGTGGAGTAACCTGGGCCAGACCTGCCAATCAGTCGTGGAGTTCACATTAAAAACTGCTGACAGCAATGGGAGAGAAGGTTCCCACTTTCATCTAGTGCCGTTTGGACCTCCAGCTAACCTCAACGTCACCCGTTCCCACTGCAGACCTGCTTTCTTTATTAAACTGCGTTGCATCCCACAACCTAGTCCAGGGAGCTGGCCAACCAAGCAGCATTTGTCACTTATCACCAAACTTTTGACTCGGTCCCATATTTCTTATGGAAAACACTTCACATGATAGCCTTGAACCGTGGGCCTCTGTACAGCGCCCACCCAGCAGCTCTGCCCGGCCGCATTAACCTGTTTGGTGACAGAGGGAGAAGGAATCCAACGCTGGATGGATATTGGAGTTTATTGAAGTTTGGGGGCGGTAGCACCATGTGTGTGTATGTGTGTGTGTTGGTGCGTAAGTGTGTGTGTGCACATGAGCATTATTTGCGTGTGAATGTGCTTTTTGTAACTGAAAGAGAGAGTGAATGAGTGAATTGGATCGTTTTTTTAAAGGAATGTTAAGCACTCTTTTGCAATTAAATACAAAAAAAACATAAACATGACTTGGTGGAGCTGCTCATCAGAGGACAAAGTGGACCTGCTCACCAACGATACCATCAAACCAGGACATGATCAACAATAAACTGGGTTAACGTTCACAGCCAGGTAGTAAACCGTGGTCAGCGTTGGACTGTAGAGTGAATTATCAGCAGGAGAAATCTTGGTACATGGAGTGAAAGGGGTCACTGCTACGTGTGGATGAAGCAGGTCTCTCCTCGCTACCACAGCCCTCTGCTGCCTCTTAGTGGTGGAGATGTACTCTGTGGTTGGCAGTCCAAATCCCACTACAAAGGTGAATTATTGAATACATAGAAACTGTGTTTTCAATATTTTTACAGTTGTAAACAGTGGTCTGAGACGAATACATTTAATCTATGACACAGAGTATATCAACCTCAAATGTTATTTTATCCGAGGGGATAGAGCGTTGAGTGTAGCCTTTTTCGCTAGGCACAGGTCTAATCCCATTAGTCCTGCTGACCCTGGGGTCCATAGACCTGTGTCTTTATCAGACTGTTTAACACTACCCTGCCCAGCTCAACAGGAATGAGTTGAATTTGGGTTACAACATTATTCAATTGTATCATGCTAGTCATTGGGAAATATCTCATTCTAAAGCCCCTTTAAAAGCCTTCTTAGTGGACTGGTGAATAATGCTTGTCTTTGTTCAATGAAATAATTCCCAGCGTAGGAGATGGATGGCACAGCAAACACTGCCTCCCAGATGGCGTTAAGAAAACTACAGTCTGGAGTGTTCTGGCCAAATTCACATATACAGTATGTTATTTTAGCCTAGATTTCAAGTTGTTAGTAAATATTATTTATTTAAAAAAATAGCATTTTTAGTGCTGAAAGGCGGAAGAATTTTTTTTTTTTAACTGTAAGGAAACATTCCACAATAGAATAAGGTTGAATAGTATATCACCCAAGTATCCTTTTTCAGAGTGCTAGTTTCATACACTTCACCAACCCCCAATATAGAGGCCACCTTGGTCTTGTTACCTGTGAAATATGCCTTCTGTTTCTTTCCTCAGCCAGCTTCCACTGAAACTTGTCAAAGAGACAATAAGGTAGGAAGTAGGAGATTGAGTTTCCAGGCGTTGTGTCATCAATGTTTATTTGCTGTGTCAGGAATTGAGAGATTACACCGTTTTTATCAGTAAGGGTGGAATCTGGTCAAACGTCTCCTGAGGCTAGACGTTCTACTGAAGTGGCAGGTGAGGGATCATTGACAAGCACATCAAGAATAACAGTCCTGGTTTGAGTAGACTTAGGGTAAGTGGTGATCATCAATCACCTTCCCACTGCGAGGGCCGAGATGTTTCTAGAGAATTTTTTTAGTTTGGAAATCTTAAATGGATGATTCATTCCATAGTTACCATCTGTTACCATCTGTACATTAAAAAAATATTGAATTAATAATCAATGTTAACTGATTCAAGTCATTACTACCATCTGAGTCAATGTATTGAAAAACATAATTTTACTTTATACAGCATTAAAGGTTCTTTCATATGCTTTGGTGAAATTATGATAACTTGACGTAACATTTTTGTGCCTATGATAATTCTTGCTAAGATAATTTAATTTAGTGTTTCTGTGTTAAATATTCAATATGATTAATTTTGTTTTTATTCATAAACAAAAACATAAATATAAATATATGGTAAACAAATCTTACATGCATAGTAAGAATGTTTGTAAGTAATCATGAGTAATCAAATACTTGTTATAAATTATTAATTGTAATTCTGTCACCCATTATGATTTTTGGATAGCTAATACAGTACTCAACATATTCTGCGTATCTTGAATGGAGCTAAAGTACAGCAGTGCGCTCATCAGCAGCTGTGTGCTGGATAATGTTACCCACATCCGCTGTCAGCACTGTGTGATTGATCACTCTGAGATAAACATCTGATCGCTCAAAGAACAGCGCTCACATCGATCCTGGGAGATGAGTTGACTAGAGGCAGCCGGCATACACAAACCACTTCAAAACATCTGTCAAAATAACACATCGATGAAGATCTGCGGAGAACCGTAATACCCCAGTGACTAACACACAGAGACACATCGACAGGTACCCCGGCAACTTAGGGGAATCCTGTGTATGTACGGCAATTGCCGATTACCAATAATGTGTGTGAACTAACACTAACACAATCGTTAACCACCGCAATGAAAGGATTTGGAAAAGCTTACTGTAGGGTTGGAAGGGTTAACTGTCCTGAGGCACCGCAAACACTTCAGAAGAGGTGAAGTATGCCCTGTCCTAGCCCACTGAAGATTCCAAAGAGGCCCTGCTGCCTCTTCGTCTGACGGTCACAAACAGGGGCTGCCCGTCACGGTGACTGAAGATAATGGGAACGTATTTACGCGTGTTTACAAACTCTTGGGTAAAGAGCACCCTATTTTATCTGGGTAGCTACAAACCAATATGTTTTTAATGCTGTGAGCCACAGGCCTAATTCAATGGCAGAAATCCTGCCATCCCCCTGCCATACTCCAGTGAAGAAAAGAGAAGAAAAGAAAATGGAAAGTGAATGGGCAGTTGGACACAAAGGGGGCCAGCTTGGCGTGGCCAGGAAGAAAAGCATTAGGGCTTTTTATGTGTATGGCAGCGGATTTCCGCCTGCTACACTGTCAGTGTACTTCCTCCTTAATTAAAACAGTCACAAGTTTCATTCAGCGGTGAGTCAAAAGGCACCGCGCTGAGAGAAACGCAGACTCAATGTGTGTGTGTGTGTGTGTGTGGGGGTTGGTGCGCGATTCAAACACGCGTGCCTGCGTGTGTGTGTGTATGTGTGCGCGCGTTTGCGTACGTGAATGTATGTGGGGACATATAAGGGCACTGGTATGCATGTGGGACAATGTGTGCGTAAAGGCCAAAGTGAGTTTGAAGGGTACAGCTTTGGGAACCAGGGAGTAGGGGGGGGGGGGGGGGGGCAGGGATGAAAGGAAGTGAAGTCTTTGATATTCCCATGATCAGCTGCACAGAGCTGGTCATCACTGCAGGACATGTACACTCACTCAGGATCAGAATGTGGATAGAACATGAGTCTCCCTAAGCAGCCTAACTCCCCTGATGTGACTCAGAGGTTGCTAGAACAACTTCCCACCACTCCCTTCAAATGGGAATAGTCAGGTGGCTGAGTGGTTAAGGGCGTCGGGCTGGTGATCAGAAAATCGCCAGTTTGATCCTTGGCTGAAGTAACATGACATTGCGTCTTTGGGCAAGGCACTTTACCCTACTTGCCTCATGTATCTGTACCTGCTGTACATTGTTCTGGATTTGAAAAAATCTGCTAAATGACTAAATGTACGTCGAGAGGAGCCAGCTGAGGTGGCTTGGGCATCTGTTTCAGGCATGTCCCACCGGGAGGCGGCCCCGGGGAAGACCTAGGACACGCTGGAGGGACTATGTCTCTCGGCTGGCCTGGGAACGCCTCGGGATCCCCCCGGAGGAGCTGGAGGAGGTGTGTGCGGTGAGGGAAGTCTGGGCCTCCCTGCTCAGACTGCTGCCCCCGTGACCCGGCCCCGGATAAGCGGAAGAAAATGGATGGATGGATGGATGGACTAAATGTAAACATAGTCATATTTGACCAGAATTTACATTTAGTCATTTAGCAGATAAAACAAGGCCAGGGACATTCCTGTGCTTTGCCCAAAGACAGAATGTCATGTTGACACAGCCAGTAGTCGAACCAAGGACTGTCTGACTACCAGCCCAACACCCTAACCAACTGCACCACATGGCTACCTACAGCAAACCTACAGTGGACACACCCTTTGGGGCCTCCGACTGAATGTTTAATAATTTCATAAATTGCTCTGCGGCCAACGCAACACAACGTCAACAGAAGCACGGCTCTCCGGTAACCCCCCCCCAGGGACCGGACACGAACAAAAGAGAGAAGGGAAAACTCCCCAGCCAGACAAAGTGACACCACTTTATTCTCTGTAAGGGATCCTGTCTCTGTGGTTTTATCCTACCTGGACTGTAGGTCAGGGAATGACCTTATCCCCTACAGCCTAATGACCCCAGACTTTCCACACCATTTCATTCTTTTGGTCGTACAGGGGCAAGCCGCCACCTACACCCCCCCCTACACCCCCCCCACCTCCTTCCAGCTGCCCCCAGTGGATTATACAACAGTCTCGGGTGAGATGATTAAAAATTAAACGTCATTTTTTTCATTCCGACTAAGAGCCAATTCCACTCAGCTTGTTGGACCATGTTGGGAATGCCCTCTCAGATTCCCTGAGAAGGAGAGCAATAGAGAACTTAGATCTGTTACAGCAGCCATGAATATTGCACGAAGAGGACAAATAATGTCCGAAATTACTAATCATAGTTTAGGCAACTCTAGAAGGTTGGCCCGCTAGTGTGATTGGCAGGTAGGTATAGAGAGGGTGATTGGGGATAGGGTAACACTGGTGTTATTAAAGTCTATTATTATCGGTGGCCAACAAGCCAACCCCACTGGGTTCTCACCGGGTCAAGAGAGGAGTTCAATGAAGCACTGTAGCATTCATCCGTCAACCGGAGGAAAGACCGACGTCATCCTCTTGGTTAGAATGGAGGTGAGCTCTGGATGGATGATGCTGCGACAGTTTGACCAATGAGGCAGCGTTGTTAGTTTGACAACCAACGCACAAACGTAAACACGAGAATGAGAGCACATATATTCCTCCACGCATTCAGGTTTACTCCTCTGGGTGTGGGGAGCGATCTCTCTGTCCGTGGTATGAAAGTTTAATAACTCAATGGGGCATGAAGGTGTTGGTCGTAGTGTTACTCTAGCTCTGACAAAGCTGACATTCCCTGTGTGAGTGGTTTTCTTAATCCTCGATGCTGGCACACCCAAGGTAACAGCCGTTCTCCTGATAGTCTTCACTTCTGGGACATGATACCGTAGGTGTGAAACATTCATTAGCACACTGTCATCTACAGATCTGCGTCAAAATAACAGACCTGCTCTGGACAGATCAGCAAAGGTCCGCCAAAGATTAAAGAAAGAATCGAGCTGTTCGCTGGAACAGGCATCCTTAGATGTGACTGTATATTATAAAACATTAATTTTTGTATATTATACACACACAGACTATTATATACTATCCACACAGTGTCCGTTGAACGTATCCTACGATATGCGCTATTTGTACATTGCTTAAGAAAAAAAGAATCTGGCAAATCATCTGAATTGATTCACATTTCCTGAAGGCAAAAAAAAAACATTCCGATGGAGTGGAGCTCATAAATTCTTTGACCGTCTTCCGGTCTGCAGTTTGTTGTCTCTTCTCACTCTGTCACAATGATGGATGTACTTCTCACAGGTTCTGTGATTTCAATGACCTCATTGTATTCAAACAACAGACGGCTCAACACAGGAAGTAGCAGGGAGCACAATAGTCCAGGTGAGTCTGGGAGCACCAGAGAACTCCCCCCTCAGGGCAAACTGAGGAGAAAACACACAAGCAAACACAAGGGCTCATTTTCTCTCCATCTAAGAACTTCTGTTTCCCGTGGTCAAGATGTGATTCCCACATCTCCCTAATAAGTCAGGTAGTGTTGTGGGAAGTCAGGTGGCTGAGGGGTGAGGGAGTTGGGCTAGCAATCAGAAGGTCCCTGGTTCAAACCCTGTTCGGTCCCTGTACTTGCTGTAAGTTGCTCTGGATAAGAGCATCTGCTAAATGACCGAATTGTAAATAATTAGGGACGGGAAAAGAGGCCGTCTCGCTGCGTCTGTAGCAATAGTTCACCACTAGAGGGAGTTTGATCAGTGACCATCAAGCTCTCCTGTGCATTACCTTACTCCGATGGCAAGAAAATCATCACCACTCCTCAGGTTTCCCCTCCATACACACAGAAAGGAACGCACTCTTGTTACAGTGGCCCTCCTGTTCCGTCTCGCCCACCAACATTCTCATTATTTTCAGAGCAGAGGTTATGTTATATGATGATCCAGGGATTAGTGTTTTTACCACCCTGGATAATCAGACAGCGGAAGAACGTGTTTGTGGAGGTCAGCCCCAGTCTCTCTGTCATTATTTGGGGATTAGTGCTGGCCGGCACCTCCTTTGATGTGGAGATCCTCCACACATCCGTTCTATAGAGAATCAGGAGTCAGCGAGGAAGGCATACAGTCAATTGAAGGCAAACAGTCATTTTCTCTCCCAAACAGTACGGAAGCTTCTGCTAATGAGGTGGAAGAGATGTCAGTGTAATTATGGCTGCATATGTGAGCGCTCACCTGAGAGATGTCTCAGACACACACAGAAATACACACAGCCACAGTCGGCCACACACAAACAGGCACACACACACACACACACACACACACACACACACACACACAGCAAGAGAGATTTATATTTTTTGTTGTGGTACATACTGCCCTCTGTTGGTCAAGCAAGGCATCTAGAATACGCTATAGGACATTGTCTAGTCTCAGGATTCAAGGATGAGCGTTTCCGCAGGTGAATTCTTTGCTAATATAATATAAACAGACCTAAAAAGTTACTTAAGTTGCATCAACCCCACTGCAAAACATCCGTTCTCACCAGTATACTACCTTAACCAGCTATCAATAGGTTTTTAATTTAATTCAGAGAATCCCTTGAAAATATAGTCAGGGGAGAAGAATTCATGTTTCATCCATTTGTTAGAAATGTCATTTCTATTGCTTTGCAAGACATCATAAAAAATTGACTTATTATACTCAATTAACATTTCAGATTTTTGGGCAGACTGTCACTCATTTCAAAGAATTTTCTTAGATGAAAAGCTGGTTAGCTCACAAACAACAATAATTCATATTTGAGTTAGAAATATTGTTATATTAATTAATGAACGTGTTGTTTACTGAATACATGTGGATAAGACCTAATATAATTAATTAAACTATTAAAAGGATTCACCTGGGTGCACAAACTCCACTTAAGGTAGGTTAACGCCGAATCAGCAAACAACATCTAAATAAGCAGTTTCATTCTAAACAAGGCCATCAAAGGAAGGAAATAATTTGCACTGGCACTCGACTAGCCTAATGAAATTTAGTGATTATGTTCAACCTTCATGTTACTTCTTACTATTTTGAAATAATGATCTCTGCGCAGCATAGCACTACAAGGCATTTGGGCTAGATTTCTGGGTGGGCGTAGGCAGTGTTGTGAGACAGTCCTCATATAGGGTTCATTTGAGCTGCACAGAAGCATGTCTATTCAGCCCCATAGCGCCGGCCAATGGCTGAGTGGAGCCATCTTGGCTAACAAGGCCTCTTTGAGCCCAGTGGTCCACTAGACGTCTGAGGGCACCCTGTGTTCTAAACCCAACCACAGGATTTATTTACCTTTGAGGTAGAAGGGGAGCCAGAAAGAGGGGGAGTCTGTTGGGCCGGGAGAAGCAGGCTGCAGTAGGAAGGGAGGGGTGGGAGGCAGGGAGGGACATGGTAAAAGAGAGAGCGTGTGTTTCAATGGTGTCCTCTCATGGATTTTATTTATCCAAAATGTCCACGGAAGCCTCAGTTTAGTCGGCGCAAACACTGAACGCACACACACACACACTAATGTTCAAACACATACACACTCATACACAAAAAACACTCAAACACACGGTAGAATACCCAAACCAGCTTTCAGGATGAGGGACAGATTCAGGGACAGCAGAGGTGCTCCTGCTGTCTTGGTGGCAGGGGGAAGACAGGGGCTGCATGAGGAGGGAGTTGCCCCGACCCACTTACTGTAAGACTAGGAGTCCAAGGAAGGAAGATAAGGGGGGAGGTGGTTTCCTGTTACTCTGCCCTCTCTACGCAGCAGAGGATTTCAAACTGACTGTGTTTGTGTGTATGGGGGGGGGGGGGGGGGGGGGGGGGACTGTGTGTGTGCAGTTTTTCCTTTTGTCCTCATTCAAATGCAGGCACAATTTATGTCACAATCCCAAAGACAACACCTGTTCCAATTTGACAACACATAGCACAGTGTGTTTCTATGGTGATATGCTATGATAAGGAAGCAGTGTGGGTAAGTTGGGGGTTAAATTACTCTGACCAGCAGCTGTGAACTCTGAACCACTCTCTTTCTGGCCTGGGGGCGTAAAACTGGGCGGGAAAATTGCAGCCTTGAATGGACTCACTGTTTCTCACTTTCTCCCCATTCTAGATGTTTCCCCCCCAACCTCGGTGGGTTCCTAGCAACCCTCCGTATGATAACGTCTTTCACCACTCTAGAGGAATACCAAAGAAGAAAAGCTCTGCACTAAATGTACTTTACCCAATCTTCACGTCCTTAAAAATGAACACACAGAATACAGACAGAAAAGTCAAATACTCTAAATAACACAATAACAAACTGTGATCAAGAGGAACTTGCACACATACTGCTATATTGCATAGTGTCAATAGTAAATTTCACAGAAAGGAGGTTACACTTAGCATTTTACAGTAAGGTTTTCCCCACATGAAGTCACAGGATCTGCTGAACTGTAGCAAAAAAGAGAGAGAGGAAGGGGGGATAAAGTGGAGATAATGAGGCATTTGAGATAAAAAACCCACCTTCAAAACCCATAAAAGGCAGGCAGAGACTGTATATTTACTCGGTTTAAAGCCACACAGAGCCTACTAAGAAGACACACAAAGCAAAAGCCAGGATTTCCCTTACCATTAAAATGCACGCTAACCTTAATCCATAAATGTCAACTGTATCCTAACCATAAACCTATATCCTAACCCTAACATAATCCTTAACTTTCAGCCTTACTCGTTAATGCAAGTTCAGTTTAACTATTCTTGAATTAACCCCCCCCCCCCCCCCCCCCCCCCAACAAAAAAAATAAAAACACACACACTTTGAGTATTGCAGCAGATGCATCTCAACAGTTGGGGCTAATGTAAATATCATGCATCTTTTTGTTGTCTAGGCTCCAAGCTCCATGGACTGAGAACATAATGTTATAGCAAAATATTTCCTCTATGCAGTCATGTTACCAGCACATCCATCAGAAACTGACCCCCATCTCTTAATAGATACTCTCACAGTGGGAAAACGTCATCGAGACCAGCCAGCCTGCATTTTGTAGACAGTGATACAGTGTCGGAAGAATGACTGTATTTTGGGTGACTAGAATTGCCAAAGACAACTGTACTGTTCTATTACATTTGTGCATTCCATGTAATCTAGTCAGCTACAGAGCATGGCGTTGGTTGACAGTATGTTTTTCCAGAGGAAACTAAAGCATGTCTTCAAGTTTGTTGAGAGGCGGTGTCATTGTCATTTAGGAACCTTATGTTCATAAGTGGATTGCTTATATTTTGCATAACTACTATAAGCTATACTAACTACTATAAACAACTCTAACTATAAGCTTTGCACTTGGTGATTTGTTGATAGTTTGAATGTTTTTTTCCCCCCTCTCTAACTCCACCTCATAATGAGTAAAACATAGCTGCAATGGAAACAAAAAACACACAGTCTGAACCCATCACTACTATCATATTTCAAGAGCAGTTATGTCCGTTTTACTCCCAGCTCGGATAAGGCAGCCATTGTACTTGACGCACAGTGCTTACCTTCACGTACATGGAAGAGCAGAGGTGTTGCTCTGTGCCATTTTCTCTTTCCTGGGGTAAATGCCAAATAGAACATTCCAGTAACTGTGAAACTTAGCAGTTAGCAGTTTCTTTTCTGATTCGTTAATGGAAACATAAGATAAACTGTGTTGTGGACCACACTTGTGGTGAATATCAAGATAATTTGTGAAGCAAACCAGTTGAGAATCGCATTTACTGTTTAATTAAATAAATGTAATGGTGTTGCTTTATCCCTGTTTATGCTACATGGGACTTTCACAAGTTAGGTACTGTAGGGTACATTTCATTAAGGTCATGGCAACCAGAGAACATTTTGACAAGAATCTCTTTACGTACAGCACTACATGTGATGGCATCATACCTCGGTATTTTCACTTTAACTTCACCTGAGTCGAACACGTAAAGCCCTGTCAAGGAGAAGTAGTCTAAACCAAACAGATATCCACTGTGCTTTCTATCAGCTCCAAGAACTAGTGCATATCTATCTACACACAACATAGAGATCATTCAGCAGACTTGGCCCAATGCATATGCAAGAAAACACAAACACATGCTCACACAGCCACACACAGATCATCACGAGAACAGCAGATCACACACCAAGCTCAAGAAATCTTACTTTAGCCCTGGCTTTTTTTTCCACACAAAGAGCTAAGGGACAGAGACTATTCGTATATTAATCTACCACAAGTCAAGCTTGCCATCTAGGCTTCTTTTAAACATATTAAAAGTATAATTTATTGTCATCCAACAATTTGCCAGCAAATAAATATGTAATTTTATGATATGTTTCATATCCTTTAAAAATCCTTAACATGACTATGAAAGTACAGGCACATCACTGGCATGTTTGAGCCATATGGCACATATTATTTCCCATTCACCAGAAAGGCAGTAGCAAACCATTTGGCCAAATTTTCTCTTACCAATATTCCCTTTTGGTCAGTTCAAAGTAACCACACTGTCATTCATCAAGCTTCAGCTTAAGGTCCACTTGAAGTGAAACACCGTTATGCCCACTAGAAATTAAGCACCTTTATATCCACTAAAAGTAAAACACCTTCTCCTCAAGTAAGCTGATCGATTTGTTCAGCAGTGTCCTCTCGTTGTCCACAAACTTGTACCCGAACAGCGTCATGGTGGGTCCGCACACCTTCTGCACCACCTGTGCCAGGTTGAACGGGATGCTGAACCTCCACTTTTCGGCCTGCTCAGACGAGTTCTTCTGGGTGGAGTACACCCCACTGGCCCCCTGGGTGGTCTGAGTGTTCCTCAGGATCCACTCCCTGGCCTGGTCACTGAAGGGGATTCCTGTGAACCGGTACATCTCCTCAGCTTTTTGCATGGGGAAGCGGGCGATGTCCTCGTATCGCACCAACATGTACCTCTTCCTCAGCCAGGTGGGACGACTCAGCCCCAGTTCCGCTGACATCCTTATATGGTCGCAGTTCCCTTTCAGTCGTTTGACTTCCTCGTCATCCTCGGGGACCTCCCCGTCATCCGCCCAGGCCTTCCAGGTCTGGTACTTGGAGGAGAAGGCCACCATACGAGAAGCCAGGATGGCGCGAGGGTCCCTCACCAGCTGGATAATCCGAATATCCAGACGGGGATCTTCCACCAGCGGCTGAAGAGTGTCCAGCTGCCGGACCCTCACCGTCTTGATGGCGCGGTGCTCCTTGGAGAGGCAGGACTCCGTGGCCAGGGTCAGGTTGAGGGGGCCACAGCGACGGGTCTTGCAGTGGTACCTGGGAAAGGAGGAGTGGCATTGCACTATGTTAACACGCGTGGCATGGAGAGAGACGGAGCTGGTTGGCTTCTGTAAAGAAACGGTATCTACCTCTCGAAAACGTCTCTGACCACCGGCGAACAGACGGGTTCGTCGCAAAGCGACAGGCTGGATTCCCTACGGAACAGAGCGTGGGTGACGTGCTGCTGGGGTGGGGGGTAGATGTACTTTTCCAGGGGGGTGAAATCGCACAGGAACAGCCCCTGCAGGACGTCTCTGTAAGCCACACCCGACACCGACCCGTTTGTGCCCCCGGCGGCCACCGTCAGCATGCGCTCCACGTGCCACAACGGCTCAAACAGGTAGAACATGTTCTCGCCGTGCTGGTTGAAGAACTCTCCTACGAACGAGGAGCCCGTGCGAGTGGTGGCCATTAGCAGGATGTGCTTCCGGCCTTCGCTGTAACTGTAGTTAAGGTCTCCCTCCTCTAGCTCATCTGTGGAATCTGAGTAGGTCACGTTGGTAAGCGTAGAGAGAAGCTGGCCAAGCAGGGAGACATTTTGTGTTTGAGGAGCAGGAATGGAGGTGTTTTTGTAGTCTAGTGGAGTCTGTGGGGTCTGTTGTGGGATCTGTCTCTGGATCAGCTTGTCAGAGACCCTGAGCAGAAAGCATGACACATTTCAATGGTTTTTAATTCTACCATTATCGATCCTTATATTCACTGGTGGCTTCACTTACCTTGATATGATGTTGCTCTCCTTTTCAATGATGACCAGGGCCACAATACAGATAAAAACTATTGCATATTTGGTCCTCATTCTCAACTTTGGATCTCTGAGGGGACCTTTACACTGGCTGTGTATTGGTCAGTAGTGCACGACTGCAGAAGTGTCTGGTCATGACATGCCATGGGGTGGCTTCAGTCTCATTCTAGAAAAAGAAAGCATGGTTAAGGTGGGAAAAGAGCAGGGTTCTACTTCAGTTGATTAAGAAAGAAAGCAGACAGTGAGAGAGAGAGAGTGAAGCAAATAGAAGGGTAAGATAACAGAGAACGAGCTTTGCTGACGGACATGTTAACCAAACCATTGGCAAATCCAAAAAGACAGAACACAAGTCAAATCAAATCTCAAGCTTATGCTACGCAGTATCTCATGTCATCTCTAATTCAATTGTTTTACTTCCATCCAATGGAGAAAGTGTAGAGGAAGTGAATCGTTCCTGACAAGTTAATCAGAGAAACACCAGCTCTATAGGGACGGGGTGTCCACAGAGAGGGTGTAAGCACAAAACTGTTCCACTGCCATCACTCTGGAACACCTCCATATGGCACTGAGCCAAAATGGCAAACAGGAAGAGGTGCCAAGGGCATCTTAAATCTTTCTTGCATGAGATTTACACCCAGTGCGTCTCCAACAAAAATCGAATGCCATGTATTTAGTTTTGAGATCAAATACAGCAACTAAACTCTTCAATATGCAGATATAGGCACACTCACAAGCACTTTACTGTCCCCTGATTTATTGTGAAATAAGTCTTCAATGGTGTGCGTTGTTTCATCAAGGCATGATTGACATGACAAGACATGAACTATTTCATATGGATTAACTGTTTCATTGGGATTTCATATGCGCAGATAATGATGGTGGGCCTGTCTAGGCCTGTGAAATCCAATGAAAAAAATATGATAATCCAGTCTTTTTTATTCTGGATGGTTAGGTTTTTCTGGATTGGATATTGTCTGGTGAAACATCTATTTTTAAACTGAAGAGCCGGGAACTCTTGCCCACACTAGATAATGTTTTACCACTTCTAGAATTTAGAGGACTTAGGTGCAACTCTGCCATTTGTTTTGCTTTTTTGCTCATTATGAAATAAAATGCTACCAAACCTGACAAATGACAGATAAAGGGACTTCTTTAAAAAATATAATGAGTTGGGCTATGAGTTCTTTTTTTCATCTTTCACTTATTTGGAACTGTCAAAAGAGAGAATAATCTATACAAAGTATATCATTATGGAAAAACATTCTAGCAGCCTCAGTGACTGCATGCTCTGTAAGTAAATATCTACCAATTATCTGAGCATATTATGCCATAGCCATCAAATTGTCAGACTGAGGCACTTGAGACTTTTAACACATTCAAAAGTCACTGAGGCGTTTGACAAAGCTGACTATGTGTTCAAGCAGAAACACACACCACTCTGTTCATCATCTCACTACAAATTACATTAATGGATGTCTTCAAGCCTGCGGTGGAACATCTGCGGTGGAAATACTCCTGGCTACAAGAACCAGGATAACTGTGTGTTTCTCTTCATCTACCGATCATTTGAATAAAAAACCGAGCTGTGTACATTGGCTGCTGCAGTAAATATACACAGCAGTTAATAAAATAGTGTTAAAATGTTTGCAAAAAACATTGTTTCAACACAAAAAAATTCTGACAAATAATGTGTCTTACACATTTTACCAAGAGAGACCGCGAAATTATGCAACAGTAGGTATTGAGAAGCTCGAAAAAAGACATTCATTTAATTCACATACACCAATGAACGTCATGCAACAACGGGAAACTAGACAATCATTAATACAACATGAGAATTTAACATTTTGCAATAAAGCATTAGGCTACTACCGACCACTGTGATCAAGACGTAGAGGCGTTCTGTAGATGGCTGCTCCCTAACCATCATACATTGCATCCTTCAGGAACACACGGATCAAAACCCGAAATTGAAGCTGTGTAACGTAGAAACAAACCTTTCCACGTTTTCTTAAATATATTTAAATGGAGATGTCTTGGTTGGCTCAAGGTCCCTACCATACTCCGTAGCATCGTGCATTGTCTTGAGCCAGCACACACAGTTTCATTGTATCCAAACACGCCGTGTCCTCCTCCTTCAAATGAATGAAAAGCATCCGCAAAAAACCGAAAGCAATGGCAATCTTTTCCGAGGAACAAAGTATATTTAAAACAACCTTAGCCTATTAAGAATATACTTCGAGAAAACAAACCAATAAATAAATAAATAACTTACAAATCTGAAAAAGTAATTAATTATAATATTTTTTACGTTGTGTTATATTAGCATAAATGTGCCTGTTTAAACCGGTAAATTTTGAAACATTTTATTTCATTTAACTTTACTCAACTTTTTCTTTGTTCAATTCCAGTGAGCAGCGAAGTCACTACATGGGGAACTTCGACCACACCAACACATTTTGCTCCCCGAGTTGCTTGGGACATCCTGGAGACAAGGTCACGTGGTTCTGGAGTGCTCATTCTTAACAAGGACTTGGCTGTTTTGGATTGCCTAAACAAGTGTCTTCCGGAGGGGTAGTCACTGAACTCCTTCAAATCATTCTAAATGAGTAAATAAAACATAAATTAAAAAAAGTTTATGCAGTTGTTGTTTGGTTAACAAAAGCATCATTCTGAATGAGTATTTTTTTCATAAATATATGCAGTTGTTGCTTGGACTGATTAGCAGAAGCAAACTGACAAAATTAGACAGAAGTTTAACTGCTGTAACCTACATAATACTGGGGGTCATGTGATGCAGTCAGTTAGGGTGTTGGGCTAGTAATCAGAAGGTCTGTGTTTTGAAACCTGGCATGAAGCAACATGATATTGTGTGCCTGGGCAAGGTACTTCACCCTACTCAGGTTGGTCTGTCCCTGTCATTGCTGTGATTTTTTTTAACTAGAACTAATTTAACTCAATTCAGAAATCCCTTGGATAAACTTCCTTAAGGTGCCTCAACACCACGATCTGTTGTAGAGGTGGAACCGCAAAACAAGAATCAAAGTGCAATATAATAAAACAAACTGGAGTCATATCAAGATGCATTTTAATGAATCAAACAGACATTCAGCAACAACTCCTATAGACATGACTTAATGATCACAAGTTCAAGAGACCAGTCTGTTCAACTACAGCATCAACATTAGTAAATGAAAGGTGCCTCCAGTTTACAATCCCAGGCCACACTACCACTCTAGTCATGTAATACTGGATCTCCTTTGGAGAAAGAACAAAGTCCCACATGTAGACATCAGTCAGAGAGCCAACAAAAGACTGCGAGGCATCAAAACTACCACCATACGAGTCCTGCTCCTGACCCAGAACGATACTCGGAAGCGAAGTGATACTATACCCAGGGCTGACCAACTTCCTGGGGCTAGGCTTGCTGTTCAGCCACACCTGGCCCAGTCCTGTAGCAGAATCCCAGGTGGCACAAATTGAGTTCCACTGACTGAGCTCACTTTTCAAACCACTGAAGGTCACTTCTTGACCATTCACATACATGGTGTAAACATCTGGATTATCTCTCCACAGAAGAATGCTGTTGGCTTGGTCTGGGACAGCTAGAGAGAAGAGACTGGAACTGCTGTATGAGTCAGTGAAGAAGCGGAGACACACAGTGGTCGCGTTGATATAATCCTTTGATGAATCACAGTCAACCAGCACATGAGTGTTGTTGGTCTCCCCAGGGAAGGTGAACATGCTCCCAAACAAGTCTAGAACCCAACAAGATATTTCAGAAATGGTTTGAGTCATGACAGCAAAACTGACAATATACATCATTTTACTCATTAGACATCTATTTAATATTCATAACTTCCCAAATTACTTTACCTGGAGCAATTATATTGGTCAATTTAATGACATTCCGAAACTAAACATGTTTAAAACAGGTTTTTGATGCAGTGGCATCACTACAGAAAAGTGCAGAAAGTCTCAAGGATTTTACAGTACCTTTGGAAGTGACATGTCTTACATGTCTTCCCAAGCAGCAGACCAGCAGCATAACAAAGAGACACAATTTCTCCATTCTTTCATCTGTTTCTTTCACTCTGACTACTCAATGCTGCCCAGCTGGTATTTATGGGGAAGCTAGTTCAGGCATGGCGCTGCACCTGGCAGCTGATGTCAATCACACAATCACTGTAGATGTGCTAATTGAATGTCTGGTGTTTCACAGGGCACTATGAAACTACTGCCCTGCATGGTCGAGTCCTGACTCAAAGGAATAGGTCGTTACCAACCTCTCAATGACGAGGGAAACTTTGATCACAATTCTGCTTTAGGCTGGGTACGCTATAATATGTTTTTTATCTGATACAATTTTCAAAATGTGAGAGACAACACACATCCGGACAAACAAACCAAAATCTTAGATTTAGCTATTGTGGGAATTTCATATTTTTGATGAACAACATAAAAAATAACGTTTAACTTGTGCTGCTCATGACTGCACATGTTGTGTTCCCATCTTCTCTCAGCTTGCTTTTGGATTGGATAACAGTTGTGTTCAATTTAATGTCTAAAAGCTCAGTTTGTTTATAATTTTAGCTGGAGAGTGATAGTGAATCTCACTTTGAAGTCAAACACAACCTTTGCAACCTTAGCTTATTCACAGTAGAAGAGCAGAGAAGTGTTTTTCAAACACTGTGCCACAGTACACTAGTGTGAGAGACCGTCTAGTGTGCCGTGGGAAATTATCCAATTTCACCTAATTGGTCTAAAACATTTTTTGAAAACAAATCAATTATCTGCAAACAATTAGCCATTTTCCAATGTCTGTGCTGTAGTAGGGACTGGCAGCGTAATCATGTCATTACCACTAGATGGCAGCAGAAAGCCTTTTGCGTTGTAAGATGAGAAAAGAGAATCAGTGATGCGTCAATGTGACACTTAGCAGTGACAGCATTGTGGCTAACAAGACTCCAATGACAATGTTTTTGAAAAGGACAAATGCTAACTCCGAACTGGGCCCTGGACAGAATTTGCACCCAATAAATGCCCTAGGACAGGGGTAGGCAACCCTGGTCCTAGAGAGCCATCTATATGGCTGCTCAGAGAATCTCTCTGGAGAGGTTCTGGAGAACCTGCAGTTGCATGTAGAATTCCTTCTGTCCTCCTTGGATTGGTGCACCCATTCAACCTCCAAGATATGCAATCAAATCTAGTTAGTCAGACATGGACGCAAGAGGGCAGGCTGAAATTGCCTCGCTTACTTGTCCGAGGTACATATGAGAATACACAGTCTCCCGGGCCTCACCTGTGGTTCAGGCGCACTCGATCTCTGGAGACGACCTGTCTAGGAGAGGGCTATGGCTCAAAATGATGAGGACTAATCTTTGTACAAAGTACAAAAAAGACTGGTAATGAAAACGACTTAACAAGGGACAATTGTAAGCAAAAGTGAAAGAAAAATAAAAGATTATAAAAAGATAAAAATGGTAGATTAAAGAAAGTTCTCTTCCCTATACCTGCCAGGTTTTTCATGGTACATCCCAAACTAATGACTTAAGTTGCTTTGGATAAAAGTGTCCGCTAAATGAATAAATGAAATGTAAACTATCTCTGATCGATCAATTTATAAATATATAAAATCCTTACTAATTTATTTGGCGCTCAGTTTTGTATTAATACAATAGGTCAAGCCAGGGGCCTGTACTACAAACCAAGATTTGCCATTCAGAATCAGAATACTTAATACACAGCTCTAGAATTAATCCTCAAGGGTACACTCTTTGGCAGCACCGTACCTACCGAGGCAGCCAGACAAAGTACATTTTGGTTTAACCCAGGGGTTTCTGTATTGGGTCCAATCTGAAATTACCTCGTTAACGCCAGATTTTGATTTGTGGTACAGGGGTATTGAGGGATTTGATCCCCTCCCTGAGATACATCAGGCGACGTTTTTGACCAATGGGGACAAAGAGGTGGGATTTCATACCAGATGATACAATGATATTAATATATGAGGCCCCCATGATTAACATGTTTACTCAGACCCCTTACGCCTTTAAATGAAGATCTTTTTTCTTATTTTTATTTTACTTTAGTAAGGGAACTGATGATTCACTACCCAGTGTAACAACATGAGGGCAGCAGTGCTTAAGGCTGAGACTGTGGTCTTAAGTGGGAGTACGGTTTGCTTAGTTTGAATTCAAGCATGTTGGTAACGTGATATGTAGCATTGGAGGTACATGTACTATATATTACATGATATGCTAACTATATGTATGTCAAGGGGTTCTATGCCCAACTTAAAATGTTTTCGTTACGCATGTAATGTTTCTCAAGCCTTAGTCATCAATGCGAAAAAAGACTTTCATCGTTCCGCTTCACACCGAACTGCCTTTGTATCATATCCTCTCAAATGACATCCTGACATTTGCCATATTGAGTTGTCTGACAATGATTATACTCATACATGGAGACTTAACCTTGTGTTCTCATTGTTGTGGCTGTTCTCGCCTGTCATTATCCACTTTGGCCATTATTGGTACATGGGTTAATCATTTTCTCATTTCTGTATTCATTAAATTAAAGTGCTATTTTTATCTGTTCATACGTGGTCAGATTGAATGAGTGACCCAGTTTTGTAGGAGTACCAATACCTAAACCGGGCCTTTGCCATACCAACTGCGATTATTCATAATCCAAAATGGCAAAGGCAGTAGCTATCTTCAGGATGGTTGTTATAAACAACAAACAAATGAAGAATGTAGCATAACATTTACCATGATGTTAGGTTTCCGGTTTCTATTTTTTTACATGTCAACACAGTGGGATCTTCTTAGTTTCTCTCTAAGACAGTCTACTATAGAGGTTATTTGGGAATTTGGGGATATTATTCTGAACAAAACATAAAGCTATACTCTTCTAAACGCATTTTGGAACAATTCACATCTCTTATAGGCCCTATATTTAACAATACATGTCACTACTGCCATTACATTCCTCTAAAATGTGAATGACCTTGTGAGATTTGCATGCAGGATTTTGTGTAATTATAAATGTTCTTGTTTATGTTTATTTTTCAATAAACAAATAGTTTTTTTGGGTCCTGTTTAATTTGTAAGTTTGTGGTCAAATTTTCCTTTCACAGGCATAGGCAAGCTGAAAGCCAAACTCTTTTTCAGAATCTACAAGTCTGTCAAAACTGTCCGGCTACAAGCAGCCAAACATAATGCTCTTTCACATAAACAAGCAATACAAACTCAGCAAAGCTCATGTAGAAGGTACAGTACGCTTAAAGTGTAAGTTACATTTAATATATACTTTTGGTTTATTTTTACATTTGCAATTTTTAACAAAACACATTAGGAAAAGAAGGGGCGCTCAACCATGACAACAGACAACAAAACATAAACCACAATAAAAGGCTAAAAACACTATATAATAATTAATTCAGCAATAAAGACACTATAATGTATATTGACAAATTCTACTGGATACAGCATTGTTGCAGAGTATTGAGGTGATGGAATGTTTTTTTGTCTTTTTCTTTTTTTTTGTGTCTTTTTTGACAATACAAATGCAACCATCAACAATAAACACTGGATTTCTCAACAGAAAGAAGAAGAATTATCATTAGAGTTATATTCTCCATCGTGAGTAGCAACAGTGAAACTTTCATTGATGAATTAACGTGACTGGTTGTGATTAGATCAGATTAATCTACTGTTTGTACATGACTGCATTTCTCCTTCTGATCAGGGTAATACTGATCCTACATTTTAAAAGGTTTTTATTGTCCGATACTGTTCGTAATCCACATCCGATGAAGTACACAGCCATGGAATGACGCATTGGTCATATTCTCGAAAATTTCTCATGGGGCGTATTATGGCTCTGATCCTGGGAGACAATACAAGGCCAACCTTTGTGACTGCGTTTCAAATCACAGGATTAGAAACTAAGATGACATCTCATGAGCGGGGGGGGTTTGTCCATTTGAGTCAGAACTCATTACTTATAAAGTCTCAGCAGAGCTGATCTTGTTACCATGGAGCACAGGGAAATAGAGGAAAACATACCTTATTAACAACGAGTACTTTACATTAGTGTTACAGTACCTTTAACCTAGGCTGATTTAGACTGATGATCACGAGGTTGTAGTGACTGTGCCCAGAGTTTGTGATTCCCCCAGTGTCTCTCTAGGCCCTGGTGCATTACAAGATGAAGAAGGATTAAAGCACAGTGGGTTAATCTATAGACCTGCCATCTGCCCAATGCTCCATTAGAATGAAACCGAATGCCACGGTTATGGCTTCCCACATACTGAACTTGCATTGTTCCTCTGCTAATGTTCTCCTGCTAACTTTAGTGGATAGTTGCTCTAAGGTGTCGAGGTATCGAGGTATCGAGGACAAACTCACTCCACGAACATACAGGTATATATGTTTAATAGGTCACATACAGTATATTTAGTGCCACACAGATTATATTGTAGGTTTAATTTTGTACTGTATGTATGAAAGTGCATTGAAGATGGTTTAATCACGTGCAAATCCTTATGCATGCAATATATTTGGAAGCATCAAACAATTGCACTGTAGATTAAATCCTTTCAATTACTGATAGATTACATCCTCAATAATGTAGCCCAGAGCTGTTTTCAGTTATTTTAAGAACTACAATAATTGTCCTAAACCATTAAATCTACACAATGCAGTGAGATTAGTCGGATTGTTTCAAAGATCCTTTACTTGCATTATAGTTGCTACATGTTGTCACATTAGTAGTTTGGAATGGTTTGAGGGCTGAATTTTCAGGGGTGTATTTTCATTTTATCCTGCCTGAAGTGACAAATTTCTAGAAAACTGTCGTCTGACCTGCAAGGCCACACACACTTCAGCATTACACTATCTAATGTTGTGTTTGTGGTGGACTACACCACTGAATCAAGCTACACTTACCTCTAAGATCAAAAGGCAAATATTACATAGCCACCGTCTACAAGAGTACTGCAGAGAGACAAATAAGATTATCACACAAGTAGATTAACAGGCCATGCTTCCCAGAATACCATTGAGGAAGTCTCCAGGAGACAATAACTTAGATGGAAGACCAGTAAGGAAGTGAATAAAGAAATGTAATAGCAACTGAATTAAAACATCACAGTGCTACTGGGATGGATATACTAATGACAAAAAGACTGAACATTAAATGAAATTAAATTAAAATTTCTGTTAATTACATTTATTCTGGCATGTTGGTGAGATGAGGTCATACACTGACCTCACTCATGTATACCAACGTATCACGTATAGGAAAATTATGGTTTCAGATCATTGTGTATTGGATCATTTTTGACACAAATAACAATACTGCTGCTACAAATGGGAAGTTAAATTGGGTGAATGTCTGTACTTGGGATTTCCAGAACATCTTTCTCCATGCATATATGGCGTATGAGATTTCCATGTTCAATTCAGAAACTGAAATGTTTCGAATTAACTCTTGCTGTTACACCCAAACATATCATTCCCATTGTTATCCTCTGGTGTGTTCAATCCTGTGTTTGTTTTCTTTTTTTTGTAGCAACAGATGGTTAATCTTACTGCTGTAATATTTGATACAGAAAATCAGAATATTCAGCAGTCAGGCTGAAAGGGAAGGATATTTATATGTAAGGACATTTGTTCCAGAGCTAAAGATGGTGTCCATATGAAGTAGAATTCCTCAGAACCAGAACCCTACAGAGAGCAGGTTACATGGCTAGCTGATGTGTTTCTTTGATCGTCAAAGAAATCAGGGCAAAACAATACAACTGGTCAAACCTCACTTTGTGTGAGTTCCAAAGGCACAATAATGAATCAAATATATGATTCCCACAACCTTTTATCAAGATGTGCATTCTGTAATCTGCAGTCTCTTTTACAGGGTGTTTGTGTGTCTATATCCATGATGTCAGGACAAACCTGTCGATTCTGTGGAGATTCCTTGGTGTAAATAGCCTAGTTGGAGGAAGTCGGGTGCCTAAACTCCAGTCTCTCTCCCGAGTTAATTCGTGTCATTGGATTAACTTGTGAGCATCTGCCTCAGTCATCTAGCAGTTGGCCACAAACACCTTGAAAAGGACAGAGTTAACGTACTGTCTAGATCTCCAAAGACCATCTTCATGGTGCTCTTTCATAGCTTGGCTCTTTAGGATGAAGAATGTAAAGAAATCACATTTTCCACTGGTTCTTGTTTTAGCTTATCTCTGTTACGGTAAGTTTTGCTTCTTTTTTTTTGTCTTCTCGTCTTACATGTTACCTTTTGAACATTATTTGTTTCATAATTACATTGATTACTAATGCTGCTCCATGTCAGTAGAAAATGTTTGAGATCACGCTTGCCAGAAATGATCACATTTAGTGCTCACATTCTTCTCCTGTTCAGATTTTAATGTATGTCTTTCTTTGCTTCTCCTGCTTACCTGCTCACATAGTTGCATGTGAGTTCAGACTTGGTGGTACTATATGTATTATGAACAAGTTGTACTATATGATTAACTTCATAGGCCAGAATGTGAACTGGGTTACAAATTCAAGTCATGATATGATGTCCGCTGTTAGAGATCACTAAATTCAGATGGTATTTTAAGAGTGTGGTTATTTTTGGTGTTGTTGACGTAACCTCACCTGTAATCCTAGTCAAGGGGATAGAGAAAGGAAGGGCATCTTGTGGCTGTATTCTGTGAGTTTTCTGTCCCACGCCTTGGCTAGTATTGATGTATTAAGTTGGGCTTTGCCATATTATGACGCCAAATGTAAGTTGAATCTGAAGAGAGTGAAGATATTTCTTTGTTGTTCCCTCTCTTCTAGCACAAGGCGACTATGCCCCACATTTCTATGACAATGGACCATACGGTGACAATGGAAACCTGGCTCTATTTAGTCTGTCAGAAGACACACCAGTCGGTGAGAAACCCTCCCTGAACAAGTAGAATCTCACCGGGACATTTTAACATGTGAAGGTGTCACCTGTTAACATGTGAACATACATCCAGGCTTTAGCAATAGCTGTCTCTATACACATTCTATCAGATGAAGCCATACTATACGATCTTACTTTGTATTGTGGAGGAAATTTAACAGCTTGCAAACTGGGAGAGAAATGACCAGACCTCTGGCAACAAAATGAAGACAGTACAAGGCTTAGGTCTCAATCATGGCTCCCTTCTGGGCGAAGGCGAGAGGACATTGTTTTATAGAGCACAAGAATGTAAACATAGATAGTGACAGTCAGGCAGTAATGACGTTACAACAATATTCATACAAGGTGTGTTCAGTAGTGATTAATACAGAGGTACAGAGGAAATCTCATTTCCTCCACAGTATCCATTGGTGCCACGAGGCTTTTGATACATTCATCCACATACCATGAGTACGAAGGTCACCTTATCATCAGGTCATGCTGTAGCTGCACTCCCCTGTTGAACGAAAAGCTATGCTAAGTGTGTTTAGTTTTGAACGAAGAACTGCCTCACCATGACTTTTCCACAACACGTAGCACTGCTCTTGCACTACAAAATGTTGAATCCTTGTGTTATTGCTCAGGCACACAGATCTATGCCCTCAATGGAACTGACCCAGAAGGTCAAGAGGTGAGGTACGGCGTGGCGTTTGAACCAGGAGCTAAAGAGTTCTTCCGAGTAGACCCCAAGTCTGGCAACATTACTTTGGTGGAACAACTCGATAGAGAGGTAACTGGCGATGGAAAGCAGAAAGAGTCAAATGTTTCGCTTGAATTTGGAATCCCACTTCATTACTGTGGTCGGTTCATTCATTTATCAATGGTCTACTGTAGGTTAAAATGTCTGATGAAAATAATACCGTTTTTATTCATCCCTCAGAAACAAGATTCGATTGAAGTGTATGTCAGCATCACAGATGGCCGAAACAAGGTAGGCTATATGTAGGTGATCAAAGATCAACTAAATATGACAACGTTGAGTGCAGATACACAAATACAAAAACGTCTGTTAACAACATAATATTGAGTCCTGCTGTATTCAGAGAATAATGGGAATAGAAAATTGAATATTCTTATTAACTTATTCTTCTGTTGTAGGTCACAGAAAAAGTCACAGTGTTTGTAATGGATGCCAATGATGAGAGACCAGAGTTTGAAAACATGCCTGCCATTGTAGATGTCCTAGAGGTGTGTATACCAGTACGAGTAGCAGGCCTATGACCTTACCAAGCTCTGTGAATTTCTATTCGATTTTCTATTCGTTGACATATGCAATACTTTGAATACAGGTCCCACAGCGTTATGTTGTACATACGCCATTATGAACATTCCAATACGGACTGACAAAAACTGTGCAATTAAAATTTAGTAAGGCTTCAAAATGTACTAATCAGGACGTAACGCTAGCATGGTAGTAATAGTGCTATGAGTATTATGCTAGGTAGCTTAGACATAGGAAGGGTTAAAATATTTTATTTAACATTTATGGCATGGACGTATTTCTCTTATATAGAGAAATATACTTTCAGGAGTGGCTTTAAATACTTATTGTTGAAGCTAATTGATGGGGGCCTTATGATTTCAAAGTTGACTGTGTAATTTGTTGGAAATGTTTCCTTCCACACTGCAACCACAATCAAATACATGGCATTCACTTTATTGCTTTTACTACAAAAGTATACAAAAATACAACAATTGCGCAAATTTGACCAAACACTTAATTTTCTTTTAACATGAATGGCAACGCTTTAAATGTTACATTGTACACCATCAATCCTGCAGAAATGCAGTTACCTCTTCATCTGTTTAATATGCCACTAATTGATCTGACCTTAACTCTTAAGTAAAACAATGAAGGTTTTTATCTCACAGAACAATATTTATCTAAAGAAATAGTCTTAAATGTAGAAGTAGCATGTGAAACGAAAAAAGTATTTTTGTCCTGATGTCCATCTTGTTTATTCATCATGTGTCTTTCCCTAGACTACAGAGTCTGGCAACAGCATCTACAAAGTGAAGGCTGTGGACAGGGACACTGGCTCCGGAGGCTCTGTCACATATTACCTCCAGGTAACGACAGACAGGACGCAGGCCAAACATCTGTTCTAACCCCAGCTCCTGGCCCACCAGACTGAAACCATTTAGAGAACAGCTTTTCCAAAATGCAGTCTGGGCCACGAGGTTCATCTGGAAATTACGAGAGGAAAAATAACTGAAAGTATCGGAAATGACGCTCGCATCATCGTCCGGTGTGTCGTGCATTTTTATATGCGTACAAGCGTGCGTATGTGTGCGAGCAATTATGGGGCGGGGGGGGGGGGGGGATTAATTCACAATTACATTTATGTGAGGTAGGTTACTGGAGGCTTAGAGTTCTGCTTTGGCAGGAAGTGGTGGGGAATGTTAGTTTGCACTTTGGGCTATTAGGAACAGTGAACAGCTGGGCCACTGTGACACAGACGCACTGAGTACATCTGGACTCCAGATTTTACCTGCCTATCATCCTTTAGCCATTCAGGCTCTTAATATCCTCCCGTGTATAGACATGCCATGTAAATGTGCCCTAATTTAGATATCAGAAGAGTGGTGTGTATTCATATGTGTCCAAGAGGTTGCTGGGGGCAGGGGTTTATGAGATATGAAGGCTTCATGTCTCTGACGTTCAAAAGAGCTTTTCAAATCCAGTGCTTTTGTTGTTGTTCAGCAGAGCAGTCAGGACAGTAAGTTCTCCATAGACAGGCACAGCGGCGTCCTCCGCATCAAGCCTGGGGAGATACTGGACTATGAGCAGTCGCGGACCCACTTTGTCACAGTGGTGGCAAAGGTAAATGACTGTACCCTCCACGATTTTCTCTTTTCTGTCTTTTTTGTTCTTTACTATCTGTTACTTTGCCCTCTTTGTCAAACATATATATATATGTATATATATATATGTATATATCAAATCTATAAATAACCGTAAGGATAGTCCCCCAGATAAAGCCCCCACACAGGAAAGAGGTGTCCTGCCTCTTGTTAGGACCCTGACCAGCAGGGGTCCCACTCTGTTACACTCCTTCAATAACTCCCCTCTGTATCTCTTCTCTTTCCTATTTTAGGATGGTGGGGGGAATTTCAACGGCAAGGAGCAGGTGATGTCATCCTCTGCCACTCTGACCATCAACGTCATCGATATGCAGGACACACCGCCTGCCTTTGTGGGGACTCCATATTTCGGCTATGTCTACGAGGTGTCTTCACCAGTGAGTGTGTGTGTTGTGTCTCAGTGACTCTGGAACATGGGCATGTTGCACGACAGTGTCACTTTTCATTTACGTTAAGTCATTTAGCAGATGTTCTTATCCAGAGTGACTTACAGCAAGTACAGAGACTTTCCCTCTGAGGCAAGAAGGGTGAAGTGCCTTGCCCAAGGACGCAACGTCATTTTTGAAACAACCTGGAACTAAACCGGCAATAGTCTGGTTACAAGCCCGATTCCTTAACCGCTCGGCCCCCTGACTCCCCACTTTAATAAGATACCTCACTCTTGCATAGATGTTAACTGTGCAAACAATACTGTTTGACCTTGGTTTGGTTGAATGGAACGTTATACTTTAGATCCAGATTGAAATTTGGCCTCGAACTCTCCCCATTTCAAAATACGCGACAGCAAGTGCATGTATTCAACTGCAGACCGATGCAAGTTTGTGGGTGCTGAAGTTAGATGACATGTAATTGGCTGGAGTGCTGCTTGATCCCTTTTCCTCATTTACTGGAGTGTCCTCACTGCCAGCTAAAAGCCCACGATGATACTCAGATCAGTGGATCTGCACAGATGTCATGTTCTATCTTCGCAGCATGGAACCGACAAAATCACTCGATCTGATTATGAGGTGCCGAGTGTAGCAGCCCAAAAAATCCCCTTATGTGGATGTCACCCATTGCCATTTGCTAGGAGTAAGATCTTTCCTGTGTCTTGTGAGATCTTTTATTAAACTAACACGAAACCTTAAATCCGGTAACAGTTTGCTTATGCCAGCTGTATTTAACCTAGCTACCCTAATGCTCCCAAAGCAGATTAACAATCCCGTTTCACCAATTACATTCGTTTAATAGCTCCTGTTCTCATATTAAGAGTTTCATTTTGTTTGCAGGGCTCCGAAATATACACTGTCCTTGCCAAGGACGGAGATGTAGGGAACCCGAACCTGATCCATTACTCCATAGAGAGTGGTAAGAGTTTCACAACATCCGTGCGGCTAACTGCTGTGATTTGGCCTTTTCTGGCTTATCAGTGTTTATAGACCTTTTCCTGATGTGCTTTGCAGGTGCAGATGGGGTTTTTGGCATCAACAAAACCAGCGGGTGCATCAGCCTGCTAATTTACCCTGTCAATCTAAAGAGAGAGATATTCAACATCAAAGTCAAGGTGGGATTCCATTCGCACATCCACAAAAAGACACAAGTCCTGGAACATAGGTTATGCATGATGTTTTGAACAAACAGACTTAGAATTTGAATTGATTTATTACAGCAGATATGAAGCTTAAATGTCTTTAAATTAAATTAAATTTATCCCCGTAGGACAAAACTGGTAATCATGTTGATCTATTTCTCTCTCTCTTCCCTTTCTTTATAACTTAGGCCTCAGAGGTCAGCCCTGATGGAGACCTTCTAGACTTTGGCTTCACCACGGTGGTGATTCGAGTTGTGGACCTCAACAACCATCCGCCAACATTCTTCGGTGAAAACGGCCCCCAGAACATGTTTGAGATGACCATGTATGAGCACCCCCCCGAGGGAGAGATTCTGAGGGGTCTGAAGATCACCGTCAACGATTCCGATCAGGTGTGTAGAGCTTTCAGTTCTGGATGTTGTACCTTCTACTGGTGTTCGTATGATGTCAGAATTATTTTGGGATACCCAAAGGGTAGGAGGATGGGGAGGTGATTAACACATATGAGCCCTTTTTATTACCCACTTCACCACCCAATCCTTGAGGTTCCTTGAATCTTATGAGGGATTTGACCCCTCCCAATCAAACATAACTATTCTTACTTAAAAAACGACTCAATTAAAAAGTATACCCAGATACAGTTACCTCATCACGGCTCAAAAGCAGCAAGAGATCCATTTGGGGAGTAGTGGCGCAGTCGGTTAGGGTGTCAAGTTAGCAATCAGAAGGTCCCTGGTTCGAACCCCGGCTGTGTCAGCATGAAGTTGTATCCTTGGGCAAGGCACTTCATCACACTTGCCTCAGGGGGAATGTCTCTGTACTATTTGTAAATCGCTCTGGATAAAAGCGTCTGCTAAATGACTACATGTAATGTAAATCTAATTAGACGGAACTGCAGCATACAAAATATCCATATTCTAGTGCTGTTTACACTGTCTAATATGATTATTGCATTTAAACAAATGAATTGAATGGTTGTACGACAAAAAGAGATTTAGGATGAAATAGGATCCAAAGAGCAGTGACCTGCTGTTGGCACCGTGATATGAAAAAGCCATTGTCTAAAATGCTTTTTTGATATTACATCAACTCTGTGAACCAACGCACACAAACAGGTGTTCCTTTTGTCACATTATGTAAACCCCAGTTATGGCTCCAATTCATATGACCAGACTGTACACAATTGACCGACGGTCATTTCAGCTTCGTTCCCTCTTCAACCTAACATTTACAGAATCAGAAGTCATTTAAAAAAATGTACTAATTAAATCAGGGATGCGTCTCACTCAAAATACATGCGTGATTTAAGGTATACCAGATTCAATAGACCCACTGTTCACAGTTCACTGATGTAGTACTGATGTAACAGCCTGTTCTCCAACATCTAGGTCCATTTAGCATTACCTTTAAAAAGAGGGTTTTGGTTTGTGTGCCACAGGGGGCTAACGCTAAGTTTAACCTGAGACTGATTGGCCCGGGGAGAATACTACGAGTGGTTCCTCAGACGGTTCTCAACGAGGCTCAGATCACCATCCTGGTAGAGGACTCAGCCGCTATGGACTACGAGAAACACCAGTTCCTGACCTACAAGGTCAGTAAGCGTGACACTCTGGTCTCTTTCCTGTTCAGAACTCCCACCACAATGTCGGGGATCAGTTTGGTTTTGTTCATATGCATGATCTCTTTCCCCCACAGCTCCTTGCCGTGGAGATCGACACCCCCGAGAGGTTCAGCGCCACGGCAGACATCGTCATTCATCTCCTCGACACAAATGACAACGCTCCGAAGTTCACCTCTGACTACTACATCGCCCGCATCCCCGAAAACTCTCCAGGGGGCTCCAATGTGGTGGCTGTGACGGTGAGCGAACATGTGCATGTTGATCCCCACTAAAAATACATCTCAAAGCCAAAGCACATCATTCACTCTAGGCTAAGAGGTATGATGATTTTATCAAAATACTTATGTGAGCCATTAATTCCCTAAATGTAGAATATTTGGGGGTTGGGATAATATGTAAAAAAACCATGTAGATAAGAGCTAAAGGCAGTAAGCTGCCAGATGGCTATCACTTTCATTTTGTTGTGTAACGCCAAATCTCTCCCCATCCCCCTCAATTTTTGGTCGTTGCACATGCTGCAGTTATACACAAACATCTGCGCAATGTTACATATAACATTGGCAATATTACGGTTAACGGTTAAATGAAAGGTTAACAAAAGGTTATAGGATGTAAGGCATCAAAATTGATACCTAGTATACCTTCCCCCTCCATGCCCTCAATGCCATGCATGCCATTCTTGGGCGTAGGATTGACTTTGACATTGGGGGGGGGGGGGGGGGGGCAATTTCTTCTTCTCTTCTCTTTTGCGCTTTCAAAATAAAAGTTTGCAATCTACACAGTTTTTACCCCACGGTAAAGGCTCAATATTTTCCAATATTGGCTAGTTCCTATGCCAATACTGCCATTATAAATAAAAAAATAAAACAAATTAGTCATTTTAATTTATTGCAATGAGTCTTGTATGTTCTGTGGCACCATAGACCCATGAATGGAGGATCCTCTGTAACATCAACACAGAGGAGGTCTTAGTGAGGAGGGTTAAGGCAGATTATGCTGGAATACTGGGGGGGGGGGGGTGGACATGGGCATTCATTGGAGCTGTTCTTTAATGTTTGGACAGCTCCATTGTTAGACTAAGAAGAAAGATACTGGGCACAAACAAGGAACCATGCTGGTGGATTGTGCAATCCTAGTGTAATGAAAATATGAGTAACAGTGTAGAGATTAAGATAACCTAAATTCACAAGGCTGCAAAGGAAGTGAGCAGTAGTATAAAAATTAAAAAAAGGATATATGGAGACACTCAACTCCCCCAACCATTTCATTCTCATATCATTCTACTGTATGAATAACGTATTTCAGGCGTACTCTAAAACTTCTATTGATATGAAACTTATACTTGATCACGTACAAAACCACCACTAAATGTTTTGGGAATAGTCTTAAACTTTTTCTATTTATGGAATATGATGAATTAATCAATGAATTAAAAAAATGTCTTGTTATATCCTATAGGCGGTATAATTTCAGCCTTTGAGTTAAACTGGAATAGCCAGTACACAAGCGACATAATCTTCACACAATTGAAACCCTTGTGATTTACAGTATTTAGAAGGCATATTGCTCTATTAATAAATATGCTTGGTTGACAGATAGATTACTTTAATTGGAAATGTTGTTTCTAAAATAGATTTAAAAAGTGTCTGAACAGACCATTCAGGAGAAGCAACAGTGCAGTAAAGCACCTCTCTTCCTCCGAGCAGCTCTCCCCAACACACCTTTAACTTTCCATTCCCACCTCTTGGCATATTTGGTGGAATCCACAGACACACGCCACAGGTGACATTGCAAAACTGAAAATGCTCGAAGCGACTCGTATGACAGGTGTGCCAGTGGAAGCAACATTTTGCCCAGATGTTAAATCCAGCCTATGCCGGGGAACGCCCCCCAGTTTCAATCAAATGAATCAAATGACAGGCAGCTGGTGACCTTGGACTCAGTCACACTGTGTAGACCAACATTAGATTAGATATAATAATAGCCAATGCGGCATGTTCATTTCAATAATAAAAAGACAAGCTTTTAATGGGTGATCGCCCCACGCTAAAGTCTCATTCATTCGTTCGTTCCACATAGAGGGTGACGTGACGCAGTCAGCTAGGGAGTCAGGCTAGTAATCAGAAGGTACCTAAACCCCCGACTGTGGGGAATGGCCCTGTACTTGCTGTAAATCGCTCTGGATAAGAGCGCCTGCTGAATGAATGAATGTAAATGTCCATGCATTCATTCACACAACAGGTGTAATTATGCTTCATACTTCTCCCATCTTCTTTTTAGGCCACCGATCCTGACTCCGGGCTCTGGGGAGACGTCAAATACTCCATCTACGGTTCAGGGGCAGACCTGTGAGTAACTGTTACTACTGAAGTATTCTTCAATCACCTGCTCCTGCTTACACTTCTCCTCCCTCAGTCTAGCTGCTCAACGCTACAGTCCCCCCCTCTTGCTTTGTCCAGTCAGTTTGGCCATGTGAAGTGATTATGTGATAGAGGAGCTAGCCAGGCAGCAGAGAACACCAGCTGATAGGCATCCAGCAAACCAGAATAAACCCTGACTAAAAACCACAATCGCTTATGCAACATTTTTAGTGCTCTCATGCACATACTGTTTATCTGCAACAAAAAAAAGGCAGAGTGGAAAGTGGCACCACTCTATTCTGTGCTGTATGGCGTTTGTCTTAGTGCAGAGCTGTCTCACTCGGGCCTTGGAGAGCTGCTGTACTCGCCTCAGTTGTAGCTCACCTGATTCATCTTATTAATAAAGCAATTATTAGAATAAGGTGCACAATAGGTTGGAGGTCAACAACTTCCAAATTTAAGAAATTCTTTCTTGATCCCTTATGACGATAAAATTCATGCTTTATTAACATTTAAGTCGTAAATGCTCCTAATATCGATGATGTTTTACTAACGCTGACTATAGAAGTCACAAGACACACCTGTAACTGCTTAGTCAAAATAAAACAAGCATACTTTGGGTTCACTTTGTGGCCAATCCAATTTCCTCCAGAGTGAGGTTTTTCTATCTGGGGGTAAAAAACCAAAGCACACAACCTCCCTGTAAGCTACAAAGAAATATGGCAGCATTAGACAGCCAAGGAAAAACTCCCTTTTCATAGTTGAACTTAAAGGCTGGCTCTCATAAATTCACGTAAGCATTGCAATCCTTTGGTGGATTTCCAGTTATTTTCTTTCAATTCCACATGGATTGAGCCCAGCAATATTTCAAAAATCCTCAGAGTCATGCAAGTTTGGGGAAATGGGTTCATGTATCAATCATTCCTCTTCTTCCAGTCAGTGAGGTTAAATTGTCTCGAACTTCTGAGGACCCAACCGTGTGGGTCTAGTCTCTGCCTGGTTTACAGCTGACACCTTTTACTACAGTATCACATTCTCCTCAGCTAACCCTATCTGTGGCTGTAATCCTCTAATGGGATTGGAGGAAGAAATAGAATGTTCTTCAAAGTGACAGAACTGTTGACTTACTAGAAGGCCGACTTACAAACATCACGTGAAAAACATGTTATGTTTGAACTGTTTACAAGGATTTGGAAGCTGTAATTTGTAATGTGTAGTATGCCTTAATTTTGTTAAAAGTGGTAAAGAACAGAAAATGCTACCTTTAGCTGCTATCTTTAACCTTTATTCTGAGGACAAAAGAGAGAGAGTTCAAAGAGTGAAAGGTGTACAGAGAGTTCATGGAGTTACAGCTTTATTGCCCGTAATCTAATTTGTCTTGGAGTTGACCATTCTGTGTAAATCAAAATCAGTGCTTTCACTTCAAAACTCAGACATTAGAGATAGTTGTGGTTTAATCCATAATTATTTTCTCCAAGTAGCTACATTTAGTCATTTAGCAGACGCTCTTAACCAGATGGACTTACATAAAGTGCAGGGACATTATCCCCGAGGCAAGTAGGGTGAAGTGCCTTGCCCAAGGACACAACATCATGTTGACACAACCAGGGTTCAAACCAGATACCTTCTGATTATTAACCCGACACCCTAACCAACTGCACCACATGACTCTCTTGTATCTATCCTCTTTATGAACCCCAGTTTTTCAACACAACATTTTGTAGTGTAATACATGCAGAGACACATTGTGGTCCTACCCAGACAAAAGAACAAAGAGAAATGTGTTTCATTTTAGGTTCCTGATCCAGTCTGCATCTGGGATCATCTACACTCAGCCATGGGCCAATCTGGACGCCGAGGTCAAGTCCAAGTACAACTTCTACGTCAAGGCCGAAGACACCGAGGGGAAATACAGCCTGGCTGAGGTGTTTGTCACTGTGCTGGACCTCAACGACCACTCGCCAGAGTTCAATGATAACTTTCTGGAGAAGACCATGATTATTGGAGCACCAGTGAAAATAGAGGTTAGCTTTGCCATCTGGATCATGAATCATGTTCCAAAATTTGATTAAATTATTGAATTGAATCTTCCTTGACTATATCTTAAATGCCACCCAGAATAACATCTGTGTACTGCTTTATTTTTGAATGACCATTACAGGCTGTGGATGACGATGCTGAGGAACCCAACAATGTTATTGAATACTCCATAATGAAGGCTGACCCTGACAACATCTTTGACATCAATCCCGACACGGGTGAGATCAAGCTCAAGTCCTACATCAAGTCTATGGACATTGTCCAGAACATCACCAAGCAGAAGGACTGCACCTGGTCCGTAGTGGTTCAGGCACGAGACCGGGGTTCCCCATCCTTTAGCACCACCACCGTGGTGAAGATCGACATCACAGAGGCGGTAAGTGTTGTTGTCCTCCAGATTGCATTGCACAGCATGCTCAAAATTCTTCCAAAATGCTATATCCATGGTTTAAAAAACACAAATCTAATATCAGTTATTTACTACTAGAGTATTTTTAGTTAGGTGCTGACTTCTGGATTTTGCTTACCTAATATAAATATTCTGAGGATAAAATTAATTACGATGATAATTATTCTAATAACTGGTTACTTATAAATATGTCTTTTGCTAGTTTGTACCCTTGAGTCCTCATGGTTTGTAGGTCATGTTTTTGGTAAACTGATTCATGCTGCAGTTGTGTGTGATAATTAGAGGTCAGAATCTCACTAAAGCAGCTCCACGCAGTACTGAACCCTAGAATTCCCTGACTGCCTTTAACATAGAGTTGCAGACATCGCAGCCATAAAATGATCCAATCTCATATAAATGCCCATATTGTGTTTGCAGATCAAATCCCGATTTATCACGTACTTCATGAGCCTAAGGAAGCGTCCCGGGGCTGTGTTTGGGATTTGTTTGAGCTTTGTCAGCCTCGCCATTTCAGTCACAGTCTTCATTTCAACACTTATTTACTGGAGCTCTGTGAAAAAGTCTCGTATCCAGCCACAGGGCAAGATCAGAAAGATTATACGGAGGCCCATGCCATAGATGAAGTTTGCCTTGACATCATCCAGCACTCCTGTTTTCATCACTTTGGGACACGACTAAGACACTGACTGTATTGTTTTTTTTCTTCTTTTTTGGGGGGTAAAGACACCTGATTCCATGTGGTTGTACTAGGGTCGGATATGTGTCTGTAAAAGAGTACAGGAGCACAAAATATATCGATTTATTTTTTGGGCATTTGCTTTTAGGATTGTTTTCTTAGCTAGGCGCACAACGGCCTGTTTTCTGTAACCACAAATGACGTTGATTTTTCCAAATCAAACCGATAATTCAAAAATAATCTATGGAAAATGCATGTACATGAAATGGCATTCCACTGCCTTTCAATTGCAAATGCAACACTGCATGCATGGTTTCATGCCCCTTCAACCCTTCTGATCTTGTCTTGGTTGACCTCCCTAAAAACTGACAAAACCAAACTATGGTAGCAGGCTGACAGATTTTCCTCATCAACATCATAAGCAGGATCTAGGATACACGCATACAGTGATTTGCTCACTGCACACTGCAGTAGTTGAAGCACAGAGGACTTATCTGAGGTTCCCTGGTAATGCGACAACTGTCCTGCCATGCGCTTGGGTGCCAATGGCCAAATTATAACACATGCAGTACTTCACACATGACAACAAATAGGGGTTAGTAACTGTTGACAACGGTCTGGTGATTTCAGTCCCATGGACCTGACTTATTTCTGTGCTCTTTTACAGACTCAACTCAGGGGGGGCCCTTTGGCGTCCTTTTTATTGCAGAGTAGAGACAAGCCTTTGCAAATCCTAGGCGTAATCGCTGGTTTTATTAGTATCATGGTCATTGTCACGGTCTTCATCTCCACCGCCATGTTCTTGCGCAACAAAAAGTCAAACAGGATCCTGCCCAACCGCCGCATTCGGAGGAGACCTCGACACCGGCAACCCTGGACTTTCAAGAATCCCTTAAAGAAACTGGACGACCCCGCAGAGAAATTTGTCGTGAAAGAGACGGAGGTCGAAGTGGTGGATAACGTTAACTGTAACAACAACTTGGTGGACTACCACTACCGCCCACCACCTCCTATCCCGGTTGCCCCCGCCCTGCCCCCCTCCGGCTACGGCTTCTCCAGGCCGGGGGACAGGCAGTGGGTGGTTCCCACTGTGTCTGGTGTGGTGAATGCCAAGCCTAAGAGAAAACCCTTCAGGGACAGAGAGAACAGTGTGAATGTTGCGCTGGTGTCGGAGCTCAAAATGAGACTGGAGCAGAAGAGGATGCAAAACCGCTACTAGGAGTGTGTGTGCGTGTGTGTGTGCGTGTGCGTATGTGTGTGCGTGCGCATGTGTGATATACTCATCATCATTATTTTATAGAGGTATTACGATGTATATATATATATACGAGTGAACTTACCTCATGTTTCCATTTTAAGCTATCTGTGTGATCTTCAACGTATGCATGTTTATATTGTACAATATATTTTGTATTTGTTTCAGTATATACTGATGTAAAATTCTGGACTGATGAGGCCTACACCGACTTGGTGACAGTTGTTTACAGTCCTCCCTGTACCTCAGGTCTTTTGTAGGTCAAGCGGATGAGGCTAGGAGCAAGAGGTTACAGTACCAGGTTGCTATTTGGTCTTGATTCAAGCTCCTTATAGAGGCTTTAATGTCTAAAGAGATCAACCGAGAGAGGTGGACTCAACTGATCACCTGATGAAGACGTCTAATCCAACTGCTGTGGTGTAAAACAGCATGCACTCATCCCAAACACTGGACACCATTCCAAATGAATCAAGCTTGAGGTCACTTGCTGTCTGTAATGTCACTGCAATCAGCCACAATGTGTCTCCTTGTATTCTGCGTGTGTTTCTGTTACTGACTGGAAATAGACAGATAGATGAATGTTTCCAAACTCTTATGTTTCACCACAAACAAAAATGTTAAAAAATGAATAAATTAACTTACTTCACTTGGCTTTGGACATTTATTTCCAAACCTATTCACTAGCTCATCATTACTGTTCTATCGATCAATGACACTTGATAATAATAATAATCATAATGGCAGTTGTCATTCACTGAACTTTAATGTACCGGTATGAAGTTGTTTTTGACTCAAACCTGGGCAGGGGAAGTTGTTTACTGTCTTGTGGCCCAAGGCTTAGCTAAGATGGACGCCTCACTGATCATTTACTGTGTCCTCCTCCCCCCTGCTGGACAGGAGAAGATGGTAATCCCAGACAACCACATAGAACACTGATGAACACTTGTTGCAGTTTTACACAGGGCCCCATAAGAACATTTATTCGTTTAGCAGACACTTTTATCCAAAGGGACTTCCAAGAGCATCGGTCACTGAGCATATCAACGCGATAGACACCAAACATAGTGGGTTAATGGATTATGAGACATACATCATGAGAAGCCAATAACTGCCAAGAGAACAATCATAAGAGCATTCAGCTGAACAAGTTTACAAATTAAGGCAAGCATTTCCGATGGTAATAGGGTACTTGTAGGAAGTGAACAATGGAGCAATAGCAACAGTAACAACAGCAACAACAGCAGTGCACCTGACTGCAAGTGCCAAGAAACCTATGTAGGATTAGGACCATCAGAAAGACAACACGTCCCCTGGTAGGAGTCACTCAGCAGTTATTCCTAAGTGCCATCAAACTCTTGGAACAGGTGAGTCTTGAGCCTTTTCATTATCTATTTTATTTAATGGGTGAAATGTCCCACAATTAAATATGGCCAATACAATGAAACACATTATACTGCATTTAGTTTTATTATATATTTGTCAGTTTAATATGTTTTCCATTGAGTAAAATTGATTGTAGATTTTTGCAGTATACTATTTGATACCCAAGGGAATAGCATACATGTTGCATGCACTACTCATTTAATGGTGTAAGACTTTGTTTGTTAAGTGGTCATATTTGTAATCAGACATAAATTACTGTTCGTAACCTCTTCAAGTCCTATGTTTCTAGTCTGGTTGACAGTGTAAAAACAAGCTGTCTTAGAGAGAGAGAGAGAGAGAGAGGGGGGGGGGGTAAACATGATACAGGCCAGAGACCAAATTTACAACTTCTACATGATGGTCTTCAGTTGACCTCAAAGGGGGTCACTTGTAGTAATATCAAAACCTCCACTGTACATGTGTCAACAGAAATGAGTTACACGTTTGGAAAGAAATGATGAACAACATTTAACATTTGATGTTTACCATTCCTTGAACAAGCATGTTTCTTGTTCTTGTTCCTTTGTTGTTCAGGTGATCAGCAGTTAAACCAGGAAGCATAATGGACATTTGTTTTCTAAAATACATTGCTCAGAAGTTTGAGCGTCTTTCTTTCTTTCTTTCTTTCTTTCTTTCTTTTACTCTCTCTCTCTTAATCTACAGAAGTGTTGACATATTTTCTCTATCCCTCTCTCTTTCTCTATCCCTCTCTCTTTCTGTTCAGTGCTTTTAGTCAAGCAGACTCTATGATATGAGGAGCAGCCAAAATGACTATGCATTATACGACGTAAGAGGCAACCAGGATTACTGGACGGTTAGACAGAGGATTACTTAGTTGCAAAGTGCATTGATGCACCAGGATAAAAGCCAGGCACACAGAAATATACATGAATATTTATTCCATGGTTCGCTTGAAACTGGTCATTTGGGGTCACAGGGATGGCCGTGTAATACCACATGACCTTTGGGCAGGCAGAATCTCTGATGCATCTGCCAGTAGAGATGTTAACTTTTTAAAACACTTTTTACTTACATTTACATTTAGCAGATGCTTTTATCCAGAGCGACTTACAGTAAGTATAGGGACATTCCCCACAAAGCAAATGAGTGAAGTGCGTTGCCCAAGAACACAACATCATGAAGTTGAGAAGGTGAAAATATCAGTGTACACATATTTTTGATGAAAGGACAGGATTTATTTATGATTCAACACAACTATAACAACAGACTGCATTGCCGCATAGCCACATACTGTGTTATAATGAAAAACATCAATCAACAATGTCACACCAAGACCCTTGTTTCCATAAAAGGAAATGAAAACACATCTGCCCTTGCTATTTATTTGAGCTTGACAGCTGCCAATCTCAGCTAGGTTGTTCTAAAGCCTGATATTCAGAGGGGCTGGGACCGAGCAGAAATAAACTGATCTCCTTGCATCAGTGTAAAAAGGCCAGGGCAGAGTAGGGGGAGGGCAGCCAGTGTGATTTGAAAGGGAAAGGCTGGCATTAGAGAGAATGCCAGTGTTTGGGTATTATGTCAAATGAACAATGCCATAGGTCATCAAATATCCCCAGAGCCATCTGCTTGTGTCGGGCAGCAGAGATAATGTCGTGTGAGGCGCATGGCTGTTGACAGTCTCTGTAGCTTGTGGTCCCGGGGAGGAGGGGAAGGTTGTGCAACATCCGGAAGATCAGACGATACCTGTCTGAACATTCCACCCAGCTGCTAGTCCAAGCTCTTGTCATCTCAAAGCTGAACTACTGCAATTCACTAGTGACCGGTCTTCCAGCATGCACAATCTGCCCCCTTCAGAGGATCCAGAATGCAGCAGCAGGCCGCCTTGTTTTCTCATGTCATGTACTCGCAGTCAGGTGCACTGTTGTTGTTGTTGATGCTTTGTTGTTTGCTTCCTACAGGTGCAGTTTTGCCCATTGGAGATGCTTGCCTTATAATTGTAACTTATGGCTCTTCCCTTGAAATTTGTTGGTTTCTCACAATGTATGTTTCATAATCTATTAACCCGTCATGTTTGGGGACTATCACGTTGCTATGATCAGTGACCAGGGCACTTTTGTAAACCTCTCTCTTGGAAGCTGCTTTGGATACTCACTTGTGTTCAGCGCACACGCTGATACACGTTTTCCACTTTTCTGGGAAGTGTGTTGAATTCATTGGACGTATTTTCTATTTTTATTTTAAACAATCAGTTACTGCACTCTGATATTGAAGGGCTGATATTGATATATGCCTTCTTGGGGAGCACAAAGAAGTAGTGTCAAAACAAACAAAACGAGGGTCTGCTTCTCCACACCCATATGTCAAGTAATCTACACAGCAGTAAAAGGCTGTCAGGGGACTACAGATTAGTTTTTTATTTAAGAGACATATTTGGATCAGATGGTTTTATTGTATGAGACTTGTAAGGACAATCTTAATCTGCTTTTAAAACTTGTCTTCTTTCATGTTATATGCATCCCAGTAAATCCACTGTTATGTAACGTCCCATTCCTGTTGTTTTTTATTTTATTTTTAAGGCGAACTGAATACAGTCCTCCTGCCTTTATCGTCAATCCTGCCTTTATGAAGGTCACAATGGTTACATCCTGTTCTGCTTTAACCTCCTTCGTTTTGACCCCTTTCAAAGTGACATTGCAGGTCTTACCGATATTGTGAAAATCTTTTTGAGACTAATTTCTATATATTTTATATTTTTTCTAATTCTTTTATTACACTTTCAATTTTTTTATTTATTTCTGCATCACTTTTCAAACATGATTAAGTATACTTATGAATACAGATGATATGTAAAGACTGTGAAAAATATTGTCAGAAATTGTCCTTAATATTAAATATTTTCAGGTGCTCAGAAAGTGTATTTCATGTAGTCGTATTAAAGGACATGATTTACAGTACCGATACGCTGTGTGCTCGTATCACAATTGAGGTTTTTAAGGTATCCTTGTATAACCAGTACAAACAAGCAAATCAATCTCAACACAAATTGTGTATATTTTCTTGCAAGTTCCCTTGCATGTAATTATTATATCAGAACAGATCATACTTTATTGATGGGCATTGCAGGACCAGCAATAAATACATTAATTACCGGTAATCATGTTTTTTGCACGTGATTGCAGGCATACAACGAGATAGTAAGAGATTATATTGATATAATTGCAATAAAATATGGGTTTAATTGGACCAAGAATAGTCTGAGTAATGTGTACTACATAAAGTTAAATGGGCTTAATAAAAATGTTATCTAACTCTCCTAAACATTTTACATGAAAAGATCGAGGAGAAGGACAGGAATGGATGGTGAAGTTTGAGCTGGAGAGAGGACTATAGGAGAAACAGAAGCTCTGGTCCACATGAAGTTTGATACAGACATCAAGCAAAGACTTCATCCAGTAACTCAAGGCTTTAGCCCACAGGTGTCAAACTCGTGCCATCGCGGGCCAAGAGGGTGCAGGTTTTCGTGTCAACCAAGCCCCTACACCAGCTGATTTCACTAACGATTTGGTTGTTTGTAACTTGTTAGTGAAATCAGCTGGTGTAGGGGCTTGGTTGACACGAAAACCTGCACCCTCTTGGCCCGCGTTGGCACGAGATTGACACCACTGCTTTAGCGTATAGGAGGGCTGTCGACCAGCCTAAAAATATCCTGATGTCTTGATATGATATAACTTTACATATACATTTTTGAAAGTCTGGGGACAAACCTATTTGTGGAGGGGAAAGAAGAATATGAACAAGAATATATTGTTATATATTGATTTTAACTATGCAAGTGAATACTGACATGTTGAACAGGTGCCAAAGTATTGTTATGAGTCATTAGTTGTTTGTCATTCAGGTCCAACAGCGTGATCTTAATACAGTTCAGTGTGTTTGTTGTGATTTTGGTCTTCTGTCATTTGTCATCTGTCCTCCTGCGGACAAACTTCTCCTCATGGGATTCCTTTACCAGTCCCTCATCACTGGCAGCCTGCAGGCTATCAAAGGTTCCTTGTCTCTCTCCTCCCTTTCCCAGACTGGCACTCTCCCACTGCCTGTTTTTACAAAAGTCCATGACCCTTTCCACGCAGTTGAACTTAGTGTCAGTGGTACAGGCATACATGCCTGCCGGCACAGCCAGAACCATAGCAAAGACGATCACAACGATGTGGATCAGCTTCTCACGCTGCTCCAGTTCACTGATGCCACTCCCAGTCATGAACAGGATGCACTGGCCCACGCGGGGAACCTCGTCCTTCAAGGTGACGCAGATGTCGTACTTGGTGGCGGGGATCAAATCCGAAACAGTGTAAGAATTGATACCCGGTCCGATGTAGATGAGCTCCTTTTTGGGCGAGTCCGCTTGGCCAAAGTGGACGGTGAACCAGGTTTCCGCAGGGTGCTCCAAGATGGCGTACCACTCGATGGTGATGCCGTAGATCGTCTGTCTGGCGATGCGGACGTCGATGTAGACGTTTTCGTCAGAGGATATGGCAGGCCCGGGTAAGATGGCCGAGCGGGCTGGCAGGGAGTCATTACGAGAGCGGATATCCAGGAAAATGCTGACGGAGGAGTTGCCAATGAAGTTGTTAGCGATGCAGGTATAGACACCCCGGTCTGCCAGCTGTAGGGAGGGGATCTCCAACTGAGTGCTGATAGTGTCTTCGTCAACCCTCTCTTGTGACTCTGAGGAACAGCAACATGGACAATACAATAAAAAGAATATAGTGAAAAGTTAAAAACATAATCAATCATAATAAATACATAAAACAACTACTCTCCCAAATCTAAATGTCCAACTCTAAAATATCTTATTTTCATGTATTGAACCCTTAATCATTTTACTGTAAGCCCCTTTAATTTATGAATATTTTAACAAAACATGAAAAAACGTGTTAAGATCCAGTTTTCATCCAAATACAGATACCCTACAGATAAACGATGGAGATAAATCTCCACACAACCCTTAATAGCTAGCAGATTTCAGTTTGTTCATTCAATGGTCAGATTTTATCTGGGGTCTCATGATTTATTTTCAGGGATCTATACGTTTGCGTCAAGGGGCTCATAATGTTTGTTTTCTGGAAGGTCCCTAATCCTTTTAATATGGGCCTACACCCTGCACATTTTCTGTGTGCAGATACAACTCTGAAGGAAGCAAGTCAACTCTAATCTCCTTTCCAAGCAAGCAGGCGGCCCCAATATTGAAGACACTGCATGGACACTTATTGGGGATATCCTTATTAAGATTATCAACTCTTACCAGCTCAATCAGACTGTAGATCACAGTACAATGCTATTATTCATGTTGTAGGCTAGGCAGTGGTTGTGTGGTTGGGTTGCGATGTGATACATTTAATATACTGAATCTAATTTAGACTGAGGTATCTGGAGGAACATGCCTTAGTAGTTGACCAAAACTTACCACGAAACCCTCTTATCAACTTGAGACCATATGTCCACCACACCGCTGGATCAGGCCTGGCCTTGACCAAGCAGCGGAGAGTTATGTTCCCTTCAACGTGCATTGAGATGTTGGTCGCTGGGCTGGTGACAACAGGCTTCATGCACGTCATCAGTTTTAATTCATAGAAAAGTTTACCTGCCTTTAGATCAGGCCCTACGCATTTCAAGTACGAGTTCATCAGGATAATGGGTGGACTGACAGACCTGATAAACTCTACGAATCCTTTAAGACGACAGTCGCAAATCCAGGTGTTATCGTGAAGCGCTAAGACAACATTAGGCGCGGATCTTGGTTCATGCACGCCATTTCTCTGGACGCTCTGGTAAATGGGCCAGTTTAGAAAAACATCCCTGGAAATGATCGTAAGCTTGTTGAAAGATAAGTCCAAAAAAGTGAGACTTGACAAAAATACCAAAGCGTGTTCCGGCAGGACGTCGAGAAAGTTGTGCTTGAGGTCTAAGATTTTCAGCGCTCTGGTGTCCTTGAACGCTGTCCATGGTACTGATCTGAGGTTGTTGCCTTGCAGGCGAAGCTCCGTTAGATTTCCCATGCCCTCCAAACAGTTCACATTCATGACGGTGATGTTATTAAAATTGAGCCATAGACTTTTGAGAGCCGTCAGTGATGAGAATGCAGCGCGAGGGATCTCAGTAAAGTAAGACTTCTCTATTCGAATTTTTGTCACATCTTCAGGTATGTTTTCTGGTATCATCTGGAACACACCTTCCATACACGTCAGTGACCTACATGGAAAACAAGCATTTAGCAGCCTTTTGAGACACGAATTCAATTTTGGGAATACTACCTAGTTGAAGGGGTGTTTTCACCCTTGTCAGTCTATTATTAGTCTTTATATGGCAAACAAAATGTTAGGTCGAGACTCAGCTACTGACATATTTACAGCCGCTTGAATGACATTACCTAACTAGACAGGTTAAGCCCAATCTTACCTTTCGTGGCTGTCTGATACGCAGCTACATCCACGTAAACATTCAGGATTTGTTTGAAACACTTGGATGATCACCAAGTCTAAAATGATAAGGTACCGTAATGTAGGCCTATCCATACTTGTAAATTCACTACAGAGAGGTTGGAGTTCGGTGCGTCAAGACAAGCGCACGGACAAGAGAAGCTTAGCCTAATCCTTGACGTAGAGGCGGAAAACATGCATTAACTCTACCTCGGCGGGGTAAACTGGTCACCTTGGAGGTAAAAAAAAAGAAAAAGCATTGAACCCATGCACCCTATTTTGGAAAATTACGTCAAGTGCAAAAATGATATTTACTTCAAAGGAGAGGTGAAAGCAACGAATGAATTAAGACCATATAAAAGTTTATTTCAAAATATTCAGATATCATAGTTGGAAATATATCGAAAAGAATTGGTAAATATTCATTTAGGTTTTACACAAAACAAATCAACAGTTGGTGGGTGGTCAATCAATACATTTTTCAGGCCCAGGAAAATAAATATTTTAAATATCTAGCATAATTTCATATTACTTTACATGTGGCATTACTCGATCAGTTATGTGCTTCTCTCCAGCTCCAGCTTTCTCCCTTTCTTCATTGTAATTATCAATGCCAAAATGTATATATTTCAGACAGTATCCTACATATATATAAACAGAGGCATGTGTTAATATGTAAGTGTAAATCAGAGAAAAGTATATACAAATCTTACACATACATGTGATATTGACAATGAAAAAACATCAATGGTCTCTAGAACATAGGCCTATCTGGATCAGATTTTAAGGGTTGGATTATGTTAAAATTGTCAAACAAAAATGATTGAATAAATAAGTCAAGAGTATCATCAAGTATCATTTCACCCACACGTGATTGTTTAAAATCTTAATAAATAATTAGTCATGGAGTATAATTTCACTACACATGATAGTTCAAAATCTCAGCAGATCATCTCTACATATCTGATCCTTTAGACTATTATTATCTAAGTTGACTATATTCAGCATTCATTTCATTTTTAAAGTGTCTGTGTAGTATGTCTGTATGAAATGTTACTTAAGTCAGAACACATTGATAGCAGGCATTTCTCAAACATGGAAACCAAATTCCAGAACCTATTCACTCTGCTTTTGAAACATGTATTCTTAAGAAAAGGGAATAAACATTCTAAAATCCTTTAAACTGATATTTCCATGATTGTACAACGTCCCAGAGTCCTTTGATAGAAGCCCCGCTGCGGTGGCGTCCACCGAGGAGGGAGAGGTGGCGGTGAGTCCCGGGAAAGGGGTGTTTGAGGGCGTGCTAGTGCAGGGCTGAGGTGAGGGTGTGAGTGGGGGTGAAGGTGAGGGTGAGGATATGGGTGACAGCGGGGCAGAGAGCGAGGGGTAGGAGCCGGAGCTGGAGCATGACGTCAGCAGAAGTACTCATTGGGCTGTCCCTCTATCTTAGCCGTAGCCTCCGAGTCCAGGCTGGAACGGGCTGACAGCAGTCTGTTCGACTCCTCTGGGTTCAGTCTGGTCAGGTACTCGCCCTCCAGTCCTTTGGCCTTGGTGGCGGGCGACAATGTCTCAAAGGTCACATAGGAGTCTTGGATGTCCTTGGACTTTTTCCCCCAGTACTTCTGGATCCGTCTTTTCAGAGCCCCGCAGCACACGATGACGGTGAGGGGGACGGCGATGACGCACGCGACCGTGATCACGATCACGTTGATGAGCTTCTGGGTTCCAGTGGCGCTGGCTGCCTCATCGGTGGAGAAGATCACACATTGTTCTTTTCTAGGGATGAGACCCCTCACACACACACATGCTATGTATTTTGTCTGGGGCACTAAACCATCAATGGTGACACGGTTCATGCCTGCTCCTACGTTGATCTTCCTCATGTCTCTCTCTCCAAACACAGCGTACAGAACACTGAAGGCAGTGGTGTTCTTGGCCTTGGGGGCCCTCCAGTTCAGGGAAATGGTGTTGTCTGTGTCCCCCACCACCTTGACCTGTCGGACCAGCCGGGCAGGGTCCTGCTGGAGGGATGATGTGTTGGCCGACAGGTTGCTGAGGTTGGTCTTCTCTAACTCCAGAAGGCCGTCAGGGCTCTGAGACGTGGTAGAACCAGGGACGACTCTGTCCGCCACACTGTAGCTAGCTACCCCAGCTCCAGCACCAGGCTCCAGGGCTGGGAAAGGTGGAGGACTCAGAGTGGGAGCCACGTATCTGGCCACTAGCTTCTCCTGGTAAGCAGCCTTTACAACCCCACTAGGCTTCTTGGGTTTGGACTTCTTAGCAGCGGCAGCAGCAAAGGCTGCATTGGTTTGGTTGGTCTCGAGTTTTGGCGAATCAGAGACTACCAGAGTGATGACGCCCTCAGTGCTGCCAGCATAGTTGGCGGCCTTGCAAATGTACTTCCCTGAATCACGGAAGGAGACAGCCGGGACACTCAGAATGGACCAGATGATCCCCTCTTTGGAGTTCTCTTCCTGAACTGTGAGAGACAAAGAACAGCTGTTTGACATTGTAACCAAAGATCAATCTTTAATCAATAAATTAAATTAAGGGCATTTTAAAATGGATTACAGTAGACCTGAGTCAGGTTAAAGGCTTTCAAAATGTACAATAAATGTCACTGTGATGATTTGCAAACGATTTTTATACGAAATCCCATCAATATTGAGTCTCTTTATATGTCCCTTTTATTGCCATGCATTGTAGATTAATACATCATATCTAGACCAGTCACACACGCAAACCAACCCTTACTCGAATGCAAAGGTTGTTAGAGACTCACCTGTCCCGTTCAGGACTTTTCCATCGGCCCTTCGCCAGGACAGATCTGGGATCGGTACTCCGATGGTCCCACAGCGCAACATCACGTTGTTCCCCACTGCGCTGCGGACGCGCGCCACCGCTGTGTGTATGCGTGGAATCTGGCAGCGCCGCAGCTCTGCGTCGCTGAAGAGGACCCCAGACAGGCTCTCCGGAGCGGAGCAACGCAGCCGCGTGTCGATAAATGCTACCGAGAGCGTCGGAGACTTTTGGAACTGGACCAGGTCGTATAATCGGCAGTCACACATCCATGGGTTGTCGTGGAGACCTTGAGGGAGGCGAGAAGAACGAGCGTGAACGCAGCATGTGATGAAATGTGGATTTATTATTATAGCATTAGGACTACTACATCCACGATGATGATCATTCTGACCACGAGAAGAAGAGTGACTAGCATGATAGTAATAATGCACATCTAATATTCATTCAGAATTATTCATTTTGAGGAGAAACCTCACATCTATTGATTTCTATTTTAAATTGAGGCCTTTCACAATGAACGTAAACCGAATACACTGGCCTTGGACTTTCGGTCCATGATATCGTACCACATATTATTTCTGACCTAAATAACTGTATGTCAGTAAGATTCGCAAATAAATTAAGACAAATTCCTGTTTGTAATGAAAACAGACCAATTCATTTAGCCTTACCAAGTATCATCTTTGAGCTTTCCGGTCCCTGCGCGGGTGGGACCGCCAACCAGGTGGACAGCACCTCTGCTGGGAGGGTCAGGAGGTTGTTGCTGGACAGATCCAGATAGGTGAGGTTCTTGATGTAACTGATGGCATCTGCCGGAAGGGAATCTATCTGGTTGTTGTGCAAATCGAGCAGTCTGAGGCTGGGCATATCCATCAGAGACTCCCAGGGAAAGGTTACAAGCGTGTTCCCATCCAAACGAAGCTCTTCCAGGTTTCCCAGCCCTCTGAAACTGTCTGTGTTCAGGGCGGTCAGCGTGTTGAAAGACATCCAGAGGAACTCAAGACCAGGGAGGTAGTTGAAGGCTTCACTCGGAAGCCTCTGGATGGCGGTTTTCTCAATGCGCAGCTTGGAAGTGTCCGCAGGAAACCCAGCAGGCACAAGAGAGATCTCAGGGTCGTTGCAAATCACGCTCCTGTCGAAAAGGGTGGGGTGTTGAAAATGTCATTTATTTATCAGTTCTTGCAGCGTTAAAGATTTGAACGTGAAAATGTGCCTAACGTTGGAATCAATACAGAAATCTAGGCCTGTAAAGTTCCAATATGTGAATATAAATCCCAACACGAACAAACACATTTTAATATGAAACTCTGCACGCAATAGCTTGGTAGATTTAAGCATAACTTAAACGCAATCTTTTTTCTGCCTCACTAAAACGCCATAGAAAGTACACTGAGAAACTGGCGAAAGTGCTTTTGAGAGATAATCCCGCGCCAAATGCAATTGGACAAAACATGCACACCCGGAATCGTCTTAGTGCACGTGTTAACCTCCCACTTCAAACATCACTGTTTTAAGAGGACAGACTATTCAAATGAAATTGGTTTCAATTTTGGATTTTGAAAAGTTTTGGTCGTGGAGCAGTGTCTCTTACCTGGCTTTTGATCCGTCGCTGAGGTTGTGATAGAAACAGCTGCATTGCGACGGGCACGCGCTTACCGTGCGGGGTAGCGCGCCTGCGGCCAGGTAGAGCCCCAGCATCAAAGCGAAGAACATTTTGGCCCCCTTTAACGCGCACACAGTTTGCCTACATGCGCCCCTGTCAGTGCCCACTTGAGACAAACAGACCTGCTATTGTCATTTATGGGAATATGATCCGCATGGCTTTGTCCCACCGCTTCGCTGTCCCATAGTGATCAGACTGCTGTGGGTCCCGAGATAAAAAGGATAGACCAGGATTAGTGAAAGTACTGCCGTTCTTTTCATTTGGATGCATCTGCATCCCGGAATCCGATAGGCTGCGCAGAGACGTCCCTATTTATTATCACAGAAAATACTTCCGAAATGGTCATAATCCACTGTGATGTTTCTTTTTTTTTCATTCTGCAAATTTAGTTTGTTCATTTGAGCCCTGTCGTGACTGGTAATCTGCTGGTGAACAGCATGCTTTCTACCACAAGGGGGCCCTTAACCCAGGGGCTCCTAGGGGACTCAGGGCATTTGCTACCTAACCTTTTACACGTTACAAGTTTGCCTTAAACAAACTGGTTTTAAATGTTTCAATACAAATATTTTATAATTTCTGTATGTTTGTGGGCTACACACAATCCAATTGAATGACAAATACTTATCATCATGAAAACTTATTTAAAAGAATGCAACGTGAATGTTTTATTACTAATGATAAATAATAATTTCATTACTAATGATAAATAATCTGTCAGCTATGACAAAACATTTGACAATAGTATGATTTGTAACGTGTAGATTTAAACATTTATTGTGATTTTGACAGAAACATTTCTGAAAGTGCTTGGAAAACAATTGCCTGAAACTTTATCTCAAGTAATACAATGTAGGTCTGAAAAAGAAAAAAGAAAGAAAAAAAAGATTTGTCAGTCATTTACATGCTTAAATTACCTTAGCATTGACAGAAATGCATCTTTTTTTAATTCAATAAATTACAACAACAGAAGCAAAGTTCTCACATTTGAGTTATTTTAGATGTTCTCCATGCCTTTTCATTAACTTTTGTATAATTTTATATATATTTAAATTTCAAAGCTATATGGTGTCAAACTCGTGCCCTGAGGGTGCAGGGTTAACGAGTTTCTCTACTTAGTGAAATCAGATGGAGAAGAGCTTGGTTGAAGTGAAAACCTGCACCCTCTTGGCCCACGACGGCACGACTTTGACACCAATAGACTATAGTAACCTTTGCAAAAAATAACATTAGCAACAAAGACTGTCAATTATTTGCAGGACAATATTTACATCTAGTCGTTTAGCAGACTAGTACTTACAGCAAGTACAGGGACAGTCCCCTCTGAATATAAATTAGTCACTTTTAAAATATAATTTGTAACACCTCCCCATTAAAACTCCATTTTTCATTTCTACTTGACCAGTCTGCTTGGATAGTGTAGTATAAAACGGGCACTTCAAACACTGTTCTCACCAACCTATGTGCAGATACAGTAATCCCATGGATTTGGAAGTATTTTCCCTGAGATGCTGTTTTGTCCAAAGGTTGAATGTTGCACATTGATATGGGGTTTTCTTGGGGTTTCCCCCTGATGTAAACAATACAGAAACAGGGTCAGTGTTAATCTTGGCCACAATATGTGCCACGTTTGTGGACTGAAAGGAATTGGACCTAGAGAAACAATGAACTAAATGACATAACAATTCCATACCATACCGTACCTTCTGCACACTGTGTTGGCCAGTAACCAAACATCCAAACAAGAAAATGTGGTTAAATGTACTATAAAGCCATCAATTACTATTCACTGTTCATTTCAGTGTGTGTGTGTGGTGTGTGTGTGTGTGTGTGTGTGTGTGTGTGTGTGTGTGTGTGTGTGTGTGTGTGTGTGTGTGGTGTGTGTGTTGTACATGAAAGACACGTTAAAGCTCTGTTGAAATTGTGTATGTCTTGTGCTTTGGATTCTTTTTCAGAATGACCAACAGGGTTTTTAGTAATCTTTCTATACTATGTTGCCTTTTGTTGAACATCATACACATTCCTTATCGTTCTCAAGCAGTTAATCTCATTTGCTGTGAGCAAAAAATAAGCCCTATTTCACATATAGTAACGTGGAACATATTATTGGGCTTCTTCAATAGGAGAATGGTCCTTAATGCTTGGTCATTCTGATATGAATTATTAAGTAAATGCAGCAGTCAAGATTTGTATATAATGGTTTCTAATGGTTTCTAATCATTCTTGATTTCCAATCAATCTAAGTCTGTAGGGAATTATATGTATAGCTCTCGCACATATGTTGATAATAAAGTTACTTTAAAAGGTAAATATATACTTTGAATGAGATAATGAAAGCCTACTCCTCTCCAGTTCTTATAGAAGTTTTGTATTTGTTTGTTTGTTTGTTTAATGTAATGATGTACTGGTTTTAAATTATTATGATCTTATTTGAACTTGAAACAGATACTTTTTCAGGCATTCATTGTTGGCTATGGAACCGTATAATAAGCCAGGTAAAAAAAATAAAAAAAAAGTTTTACCATAACATTGTAGAAAAGGTTTCAGAGGTATAGACGTCTAGATGTGTCCAGGAGCGTCCAGATGGACAAATGAAGGTCTACACCGATTTACCATAACACACAAGGACAACCAAATATTGAAGTCAAATATTAAATATTGGGGCAAAGCAGCGGATGTCCTGAACGCCAAGCCAGGACTGGTGAGGTCAGCCAGGGACAGATGGATTTGTGGGTATTGGCTCTATATCAGAGACAACTTAGTGCATTTCCCTAATCAGGTCAGTTTGTGACACACATCTGGTTCTGTCGTCACATTTGAGTCACACAGTGCCCTGTTTAACCTGTGTTGTACGAACTGTAAACTAATTTATAACTAATCATTTTATACATTATCCATCCATATGCAAAGTTTTAGAAGCTAAAATAAGAAACTTAAGCTTCTAAACACTGCAAACACATTCAGCAGTGTTAAACCACAGAACTATTGATGACAGCTGTCACATGATACTTGACAGTTTCTAAAAGGTTTACATCGATTGTCCCCAAGGTCTCCAATCACATAATCTTGTGGTAGAGACTGACTTGGGAGCAACAATATGACTGTTGTTTTCACTCCCAGTACTAAGGCATGAAAAGCTGCCAATTAGGATGCATCAGTTGACCATTTCACTTTGGAATGATGTGTATAATATATTCTAAAGGGTTCTTGTCATCTTTTGTTTACTGTGTTTCTTCATTGTTGTCTGTGGAGCTCTTTTGAATTGCCCCCCCCCCCCCCAATATGAATAATTCATATTAGAGAACAAAGGTACCGAGTTAGTACATGGACATTAACAGCAAAACCACTAAAGCCTATCATAATTGCTGAGTGCTGGTCTACTTCCGCCTCATCGTTTAGAGTTAATAACTGTAAAATTGTCTAATGTCAGTTTGTTGAGGCCCTGTTATTGTTGATACAGAGGCAGTGGGAGCACTAGATGAATGTATTAATCTCAACGATGACAAATGTTGAACTGCAGTAAGTAAATGGTTTTAAATAAGCAGTAGGATGTATTATACCTGTATTATACCTGTTATACCAGAATTAGAACATGTTAGTTATGGTTTCCCCACTCATCATAGAAAGATGCAGGGTGAGTCTTATGGCATGCGACTTTCATCTAAAGAGCTGAGATTCTTCATTTCATATCAGCTATGCACATATTTCAGAGTAGCATTTACCATTGAAAAAGCTATGCAGGCATATATGCAAAAGGCATATAGCATGGCTAAAATAAACCCAATCGCATAATTGGACACCTGTTGTCTAATCAAAGTGCAGCAATGCACAGCGATGCAGTCCATCAGACATGTGGTCTCGACATCATCAGCATCCTGTTCAGGACGGTGGTCGCGCACAGACACAAAGGCTTGTTGTGTAACTAATTGAGCGCTTTAGAGTAGCGACGAGTAAATGCGTATTAAGGGGGGCAGTGGTTTGTGCTGTTACGTTCATTAAGACATTCTTGTACGGATTGGGGCAAAAGAGAAGGGCTTTACATAATTACGTTCATGCTTTTTCACGTGAAATGACCCTTTAAAAGCCAGCTTGGTTAGATCATATTGAGGCACATCGTCAGTGATCGGATAGAGTAAGGCGTCTGTGGTTTCTGCACTTACTGTGTCAAGATGGTGTCTTCCTACCCGTTGCCAGACGGCTTTACTGACTTCGATGTGTTCTCATTGGGATCTTGTCTGCTAGTGGAGGGTAAGTGTTTTCGGGTTTGTTATTGAATTCAGCTTGCTGCGTATGTGTGTTTTCTCATACCGAGACCTGACGATCCGCTGTCATGGGTGGTCTATGTTATTCTGCAAGGGAGATAACCAGTAGCCCTCTTCTTGGAAATAAACATCCAATATTCTGTAGCACTTACAATGATGTATTACTTTATTAAGAGGCCATGAAGAGAACATGCAAACATATATAATTTGGTGATAAGTGCGTGTGCAATGCATTCATACTATATTTCTTCTCTCCTTTCTGTAGGTCTACTGGGATTCTTCCTGAATGCGGTGACAGTCGTAGCTTTCCTTAAAGTCAAACAGCTGCGAACCCCCAGCAATTTCCTGGTCTTTAGCTTGGCTCTGGCTGATATGGGCATATCCTCTAACGCCACTATTGCAGCTTTTTCCAGTTTCTTGAGGTGAGTGACGTCGCATAATACATCTATCCCTCCTATCCCGCACTAATACTAACTGCCAGTTATTCACGTTCACAGTATAAAGCACTGACGTCTTTGTATGGACCTGAGTAACACTGAAGTATTTTATGGTGTAACACATAGGCTATGCATGCCTAATGTAACCGGTACAACAGCTGTAGACATATTGATTGTTCCCTGAAACAATCCAACCAGTACCCTGTCAATCACTGACAACTCAAATCCATTCTTTTTTCCTCGCAAGTACGGGAAATAGGTGGTAAAAATGCGCTGGATGGACATGGCGTTGACAGGGAGTGAGCTTGCAGATAACATACCCTGCGAAAGCCTGTTCAATGAAAAGTAGAGGCACCGGATTTAGAATATAATCTAGGTTTGAGGGATGATGTTCAAGGTTTGCATGTGGGCCAGATGCACAAGATCCCCCTCTTTATGGCTATTGTTAGACAGTGACCTGCTTCCAATGCTTTCATTGATGATCCAGACCATTCGAAAGAGATTAAACAGGTCGACAACAAGCGTAATAATGTTTGTTCTCTATGTACCGCCAGATACTGGCCCTATGGTTCTGATGGGTGCCAGACTCACGGATTCCAGGGTTTCATGACAGCTCTTGCCAGCATCCACTTCATTGCTGCCGTTGCATGGGACAGATATCACCAGTACTGCACCAGTAAGTGACATCATGAGTCTGACATGGCTCTCTCTCTCTCTCTCTCTCTCTCTCTCTCTCTCTCTCTCGCTCTCTCTCGCTCTCTCTCTCTTTCTTTCTTTCTTTCTCCCTCTCTCTCTCTCTCTCTCTTTCTTTCTTTCTCCCTCTCTCTCTCCCCCCTCTCTCTTTCTCCCTCTCTATCTCTCTCCGTCTCTGTCTGTCTCTCTCTCCCTCTCTCTCTCTCCCTCTCTCTCTCTCACACACACACACACACACACACATTTACTCCAAAACCAACAGACCAAGTAATGCCATCAACAACAACATGCTCCAACACATCTCTGCCCCCCTTATATAAACTCACTGCACCCACTAGACAGGTGTCTAGCCCTGTCTGGCCTTTATTTGCAGCTGTGCTGTATGCCTCTTGGTCAATCTGAGAGGCCATCTGGCCTCTTCTCAGATGCTGTTGGCTGTAAAGAAGCTCCTTACCAGAGCTTTAATGATAGACCCTCACATAATCTTCAGATTAATGTCATACAGAATGGTTCTACAAATCTCCAGCACACCCAGAGACAATAGCATCACCAGAATACGCAAAATCCAGCCCCCAGCAGAAAGAGTACTTACTCTTATTATAATATCATATGATAAACCAACATATATGCGTGTTGCGTAAGCATAAATCTGAACGTTTGAAGCTGGCTGTATTACATTTTGCGTCATCCCTTTACCTAATCTGTCCAGTCGCCACAGTGTCCAAAAGAGTCACTGTCTCCCATTTGTGTGCTCTCATAGACTTGTAACGGACATCTATCTGCTAAAGTGATTCATACGCATAGCTTTTCTCCTCAATTTGAGCAGTGCTGGTGTCGATATCAGTACTGTAGTGGAGAATGTAGTCAGGGAGTACAGTTGGGTTTTGTTGGTCTCCTGGTTGAGCTTGAGTGTGCCTATGTCCCCCCAGGGACAAAGCTACAGTGGAGCAGTGCCATTTCCCTGGCGATGTTCATCTGGCTTTTCTCTGCCTTCTGGTCCGCCATGCCCCTCATTGGTTGGGGAGAGTATGACTACGAGCCCCTGAGAACTTGCTGCACCCTGGACTACAGCAAGGGGGACAGGTAACAAAACCTAGATTCTCTCTCAAACCTAGATTCTCCCCCACTTCAGCCCCCTCACGCTCAGTACATTCATCTTGGTTTGCCACCTAGCTAACACCATGTTTTGTTGTCCTTGAACAGGAACTACGTGTCATACCTGATCCCCATGGCCATCTTCAACATGGCCATCCAGACCTTCGTTGTCTACTCCTCATACCAGTCTATTGGAGAGAGATTCAAGAAGACCGGCAACCCCAGGGTAAGAACCTTGGCTGTTTTCTTTTTTGCATAGAAAGTGAGGTTTGAGTTTACGAATAGTCAGTCTTCCAACTTAACTGCCTTGATAACTGACCAGGTTGTTGCCAAGTCTGCAGCAAGATATGAAGTGCACACGCAAGGAAGGAAGAGAGGGTTCGGAATGTTTGGAAAGGGTGCTCTTCTCTAGCAAGGCTGTGTCGCTACAAAGTGCATGTCCTCAGAGGATTTCAATCTATTACTCACGGTCTTCTGGGCAGGCTTGAGAAGACTGCGCTACTCCAGGCACACTGCGCTGCAGCCTGGGCTGTGGACACAGTGAACTCTTTACTATGGCAGCCCTGTTACGTAACCTTAATGATTTGCACCCACACACGCATGCATGCACTGACTGTAGCGCATACATCAGAAAAATGTCATGGTCACTCAAGATCACCGGGAATAAAAGAACTCTCAGATGCCCCGAAGCAAAAATAAATAACACCAACCACATTAATAGCCACTCAACATCAGTCACTGACTGGCATTTCTTATCTGGTGACATTCATGAACAGCTGTGCCTGAAAATGTAACTTAGAATACATACAGCAGTACTGTTTACGTAGTGAAGCACACTTAGCAACTCTTCACCATATGTCCAACTTGTCTGTTGGCCGACGAGAAATGAAAGTGGATTGGGAAAATTTTCCTAAATCAGCCATTGTTTTTATCCCAGCCATTATCCCAGGCTTGTGACTGGCCGGTCACATGCATGTTACCCTCATGACTGGAGACATTATTCCTTCCTCCATTCACTCTGTATGGTCTAGCAGTAATAGTCCGTGCCTGTTCTCTCCCCCTTTTCTTTCCTCTCCTGCCTCTCACCCCGTTTCAACTCTACATACCCCTCCCCCTTCCCCTCTCTCTTTCTCTCTGTCTGTAGTTCAATGCTAGCACTCCTCTGAAGACCATGCTGTTTTGCTGGGGTCCCTATGGAGTCCTGGCCTTCTATGCTGCTGTGGAGAATGCCAACCTGGTTTCACCTAAACTGAGAATGGTGAGAGAAACCGACACACATTCAGACTCACATTATTTGGCAAACCAAAATATCACAGACGAAATTGGACAATCGGTATGTGACTTCACGCCCCTTAGGGTAAATCCAGATGATGTTGAAAACAATGTTCTGCTCCTCATTTTGTGTTTTCAGTTGGCTCCTATTCTGGCTAAAACTTCCCCCACCTTCAACGTGTTCCTCTATGCCCTGGGAAATGAGAACTACAGAGGAGGAATCTGGCAGCTCCTCACAGGGGAAAAGATTGAAGTGCCTCAAATTGAGAACAAGTCCAAATAAACTAAGCACCCAATAATCATACTTTTGCTGGTACTGGTGGTTTCTCACAGGTATGAACCAAGTCACAGGTCCACGGACCTTTGGTGTGTACTTGTCAGTGTGTTGTGAAAGTGAAGGTGGTAGTTTAGGTTAGTTTGTGAGATTATGTGTTCATGTTTGTTGTGTCGTCTGGATGTGTCGTATTTTGGGTTTTCCTGTTTAGAATAACATGTTGTAGATTCACCCAAATTTAGGGGGGGGTGGGAGATGGTCTCAGGGAGCGAAGTATGATAGCATCCCCCCGCACCCTGCCAAACTTTGTGTGTTCCATGCTAATAGTGTTACCCATTTCCCTACCCACCACCATTTGGGACTCCCCAATACCTTTGGCACCATTCAAACACTGAAATACGCCTCCACGTTATACATGGTGTTACGCCAACGTTCCAACACCATTTGACTCATAAATGTCGAAATAGAACTTTTGACTGAAAACTCGTCACGGTCAGACACTAAAATAGATCTTTGCGTTACATGCTGACCTACGTCATATTGGATTTGTTCAAAAACGTAATCCCACAAACAATAGTGCTTTTCATGAACCCCCTCCACACACAATCCCTCAACCCCTCACCTCTGTGACCAGGGGACTGAGATTAGCATTGATGAAGGAGATTAATCAGACATGTTTCTCGCCCCTTGATCTCATTTTAAAGCAGATGAAATGTCCCATTTCTGGGGGTTTTCTCCCCACTCATACATCTTTGTGCAGAATGCTCCTAAAACCACTATCAAAGATTGAAACATAAAATAAGTTTGATAAGAAAAAACCTCTTACCCTGGTTATGATTTAGAAGGAGATGTAGCTGGAAATAGAAACCAGTTTCGGTGAACACAACTTTTATTATTTCTTTGTTCATGAAATCCTCCAGGACAGATACCTGTTAATATTACCTACTATTAAGAGGTGTGTTCCACCTTCGTTTGGACAGATCAGATGACATACAGTACAATGTTGCCTCTTGAACATATTACCTCAATGGCTGTTGTTCACAGTACTGCAGCAGTGTTACTTGTCGAAAGATATTAGTGTACAACAAGGTTCAAGGACCCTAACTTATAGAGATGATTATCATATAATCAATACCTTTAACAGTTTGCACAGTAGTTTGCATGTGATATATCATCTTATTTAACACGGTCAAATATTGCTGGCAGTGTGCCTGTGCACTGTGTCTCAGCTTTTTACAGACAAACTGTACGAGCCGTTACACAATGTGTCCAAAGATGAAAGAATTCACTAGCATTTAGCTCAGACATATCCTTTCTTTGACAATCAAACACTTACTGTCACCTGCATGCCATTAGTGACGTCTTAGTGTCCTGAGATACTCGGTTTGTCCCAAGTAACTCAAACAAAGTCTTATCCAGATGTACAGTATGTGTGAACTACCTATCCCTGTACATGGATTCACAAGCAGCACAACGAGGAGGAATCAGTAGGAATCTTTAGCTTCTGTCTAGGGCTACATATCCATAGCAAGCACTTGATTATTGAAATCGTGCCATTTTGGATCACATTCATTTGAAATGTAACAGATTTGTTGAAGTCAAGGATGTCCAATCCTGGTCCTGGTCCATCTAAACCTGTCAGGATTGTGGGCCTTGAGGACCAGGATTGGACACTCCTGGTTTAAGTCAAATAACATGATGATGTCACCTGTCTGTGACTAAATGTATTTTCAATGGTTCTACGTGTGTTTTCTCTGACTATTGATTGGTCAATAAAACAAAGTGCTTGTCCACTCTCAACCTCGTATTAAAGAGTCTTGTAAAGAACAGTTGATTTGTATTCTTCAATAAAACGTCAAAACTATCTGAAGAGTGTAAGATGTATCTTTTTATTTTAACATCTATTATGTGTACGGTACCAACTTTCTGATTCCGGTCAGGATGATCGGTCTGAAATCCTGATCGAAATCCTGCGCAAGAGTGACCCTTGTTATCTTGTCATTGTTTGTGATATCCTTGTCAGGTTATCTTTGTCAGGATATCACTGGCCATATCTCAACAGACCTCACTGTCTTACTCATAATTGCCATTTGTAACAGATCTATGATGTCAGAGACTATCTAAGACACTCCAATCTGAATATCAGTCCTTGATTGCAACAACCATCCACACGTCATACATACTGAAGTACAGTCGAAGAGACCAGTTGGTGTTAAGCTGATGAATTGATGAAAGTCCTCCCAGAGGCCTGATTTGTTACGCAATGTGGTGACCAGGTCGTCGTCACTCATGACCCTTCAAGCTGAGTCAAGCCCATTCTGAACTATATGGACTCTGTGAATGAGATACCAGAACACAAAAATGAAGGTCCTCGAAGAAGTGAGCTGCTAGGAAAAAAACACTCTCCTGACGCTTGTGGAAGAAATTAGATTTCCTGTGTACTTATATTGATCACTACTGAACACACCTTCTCTGAAGACTGTTGTAACGTCATTACCGCCTGACTGTCACTATCTATGTTTACATTCTTGTGTCCTATGAAAGAATGCTCTCTTGCCTTCGTCGGGGGAGAGCCATGATTGAGACCTAAGCTTTGTACTGTCTTCATTTTGTTGCCAGAGGTCTGGTCATAACTCTCCCAATCTGCAGGTTGTTAAATACTTATTTAATCCAGAACTCAACTGAACTGTCACTCTGTTTATGAAGAGACGGACAAAACACGTTCTTCAACACTCTGTGAGTGGAATAGCAGATACAAGCGTTCTGTGGAAGCGCACACATGAGATTAGTCATCTGCTAGGATGACTTTGGCTTGCTTTAACCGTACTGTAGTTGGTGGATGTGACACTTTGGTAACGTTACTACTAAGACTTATGGTATTGCTCTGGTTTGTCTGTATGTAACAGAAGCAACCATTTTACAAAACAGTACATTCAGTCTCAAGTCCTGGTGATCAAAAATAAGTCGTACATCCTGTGCTTTATTGTGCTAGACTGTGTGTGTGTGTGTGTGTGTGTGTGTGTGTGTGTGTGTGTGTGTGTGTGTGTGTGTGTGTGTATGTGTGTGTGTGTGTGTGTGTGTGTGTGTGTGTGTGTGTGTGTGTGTGTGTGTGTGTGTGTGTGTCTATGTCACCGTACATGTTAAAATGTCTCCTGACAAATCTTTTTTTTTTTTTTACTGGATTACAGAGTCAAACTGTCTGAGTATTTGCCTCAGTGGCCACAGTCAATTATTGTTTATTATTCGATTTTCACTAGTAAGTACAATAGTACGGATGTAAGGGGGGGGTAAGAGGGGGATCAGATGGCTCAATGGTTAAGGCGTTGGCCTCATGATCGAAAGGTTGTGAGATCGAGCCCCAGCTGTGGCTACATGATGTTGTGTCCTTGGGCAAGGCACTTCACCCTACTTGCCTCAGGGACAAAATGTCCCTGTACTTACTGTAAGTCGCTTTGGATAAAAGTGTCTGCTAAATGAATAAATGTAAATGTAAACAACTAAACATCTCAACTCTCCAAAAGACTGAATAGTGTTCATGTATTATATTTTGTTTCAGTTTAAACACACAACCACAGAAAAAAAAGACACATGAAGAAAATCTCCACATCACCAGATGTCTGTTAAAACTGTGGATATCAGTGTTTTTAGGAGAACATCCGCCAGAGATTTGAGAGGGTAGGAGGCCGAGTCTCCAAACTCCTGGATTATACCACATTTAGGATCAAAATCTGGCAGGACACCACCATTTTGTAATTTTATTGATTTCCTGAACTTGTTTTTTCATCAGCTTTTCTACTCATACAGCAGCATACTTGTCTTACATTCGAAGAGATTCAGGTACTTACAGTTCACAGTGGATTAGGCCTGCTAAACCAATGAAATTTTCATATGGGTTTTTAAGAGGATTACCCAGCAATATGACAAGCAATATAAAGTGTCAGTCGAGGTGAAGTTTACAGGGAGAGGAGTTGCAAGTTTTGCACATGCAGGGCCATCCTGTGCTGGTTACTCTCGACACCAAACAAAACACAGGAAATGGAAGACAAGGCTCTTTCCAAAGACAGGCTGACTTATTTTTCAGTGACTTCTCAGTCGACTTTACATGGAGCACAAATGATAGATAGGAACTCAATTTTTTTTCAACCAAATCCAGTAGGGCTGTGCAGTTGTCTTGGAAGTATAAAATATTTTCCCTCAGAGAGTAACTGCAATGCCCCGTGATCAACCCCAACCTTCCCCTGAACCTCGGCCTCATCCAGGCGTAAGAGGAGGGCGAAAAGTCGAACGACTGCCCAGTGTTTAGACACATACCACACAAGCACTCACACAAACACACACTCATACGCGCATTCTTTTACGTGATTAGTTCTCTTCTTCATCGGATCTGAAGCCGATTAAAACACTTCCCAGTCCCGTGAGAGACGCACACACACACGCAGAATCACACACACGCATACATGCAGAAACACACACACATACAGACAAACAAGATGATTTTGGATAGTACAGTCTTCAGTGACGTTCTAGACAGATCAATGTATTGTACAAGATCCAAAAACATTATATTCTTTGCTATTCGAATGCATTCTTGCGGGGGTGAACATACAATGAAAAAGCACAACAAAAATGGAATACTTGTTTTGTTTTTAAGAAATTGTATTTTAAAGGCTTAGTGACAGCAGAGTAATCTGGATTAAAGGGTTTTGCGTCATTGCTTTTTAGAAAGCTCTCTGTTCTAATTTATTAAATCACTCACTTTTAACCAGAACCCTGGGAAGTGGACACTATCATGATGTGACCACCTCTCTCTCTCTCTCTTGCTCTCTCTTTTTCTCCTTCCGTCTCTTACGCATACAGGACACGACTGATGCACATTAGTGAAAGGATATCCGATACAAAATATAGTCAAATGTATTGTCTTACACATTCACTTTCATTGACAGCTGTGGAGCAATAGTACATCAATAAAGGAGCACTAATAAAGGGTTTGTTGTCCCAGACTTTTGAACACACACATGTAACATTAATCTGAATAATAAAACTATAAAACTCGAAAGTCAATACTTTATTGGACTTGGAGTAGGCCTCTTAGGGCAAGAATGTGTGTCTTCTGGACTGGGAGCGTCTTACAGAAATTTCAATGTTGAAGCCCATTCCCTACTGTGACCCACTATCCATCAAAGCTAACTTTCATTTCACTTTTTAATATGATCCTGTTACTTCATATACTTTTCATTATGTATAGCCTATTTTGTTTTGTGCCTGCCAATATAGGAGGCTCAGTCCAATCTACACTACATTACCTAAATTACATTTCCACGATTCCATTGGTGCATTCTTTCATGAGGTACAATAAGATCTCAAATTCAATATGTAGTTCTATGGCACATTTGCAGGTGTCACAAGTATTGCTAAGTACAACTTTTGGTGCCCTTGGGACTGGGTTAGCTTTGATTAATGTAGGTGCATCCTGAAGAGATGCATCTTGAGACTATGCTTGGTTTGAAGGGAGAGGTCATCTGAAGGAGAGAGTGCCTGGTCCCTTTCCACATCCCCTTGCCTGTGATGCTGCACCCATCATGGACCCAAGCCCAGTGGCTGCCTAAACTGTCTTTGTACTACCTCAGACCCAAGTTGAGCATTGGGTTTTGATGTTTCAACAACCAATTGACTCTTTGTAGACTGTGTTTAGGCAGTGTTCTGCACCTCTCTTTAAACAATCGTCTGTGGAGGAGCGGATTCCTCACTGAATTGCCCCTCCCAAGGTTTCTTCTATTTTTTCTCCCAGGTTACTTTTTTCTGAGAGTTTGCCCTTGTCTTCCATGAGGGTTTAGGTTGGTTGAGGGGCAGTTCTATGAGCATATGTGAAGCCCTCTGTGACATTGCTTGCTATACAAATACATTTTGATTTGATTTGAGTCATTCTAGTGCTGCAGAGCATGAAAGGAGCAGCACCGCATGGTAGGAGCGCAAGAGCCTGAGTTGGTGCATTTGGATGATGCCCTGAAGGTACGCTGGGCAGCATTATGTCAGTCCTACAGGCCCAGCATCATGTCAGGGTTACTCTACTCTACAGAAATGGATGATGGTGGAAGGAACATAAGTAACATGCAGCTTTTATATCATCGCAAGCTGGTGTCTTCCTACCACGTTCTGCTTTCCAGCTTGGTTTGTGAAATTGTCTTTTTCCAGCCCAACTCTGTTATATTTTTGTAGTGATTCAATATTGGTGTGTAGTAAACGTTTGCCTATATTCCATTCCAATTGTTTCCATTAAAGTCCACTTATTTGCCTGTGAACATATCCTGTCCGCGGAGCTGCTCAGCATTACCTCCCAGTACACTGGCAAAGCTCCAGATCCTGCTGTTAGTTCACAACAAGCCCGGCCCACAAAGGCATCACTGCTTTGGGGAGATTTCAGCTTCTCAATTTTTTGATCAACAAAGAGGTTTTTTTACAGATTGTACTTTTAGTTATGAGAACAGGTTATAAGGTCACATAAGAAAACTGTGAGTGGATTGTGGAGAAAGGAGTCTAACATCCTCCATCCTCTTGAGGTATTAAAACTGAATGACCAGTGCTAACAAAGACAGGTTTTATGTTTTGCTAGGATGCACACAGAACGGTTGATCTTCAACATAACCAAGGAGCAGTCAGTTTTTGCAATAAAAATGTTAATTTACTACACGCTGCTCATCCTAAGCATATATTTACATGAGCAGGGATCATGTAAACAACATGTTAACAATTATAAAAACGTGATTACCGGTACTACTAAATTACTAACTGAAAACCAATTTCATTCTTAGTGTCTCTATAAACACCATCTGTTTCTGTGTTCATGGTCATGAGTGATGTTCTCTCTGTGGTAGGTGGAATCATTTAAAAAAATAAAGCACACAGCCCCTAGTGAGACATGTTCTTTTCAAAATCAGATCCAAGTGGAATTGCAGAGAAAATAGCAACAACAACAACAACAACATCTTGTTATGATGGCTGGCCTAGGCTCTACCCTGTAACAGTCATGAAGATAGAGACTTAAAAACACATTATTTCCACTAGATAAAAAGAAAAACTATGTGAGTTAGAGCGAGTGAAAAGGTGAGCAAGGGAGTTAGTGACGGAGTGAGTAGATAAGTGTATACATGTGTAAGAGCCAGTCAGATGAAAACACAGATGCAGGCAGGCACATGGTCCCAGGGGTGAACCTTGACTCTGTGCTTTACACAATTGTTTTGTTCACCCACTGTTATTGAGTAGCTGAGCAAAATGTGACTAAAGAGGCTTTTCTCACTCAGACATGATGTAATATTTTATGTAAAAGTGTGAACGTTAGCCAACAGGTTCTAATTCTCTTGCGTAATTATTATGGCACGATTCTTTTGGGAATTAAGGATTTTCATTGCAATGTATTGTATTTGGCAATGACGTGGCGAAAATGGTTTCCCTGTTGTATAGGTGGTTTTCAGATTTTAATGACCAGTAGGGAAGGAGGGGCAGGGAGGGATGTGGTGAATGCATCAAGCTTGGGTGAGGAGGTCCTATTGTCCCCTGTGTATTTTGTGAGTAGACATACAGTTTATATCAATGCACACCTTCATGTCTCCATTTACATTAATTAAATTAGCAGACACTTTTATCCAAAGTGACTTCCAAGAGAGAGCTTTACGAAAGAGCATGGGTCACTGATCATAACAACACAAACACTGCAGGTTGTCAGATTATGAAACATACATCATGGGAAACCAAACAAGTGCCGAAGGGAAGAGCCATAAGAGCATTTAGTTAAACAAGTTACGATTAAATAGCATGCATCTTAAACAAGGAAGAGTGTACCTGTAGGAAAGCAAGTAATAAAAATATACATCACAGCGAATTTCAAATGTAACGTAAAATTGCTTTTGGGAAAAGGTGCCTTTAAGTAAGAATTACTTAATTTTCAGAAAATATATCAGGGGTGCCAACAATTGTCCATGACTGTATATTTGTAATATATTTTTGGCAAATTGTTGCTTAGTTTGAAACAAATCCAAAACGTCAAAAAACGGTTTAAGATTAAGCCAGGAGCGTAGTGGAGGTCCACTGCGCGAGACCGAACGAGCCGGAAATGCAATATTGCGTGGACCGTATCTCGGTGTTTTGATACTCAACGTGCCACTGAGCGCCTTCCATAAAAACTAACGGGACGTCATTTTTAAGCAGCTTTGATGCTTGGTCTACTTAATAAGGCAATGGTTGCGGAGTGTCGTTCTTACAAAATGTATTCATATGTATATGAGGACACCTAGTGGCCAGCGAACGGCTGAAAGACTACAGACAACAGGACAAGACAACAGTATTGAACCCTTGAATTGACAGAAAACAGTGCATTGGACACACTATTATCCCCAAAACGGACACGTAAAATGCCTGAAGTTAATTTATATATCTATTGCAATTTATACTTATGAATCTGCAATATATTACTGTACCTTCTGTTATATTATAACCAATCAAGTCATTAAATCAGTCTAAATATATTTTCACAGTAGCTTTACGTTTGACGGAAAATCCGTCCGCCACCACTAGATGTCCTTCATGCTCAAATAAAGCCTTTTTCATTCAGTAATTCATGCATGTGGCTGCAAAAGATGCGTGAACGAGCATTCCTGTCTCTGCCAACCGACGGCATCACACCCTCACTCAGTAACCTGAGCCAGACTCACTGGCCTATTCTGAATAAATGTACCTTCCAGAACAGTGGAGACACTTCAATCACACTAAAATCAATGAAAGCCAAAGTCTTATAACTTAACTTAATCAAGTTATTCAAAATGGAATGTCATTAACAAGAAATAAAAAGTATGCAAAACCACGACGTTTAATGGAATAACGTTTAAAAGTTATTAGGAATCGTGCTAAATTGGGTCTTAACACACAGCCACTGATTTTCATCGCTGATGATTTGACTAACATATTGTCGTTTTATTGTAAGCAACCTATCATGAATTGTCTTATTTTTCAGTCCATGCGCACGTTGCCTTAGCCAAACGTTGTAGCCTAATAAAAATACGATGTAATACCTACAAGAGATGCAGAAATGCCTCCAAATGGTATATGCTACATTAAAATGACATCAGTGGGCTCTCAACTCCAAAACTGCCCCCCCCCCCGTACTATATATAACCATTCCACTTTGTACCTATGTTATTTGTACTTCCTTGTTATTTGTATTATTTGCATCATTTAATCTGTTCATACCCTGTATATTCTGATTATACTGTACATACTGTGTATATTCTGAGTACACATTTACAATTATATTCTGTTGTAATAATTCTGCACTTCTGGCTGGATGCTAACTCTATTTCGTTACCCTGTACTTGTACCTGTGTAATGACAATTAATCTAATATAATCTAATCTCATTTGTTTTATTTGTTATTTGTATCATATTTGTAGTGTATTTTACATTGTATTCATTTTTTATTAGTATGCCACATATATGTTCTATGTTTGCTCATTTCTGCCACAGTGAATTCTATGTTTGTTAATCTTGCAAAGCGAATAAACCCCATTCTGATTCTGATCCTAAAAAGAACTGCCACGCATCTCATCCTACAAACACAATAATGTACATTATAATAATTTGGCATGAAATCCAATATAAATAGAACGGTTCTAAGCTTGTAAGACTGGTCTTAACACTGGAGTACATTTTTTTATTATTCACTCAAAAGACTCACATAGGCTATAAGACACCACTGGGTGGCAATCAAGGAGTACGTCACAGACCCTTGAAATGAATGGGGGTTACCCATTACCCATCAACAAACGGGATCCTCCCACGGGCAACAAAACCAGTGGCTGATCTGAGATGATGACAGACTCTCCACAGCGTTACAGGTGGCTGGCGACGCGGCTGTGCACGGCGGACAGAGGGGCCACAATTACTTTTGAAAGTGCGCTGAAGAGAAAAGAAAGCTGCGAAAGAATTTCCTAAATCGAGGTGTTCAGGACCAGCACGTCACCTGAATGACGGAATATGAGACCATGAGGCGAGAGACGACGACGGGAATAAAAAAGCGTCCAAGTCACGGGAGTGGAAACGCGATCGCAATGACGGACTGCGCCAGAGAGACGTAGAGGTAAAGAGGAGAAAGTTGACCGGCTCGTTAGAGCTCTAACTACTGCGTGAAGAAGCGAGACAAAACACCCAAACAAATGTAACCCAGGGAGTCTTATCTGAGAAACACAGACAACGGTAAAGAGGGTGTTTTCATTTGAAAGGCACACTAAGAGAAACTGGGAAACATGGAAACTGAAGGGACCACAGAGGGAGGCTTGGCGCACACTGCCGCTATGAAACTGTCCGAGATGGGTGAAAGAACGAAACAGTTCGGGACTGCGATCCAAGACCCGGACCGACAGAGACGGATTATTCTAGTGATCGTTTGCATAGCCCTGTTGCTGGACAACATGCTTTACATGGTGATCGTGCCCATTATACCTGATTACCTCGCAGATCTCCAGCACGAGGCTGATTACGCCAGCGAACACCTCAGACATTCAACCAACTCGTCCAACATCACCAAAGTAACCAAAGGCAACTTCGACTTACAGATCGGTGTGCTTTTCGCGTCTAAAGCGATCCTGCAACTTTTAGTCAATCCATTGAGTGGCCCGTTCATCGACCGAGTGGGTTATGACATCCCACTGTTCATCGGACTGAATATCATGTTTCTCTCCACCATGATCTTTGCCTTTGCCGAAAACTACTGGACCCTGTTCTTGGCGCGCAGCATGCAGGGCCTGGGCTCTGCCTTCGCGGATACTTCGGGCATCGCCATGATCGCGGATAAATACACAGAGGAGACGGAGAGGAGCAAAGCCTTGGGCATAGCCTTGGCCTTCATCTCTTTTGGGAGCCTGGTGGCGCCTCCCTTTGGCGGGATCTTATACGAGTTCGCAGGGAAGCGAGTGCCCTTCCTGGTCTTGGCCGCCATCTGCTTAATCGATGGGATCCTGTGCCTGTCTGTGTTGAAGCCCTTCTCCAACAGAACTAGAGAGAACATGCCCGTGGGCACCCCCATGTACAAACTCATGATCGACCCCTACATAGCCGTGGTGGCGGGTGCCCTCACCACCTGTAACATCCCTCTGGCCTTCTTGGAACCGACCATCGCCAACTGGATGGAGGACACCATGCATGCCTCCCAGTGGGAGATCGGCCTCACCTGGCTGCCCGCCTTCTTCCCGCACGTCTTGGGTGTGTTTCTAACCGTGAAGCTGTCCGAAAAGTACCCTCACTTGCAGTGGTTCTACGGGGCCATAGGTATGGTGTTCATCGGCGCCAGCTCTTGCACCGTGCCGGCGTGTAAGAACTTCGGCCAGCTGATGATCCCGCTGTGCGGCATCTGTTTCGGCATCGCCCTGGTGGACACCGCGCTGCTGCCCACGCTGGGCTTCCTGGTGGATGTCCGCCATGTGTCCGTGTACGGCAGCGTGTACGCCATAGCAGACATCTCTTACTGCGTGGCATACGCCTTGGGGCCAGTGGTAGCCGGGCAGATAGTGCACGACCTGGGCTTTGTTAAACTCAATTTAGGCATGGGGCTCGCCAACGTGCTTTACGCACCGGCACTCCTGATTCTGAAGAGCGTGAGCCAGATGAAACCGTCTTATTCCGAGAGAGACAACCTGCTGGAGGATGGCCCCACCGGGCTCTATGATACCATTAAGATGGAAGATCGCAAGAGGAAAAGGAAGGGGTTAAGCACCGCTGTGGATGAAAACGGCCTTGACACCTTTGCTCATCGACCATACTCCGAGGAAGAGTCATCTGGAGGAGAATATGCGTAAAAAAGGTGAACAAAAGCTGGAAGAAACTAGTAACAAAGTGCCCATGCGCCAATGATCTAACCATACATAGGCTAATTTAATTATTGTGTAACCAGAAAACTCCAGAATAATTCCCTGCATTGCAAGACAAATTCATTTGGACAATGTCATCTGAAGTTGCATTCCCAGTGGACTCTGAAATCGTTCTTCATCTATGCGTAAAAGTGTCGTGAAAGATTTGTAAACGCTATTCTCTGTTCATAATCAACGTATCAAGATGGATTCCATGTCATTTTCAGGGTTTCTGTGTAAATGAAAAAAAAAATGTTGTCCAAAAATGAACCTATAAATGTATGTCTATCAGTATCATATAATCTATATTTATTTATTTATTTTCCCAGAGTTGTGCTGCTAAAATCAATATGCAATATGTCACAAGACACTTTCATGAGAATGAAAATAGATGGAACTGAGATTGAGCAACAATTATGTGTCTAATTGTCTGTATTCTTCTGTATATTCTTTTAGATTTTATTTCGGGAATGCATAGCCTAAATGTATCATATAAAATCTCAAGTGTACATATGTATATTGTTGTACATAATTAAATTGAGAGTATGTGAAACTGTCCGCTGCTGTGTGTGATTTTCTTGTCACAAAAAGCATACTTTGTGAATCCATTTTAAATGTTCATCGTCATCCTCTCTCTTCCTGTCACAATGCCAATAAAAAAATGACTCTACAAATTAATGGTCAAGCTAACAATTATTTTGGAAACACGATTATAATCACGTAATTTATAATTACACCAACATTCACAGGGAAATTAGTACGATCTTAATAAATAACACCAGCGGACGAAAATATATATAGCTTGTGTGCGTTCTTTGAGCAAGATAATATATCCCAAAAATAAATGTATGCCAAAGTTAAGCAGAAAGTGAAAAGATCGCACAGAAAAATAATAATTGTCAAATAATTATGTGGTTATTCTTGACCGACATACATTAATCAGGCAATAGCACAATAAATACAATATTTTATTATTTGAAACGTATAGTAGGTTTTCCGAAAATAAGAAATCAATAAAATAATGGATTACGACCAATTAAACAATCTTACACCTAAGTGTTCAGATGACCCTCAGTTTTCTAGGCTTTAAACATGACCAGTTGCCTAGCCTATATCTGTGATACGACAAGGCAACTGTCTTCTATTACCAGCTCGCATAAGGCGCGTAAAAACTACCCAAAAGACCATTAGAGGAAAGAGACGCACCGCTGTGCGTCATTTGATTGAGGAATGGTACACCTGCTATGTAAACGTCAGCGCACCACTATGAAGACTACAACTAGATTCCATTCATATAAGGTGAGCTGAAGACGCAAACTGCTAGATAAACTTATGCGAATAACTCCAAATGGGGAGGAGCCTGGCTGCCAAAAGGGATGGAGGAGGTCTGCATCTCTCCTGAGCTAAAGGAGCCACAGTGGGCTGCCCATGCTGCTAGGAAGAAAGGGATCCCATCCTGGAAACATCTGGATACACATCTACAACATGTCTGCGCGGGAAATGGATATACAAGATGATCATACTTGGACTCGTTGAAGATCCCAAGGAATCGGAATATTTGTATTCCTAGTAAGTGAGAAAACCTTCACTTTCATGTTTTACTAGTCCTTGATTCAGTGACAAATTGTATCAGTACCTCATGCTTTATGAAAGGTCAATTGTTTTGAAAGATGGTATGGAGTAGCTAAAAACATGTTAGTGATGAAGCAAAAGAAAACCTGTGTCAGCAATGAAGTCTAGTTCATAAACACAGAAAAGCTAAATGTAGTGACAACAATTAGTCGACTAAGATGTTGTCGGCGTAACGTGTTAGATAGAGCAATACGTGTCGATATTAATGCTATATCTATTATATTCAAACATACAGAGAGTGGATCGCCACCTAAAAGGATTTCTCCCTGCTTGACTGACCTGTCAAACTTCCAGCATGCCAGTTATAGACCGAGAACGATCCAAAGACCCATGGGACAGCCATGTAAATAAACACTCATTTATCCGAAAATGTCAAATAAGATATTATATTTTATGTAAGCATGTTCCAAGGACAATGATTTTATTTACAAACTGTATTGAAACTTATTTATTCTGCATGTTATTTTGCTGCTTGTCATACGTTCATACAATTTTACACACACAGACTAACGCAACAAGGTATACAAATTCGACGTCAGTGATGGGCAAATAATAACTTAAACTTACCATGTAGCTTGTAAAAAAATATATTTACTTCCCACAGTAGCAGCAAGCAGTCTGTGATGATATCTAATGTTCATGTGTCTTTAAGCAGTTGATATACATAATTCAAACTGTCACTCTCTGAATGAACTCATGAAAACCACACTAAAGGCACAAGTTCATGGATAAATGCCATGGGATGTGAGAGGATAACAAAATCTCATTGAAGTTGGAATAATTGCCATTGTGTTATAAATATTGATGAAAACATGACCCATTTTGGTAAAGTCATCGTTCCCCATGTTTGGTCAGGAACTGCCCAAGCTCCCAGTGCCTCTACTGGGGGAGACCTTGGACAGGTACCTGAGGTGCGTGAGACACCTGGTTAGCGAGGATGATTTCCAGAGAACCCAAAACATCGTGGAGAAGTTTGGGTCCCCAGGTGGAGTGGGGGAGCTGTTGCAGACAAAACTGTTGGAGAGGAGGGAAAACAAAGCCAACTGGGTAAATCTTATGACAGACCCATGATTGGGTTTGTATTTGATTTCGCTGTTCAAGAAAATTGTGGATGTTTTTTACTAGTTTGGCTCACTTTTCATCACGTAATCTCTGATTCACAGGTGTATGATTACTGGCTGGAGGACATGTACTTGAACAACAGACTGGCTCTACCTGTCAACTCTAGTCCTGTCATGGTTTTCCCAAAGCAGAACTTCAAGGCTCCCATAGATTCTCTAAGGTACTGAATCGACCACTCTAAGATTATCTGCTATTCATGGAAAAGGTTTAAAGTCAATCAAGTGTTAATAGATTTACAGTTCATTGATTTAATGTTTCACAATGTTATTGGCAAAACACTGAGTGGTTAGCATTCATAGGCTGGCAGCTGTCATGGTTGATTTTTGATAGAAATGGTCAACTTTCTAACAGTCAGGGACAGATGGCATCGTTACCCAAGGCCAGAGAGACCATCGAGGCCAATGCATAGGTTAATGGATCTAGGCTTGTGTTTAGGCAAACGTGCTTATTGATTTGAAGCTTGGTCCATTCAAAAAGGCCACACAGAGTCATTAAACGCTCATGAAGAGACAAGCCTAATTTGAATGCCTTTAATCCATTTGGAATTCTACAGGTTATTATATTGATTTCATTGAAATCCCTCAGGTTTGCTGCCCGTCTTATTTCTGGGGTTTTGAAATACAAGACTCTACTTGATGGGTAAGTCAATGAACACACACACAACTGCACATACCATTGAGGCAGTTAACAGACCCTACCTTCATCTCAGGAGCTGCAATGTCTGCATTGTGCGCCTAAATGTGTGTATTTGAGTGTGCATGTATGTTTGTGTACGTGCGTGTTGGGATGTTCACCTGTGTTTGTGTGTCTTTGGTTGTCCATGTGTCTTTGGGTGTCTGTGTGTGGGTTGGTTGTGTGTTTGACTCTGAACGTGGTGCAGGAGAGAGCTGCCAATGGACTATGCCCGCGGACAATTGTCTGGGACCCCCCTGTGTATGGAGCAATACCTAAGGCTGTTCACCTCCTATCGCCTGCCAGGGACTAATAGGGATACGCTGGTGGCCCAAGAGAGTAGTGTGATGACTGAGCCTGAGCACATCATTGTAGTCTGCCAGAACCAGGTAATACAGAGGGCAGAGGAAGTAAAGATACTACTCCTCATTTCATTACTGGGAATATAAAATAACAGGAAACAATCTAAGATGAATTTTGGTGCATGCAACATATCAAATGAACAGAGTAATTTTTCAGTAGACCAAGTTATGTACTCAGCCCGTTAATAAATCGCAACGATAATGTTATCCCCCACTCATCAATCTTTTCATTTAATTAAGCATGTCTGTGTCTGACGGAAATAAGGTTTGGTCATAAAATGCACATTGTGATGAACAACCATACCACAAAGACTATTAAAGTATGTATGAAGCAATGAGAGCATAGGTATATCATCTGTCGTCAACTCAACCTTTAGTGTTGGCATAAAAATGACCATAACAGAAGTCCTTCCTTTGACAGCCTGAAGGGTTTGTAACAATAATCCTCAAACGTATTCAAACACTGTTGCACCCTCGATGGAGCAATCTGTCAGAGCTAAGGTGTTTGAGAGAAGAAGCACTCTGATGAGACCCATAGTGTTAATAAATTAATTTGCTGTCCCACCGGTGCTGTCAAATATCTGGGAAGAAAACATCAGAGCTGTATCATCCCTGGCGAGTCCATCTGGTGATATATCTTGTTCCCAATAGCAGGTTTAAGATATACAACCAGCTGCTGGACTGTACGATGTGGGTGGAAAAGGATGTCAAATCAACTGCAAGCCATAATATAATACATCATAGCTCCAGACCAAAGAGATGGATAAACTGGAGCAGATGATCTTCAGCTGTAATGCTATTACCCTAAGATAATGACCCCCCCCCCCCCCCCCCTGCACACACCTCTCCTCAATCTCTCACCCCCAGTTCTTTGTGCTGGATGTGGTGATCAACTTTCGTCGGCTGACTGAGAAAGACCTGCTGACTCAGCTGGAGAAGATCGCCAAGATGGCCGTCAACGAAGAGGAACGACTCCCTCCCGTTGGCCTTCTGACGTCAGATGGAAGGACAGAGTGGGCAGCGTCTCGCAGTCTGCTGATGAAAGGTCTCTGATCCTCATGGACAATACATCTGCTTTTGTGGTCGATGAATAAATATTGACGTGGTTGCCAGTTTTCATCAGTGCGATACCTACACTGTCAGATCCAGGGTTGAAAATAACAGAAAGCATGATTTTGGCTTCTAAATGTTTGTGCTTGGGTTTAGAATCTACAAACAGAGACTCTCTAGACATGATTGAGCGCTGTCTGTGCCTGGTGTGTCTGGATACATCCAGCGGGCTGGACCTGACTGATACCAACCGGGCCACGTTGATGCTTCATGGGGGAGGAGGAGCCAAGAACGGCGGCAACCGCTGGTACGACAAGCCCTTGCAGGTAACAATGGCCAATGGTCAAAGTCATAAATGAAACCCCCATGATAACATCATCCCACATCATTGAAGGAAAGAATGTTTACGATGGCTTTTGGTATCCCATTACATTCCTTACAGAAATCTAAAGCAATTAACTCACATAAGTACATTAATGAAGCCATTTAAAGCTCAACTTTTATCTGGATTAAATCATTTTAATTGATACATTTAAATTATGAATTGTGCAAGGTTGTGGGATTGTAAAAGCGTATCTAAGCCTTTCTCTCCATTATGAGTCAAAACCAAACAACTACATTTCATCACATTATCTTTTAGAATTATTATGTTAAGAGCAATCTAAAAGGTCTCCATATTGCTGACATATTGTGACTTTTCAGTTTGTTGTGGGGTCTGACGGTTGCTGTGGCGTAGTAGGCGAACACTCTCCCTTTGAAGGAATCGTCTTAGTACAGTGCTCAGAGTTTCTGCTAAAACACATGTAAGTTCTTAAAACTGATTAAGATTGATGTTTACGTGCGACTGCTGTTAGTCAGTATAATAGGTGAAACTGTCGGTGGTAGCTAGGATGCACTCTCTACCTGTAATTCTTTTAGGAAATGGTTTCTAACGTGACCCTTTGCTGTGTCTCTGGGCTGGGACTTCCTGCTTTATGTGGTTGAACATTCATTTGAGTATATTTGTTTTGGAAAAAGTAGCTAACTTGTGCACTGTTAATTGTGAAATGAACGTACTTTGGACTGATTAGTTGTATTGGTTTGGGCTGAATGATTTAAGATCATGGCTTCTGACCTCCAATGCCTCTGCCTCCACAGGAAAGAGAGCCCAACTAAGATGGTGAGGGCCGACAGCGTGAGCGAGCTGCCCGCCCCAAGAAGACTCCGCTGGAAGTGTTCTTCGGAAATCACTAACTTCCTTTCCTCTTCCGGCGAAAAACTACAAAGGTACATAAAAAAGGCAAATCAAACCAATTTAAACATCTTGAAAAGCAAAAAGTGCTAACACCATTGCTCTGGTATATCTTTTATTTACTTAGGCTTTCAAAGAATTTGGACATGAATGTCCATAAATTTGTTGGTTATGGGAAAGATTTGATCAAAAAACTGAAGATGAGTCCAGATGGATTTATACAGGTGGCTCTGCAGCTGGCCTACCACAGGTAGGCATTTATATAACCACCATAAGTAAGAATTCCTAGTCCTATGGTTTAAAAGATTAGGAACCGATCATAATAATGAACCTACTCAAAAAACCATAGGTGTCATGGAAGACCTGTTTCGACCTATGAGAGTGCATCCATCCGTCGCTTCCAGGGAGGCAGAGTAGACAACATCCGCTCTGCAACCCCGGAAGCCTTCATCTTCGTCAAAGCAATGACTGATGGGAAATTAAGTGTCAGTGTGAGTTTTGAACTGAAATATATCCTCTTAAGATTTATTTGTGACTCCTTGTCATTGACCTTGCCATTGACCTCTTTAGGACAAAGAAAAGATGGAGAAGTTAAGAGAAGCTATATCTGCTCAGACCCAATACACTATCTTGGTAAGTTTCACTTAGTTTATCTAACTACTTTTTTTTTTAAATCATTGACAAAATGTGATCCGTCACTAGGCTAATCTAATGCGTTACGTTTAGGCCATTTCAGGAATGGCAATAGACAATCATTTATTAGGACTGAACAGAATTGCAGAGGAGCTGAAGATGGAGAAACCGGAGATATTCAAAGACAAGACGTATCTCACCAGTAACCAATTCATTCTGTCCACTAGTCAGGTACTACCATCATAAACTTTAGCACCATACTAAATAAACTTAGCAACCCATCTTGACAGAAAACTTACATTGAAACCTCCATGAATATTTTGACAAAAATTTATGAAAAATCACATGGTCATAAGTATTCAGACCCTTTGCTCAGTATTGAGTAGAAGCAGCATGTTGAGCTAGTACAGCCATGAGTCTTCTAGGGAATGATGCAACAGGTTTTTCACACCTGGACTTGGGGATCCTCTGCCATTCTTCCTTCCTCCAGTTCCATTAGGTTGGATGGTGAACGTTGGTGGACAGCTATTTTCAGGTTTCTCCAGAGATACTCAATTGTGTTAAGGTCAGGGCTCTGGCTGGGCCAGTCAAGTTTGGTCACAGAGTTGTTCTGAAGCTACTCCTTTGTTATTTTAGCTGTGCGCTAAGGGTCATTGTCTCGTTGGAAGGTGAACCATCGACCCAGTCTGAGGTCCTGAGTACTCTGAAAGAGGTTTTCTCTCAGGATATCTTTGTACTTGGCTGCATTCATCTTTCCTGTCCCTGCAGCTGAAAAACACCTCCATAGCATGATGCTTCCACCACCATGTTTCATTGTTGGGATCGTATTGGGCAGGTGATGAGCAGTGCCTAGTTTTCTCCACTCATACCGCTTAGAATTAACGTCAAACAGTTTAATCTCCGTCTCATCAGACCAGAGAATCGGATTTGTAATAGTCTGGGAGTCCTTCATGTGTTTTTAGTCAAACTCTACTATACAGGCTTTCATATGTCTTACACTGAGCTGAGGCTTCTGTCTGGCCACTCTGCCATAAAGCCCCGACTGGTGGAGGGCTGCAGTGATAGTTGACTTTATGGAACTTTCTCCCATCTCCCTTCTGCATCTCTGGAGCTCAGCCACAGTGATGTTTGGGTTCTTTTTTACCTCTCTCACCAAGTCTTCTCCCACGATTGCTCAGTTTGGCTGGACAGCCAGGTCTAGGAAGAGTTCTGGTCATCCCAAATGTCTTCCATTTAATGATTATGGAGGCCACTGTGCTCTTAGGAACCTTCAGTGCCGCAGAAATTCTTTTGTAACCGTGGCCAGATCTGTGCCACAGTTCTGTCTCTGAGCTTCTTGGGTAGCTCCTTCGACCTCATGATTCTCATTTGCTCTGACATTTGCTCTCTCTCGCTGTAAGGTCTTATATAGACAGGTGTGTGCATTTCCTAATCGAGTCCAATCAGTTTAATTAACCACAGCTGGACTCCAATGAAGGAGTAGAACCATCTCAAGGAGGATCAGAAGAAATGGACAGCATGTGAGTTAAATATGAGTGTCACAGCAAAGGGTCTGAATACTTAGGACCATGAGATATTTACGTTTTTCTTTTTATTAAATTAGCACACCAAAAATTCTGTCAAGATGGGGTTCTGAGTGTACATTACTGAAAAATGAAATTAACTTTTTTGCTTTTCGCAAATGGCTGCAATGAAACAAAGCGTGAAAAATGTCAAAGGGTCTGAGTACTTTCCGTACACACTGTAACCTCCAGAAAACAATCTTCCATCCAGGTCCCAACAACAGTTGAGATGTTCTGCTGTTATGGACCAGTACTTCCTAACGGGTATGGAGCCTGCTACAATCCCCAGTCCGACCACATCCTCTTCTGCGTGTCCAGTTTCCGAGAGAGCGCCGAGACGTCTTCTTCAGCCTTTGTCAAAGCTGTGGATGAGGCACTGTTGGAGATGAAGGATCTGTGCAGCAAATTCAACAAGCCCGCAGAGCAGCCCAAGGCCCAAACACTGGAGATGCACACACAAACCGACAAAAACTGGCGGGGTAAAGCGCCAGGGACCGAGCGAAGCACGGTTCTAACCCAGGCAGGGGTCCAGGTGAAGCCAGCAGAGCAGACTAAGGTGGAAGCTCAGACACAGACTCCCACACATGGAAAATCAAAAGCTGAGAAGAATAATCCAGGTAAGCCATAGAGTCTTCCTCAGGGTGGTGTGCACTTTTTTGGAAAATTGTAGCTAGTAACCATATGGTGTTGTGATGAATAACTGTTCATACATTACAAAAAAATAACAATTGCACTATCATGCTGGTTATATAGACCAGTAAAATATGCTGCATACTTTAATATGGGTATTTATTGAGAGAAACTACATATAGTCTAGGTAAGGTGTCAATAATGTGAAAGTATTTTGAGACGCTGCAATATTGTAGTACATGTGTATTCATGTTGTTAAAAGAAAAAATATTAATATTATATATAAGTTAAAGCAAATGTTATTCAGAAAACATGTTTGAATGTACTTGGATGTGCCTGTGACTAAATGGACCTTGCCTTTTCAACAAATCTGACTGCTACTGCAGTTTACGTGTCTTTGTTGCATGTCTTGTACAGTCAATACATAGCTCACTATGAAACATATTTCTATAGATCAGTGGTTTGTTGGGGGAAAAAATAGGTAGGGTCACATTGTCACCACTGCTGATGTACGGTATTTGACTGTGGAAGAAGAAAATAGTTTTATGGTAGGCCTATCGGTGGTAAAGTATCTTAAACTCGTAAAAATGTATAATGTGTGCAATAGTGTGCTGGTGTTTACTCCCCTTTAATTTATTGCAAGCAAACTGCAATAAATACTTGATTTGTAAAAAAAAGAATAATATGCCGATTCCTATGGTATGTGCTGCTGAATTGTCTCTGTGGTTTGCTATCTCAAATTTCCTTCTTTAAGTCCTGTTCTTGTCGTTAAATGTTATTGTCTTTGTTTGTCAAAAAGATTTGTGTCAATTCAACAAAATATATTGACCTAAGAAAGACTATGGTACCATACATATATATATATATTTGTATACTTGTATGTTTAAAACTGGGTTGACTATAATCAATGGATGGAAGCCATCGTAGTTAGAAAGATATATAGCTAGATAGTCTGATCATAGAGTATTTAGTGAGTGCTGTTACTATTATTGAGCAAAACAGTCTAATTAGATATATTATATAAAAATCTATTGTCTTAACGAGAAGTTGTATAGAAAATTTTGATTTTCCCAAAGAATGTAACATGTATTAAGAATATGATATCACTAAATGTACAATCATGAGCAATATGTGAAACATAGTTACATCATTTAAAATGTGTATTTTTGTATTTATTAAATATTTTAGTCATGTGACACTTCATTAAAAAAAGATCAAAGTGTGATTGTAATAATGTAAACCATGCATAGTGCCATTCAAATGTCTCTATTAATCAAACGAGGTAATAAAGATACACAGAAGTCATCCTAACTGAATCCTTGCACTGAAGTCAATCATTTTGACCACGTCAGATTTGTCGAACAAGGACAATCAAACACACAAAAAGGTCATTTGGATACTAGACTGTAACACTGGAACACGTATGTTCCTCATATGGAACACAGATACAAATCCCACATAAAGGATAAACAGTTACATTATGGTATGTACATAGACATATGCTAGTGAAGTCAATGAGTCACTACCACACCATGAGTTTCTCATGTATTGACATGTACATTGGACACTGATGTGTGGATAGATTGCAGTGACAGACTTGGGGTTAGATGGGGTGAATAAGCGCCTGGGGCAACTCAGAAAGCTGAGGGACTTTAAGATACATTGTGTTTCTGACAGAATTAGATCGAATGGGAGAAACACAGAGAAATAAAGGGAGTGTGTGTGTGTGTGTGTGTGTGTGTGTGTGTGTGTGTGTGTGTGTGTGTGTGTGTGCGTGTGTTTGTGTGTGTGCGTGTGTGTTGTGTGTGTGAGAGAGACGGAGAGAGAGAGAGGCTGACAGAGAGGGAGACAGAAAGAGAGAGAGAGAGAGAGAGAGAGAGAGAGAGAGAGAGAGAGAGAGGGGCTGACAGAGAGGGAGACAGAAAGAGAGAGGATGTGATGTTAGGTAATACAATGTAATGCTTGTAATTGCAGTAAACAATCATGTAAATCATGAAAAGGTAATCTTTTTTTCCAAACGTTTTAAGTTTACAGTTTAATTTCCCTGCTTCCTCTGTAACTTGTAAAAGTAAGATTTGGCCGGTGGTTTCAGTGGATTTTATCTTATTTATCAGGTCAGGAAGACTTTCTTAGAGACGCATGTGCGTATGTGCGTCGTCGTTAAGGACTCCTTGACGCCAGAAAATTGAAGTTCATGCTGCCTGGCAAGTGAACTATTCGGAACGTTTTTTTTCTGTTTTTGTTACAGAAATGACACAAAATTCCGTAATTATACGCTATGGGGCATACGAGTCATGCGGTGTTGTGAAACACAGTACTTTTCGTTTGGAAGGTCTTCAAGGTACACGATCTAATCTTACCTATAGCCTAACCGAGTTCTGACAAACATGGAATAATGACAGCATGAATCACATTATAATACAATTATATATGTTATATTTGTGACGTTTAGAGTGAACCCTTAACTTATTTCCTAATATGTACATAGCTGCTTTGAATGAGTCGGGATATCAGTGTGTTCTACAGCCAATATGTGATTTGAACACGGTGGAGCTGATAATCAATGGGGAGTGTATCTACACATGCAACATCAAGCAACTTGAGTTCGGTGAGTTGGTTGGTTATGAGGAACCAGGTTAGAAAGTAGAGGTACATCTGTGGAACTTCATACTGGAGTCATTGACACATATTCTGTTGTTTAAAACATATTTCCTTTCCTATTTTTTCTTCCTCCATTATGGTGGTTTTATGACCACTGAAAGTGAAAATAGTATTTTATCTGATTAATATGCAGTCCTAAATCATCAAGAGATGAATTCCAAACGTGTGATTTATGATGATCTTGTATGATGTAATGATGAATAGAGATGCTATTGATGCATTACTACAGCTAGTATTTATTGAGAAAGAGCAGAGTACAATGTGTTTCTCATGACTCAACAATCCCTTACCACATGTCTATTGTAGGAGGAGATGGGAAACTAGACCCCCTTTGCAAGGAGGCACTTGCTGCAGTGAAAAATGCATACTAAGAAAAGCTGATGCATCCTTTGATGAGCAGTAAAAGTAACATGGAGTCTACAAAGACAGACGACTAAATGAATTGTGTTAAAGAACAGTAAAACAGCATTCATTATGAAAGGGTCAATCAGAAAAGCATGCCTATTGTTAAAACTGTAATCTTAAGTCAAGTAGTGATTTATTTCTACTTAAAATGTTGGGGTTGGGCTATAAACATATATACTTATGGCTTTTTTTGTATTTAACATTTAGGTATTTGCTCTGAAGTTACTCTGATGTCTACAGTCAGTGAGCCACTGACTATATGAATACCAAGTTCATGGCCACAAAATATGAAGCATATTTATTAGCTGGCATTACAATTAAATTATGCTACCTTTAAAGTATTCTTTTCTCACATTGCTTAATCACGCAGGTTCAACTGAAATATAATAGCTTATCTAACAGAAACCACACACCCATAGAGTATTTGCATCACTGTCAAAAGAAAGCTTTCGATTTGACAGCATGACAACTAATAAACCAGACGGAATTTATTCCAGCCCCTGTGTAATTGCTAAGGGTTTCTGCCCGTCAATCAAACAAACAAAAACAAAAAAACATCCAAATGTTTACGGAGCTCTACAGGGTCAGTATATATATATATATATATATATATATATATATATATATATATATATATATATATATATATATATATATATATATATATATATACACACATGTATATGTAGGCTGAGAGAGAATAAACACACACACACATCAGAAATACATATGTATATATGTATGGGTGTGAGCCTTTTGTGTGTTAGTTCTCTCTCAGGCTCCATAGGGTCGGCTTGCTGAGCATTCTGTCTATTGAGGAGAACATGACGGACTGTCTCCCTCTGCCAGCTGGCTAATGTCTCCTGATGAAACCAGGTGTGACAATACCTACAGTCATCCACCAGCAGCAAGGAAAACCCCTGATATCCTTTATCTGTCCAAACAGTTTATGTATGTGGAATATGGATGCTTCACATTCATTATATAATGAATGACTGCTGTATGAATGTCTTGTGCGCCACTTAAGTGTTAACCTATCGAAAGCTAGCACCGAAGTATTGTGCTAAGGATAAAAGCTGAAATAGGAATCTATTGATAAATGATAAATGATGCATAGGTCATTTAAATGTACGTCAGGCTGGACTCTCAAGTCTCGCCCAGTCCAGCCATGTCTCACGCTCTCACGCCGCACCTTATATTTCTTGCACATTTCAACCATTTCTCACCGCAAAATAAAGGAGAACTTGTTCCACTATGTACAATTAATGGACGTGGCGCAGACATACTGAGATCATAGCTGTCTCGAGTTATACAGAGTAAACAGAAAACATCCCCAGCACCCCCCCCCCCCCCCCCCCCCCCCCCCCCCATCTGCAAGAGGACTCTCAGGGAGCTTTAGAAGTTCCTTCCGTGAAAGGAGCTCAGATTGAAAGCTGTGTCCATGAACCTCTTCAGCTCATTAAGATGGGTGATCTTATTCCCTGTAGCAGGGGCTGCTGCAGGATCACGGCCTACATACCTAGAACACAGAGCCGTATTCTGAGAAATCACAAAGGCATTCTTCTTTGTTCACAATGAGGGTTTTGTCCTGTCCCACACTTACCATATAGGTTTCTCGTTGGACACCACAGTGAGGAAACGGGGTCGGACGTAGTCATAGTAACCCATGTTCTTGTGCTCTTCCTGACACCAGACCAGTTCAGCGTTGCTATAGCGGCCGATCTCGGCTTTGACCAGGTCAAAAGGGAACGGGGAAATCTGGTGACACAGAAGGCCAAGGATAGTTGCATTGTAGGAGCTGCTTATTGATTATTCATCACGGTGCTTTCTTCTGCATGTCTGTTTTGTATGTGGCGTCCCCGGGTCAAAAAGGTCAGCTGACGAGGAGAGGGAAGAGGGTGTTGCTGATTGGGAACACAATGTTTGACCTTCTGGTTTAATTATTTTCTTCTCTGCGCGTTAATGTTGTCAGTTTGTCCTATATTTACTTACATTTGTATCTACCGGTTCATTGATATGCACTCATAATCTCATTCAAATCCATTTAAATCAATTGGATCCTAATCTCAGGCCAGTTTTTTTGGCAACCAACAAGTGTGAAGACAATCCCCTAGCCAACACAAATTGCGACCCACAAATGGAAACCAAAATTAAGTTAAAGGGTCAATACAAGCATTAGCCTGACATTTGAAAGGAAAATAACATTTTGATAAGACCATCTAAACCAGAGTCCAGTTTAGAGAACCAAACCTGTTCCAGCCGGACTATAGCTACGTCACTCTGCAGGTTGTGCTGTTTCCTTTCCTTGGCCAGTTCATAGTAGACTTTTCCAGTGCAGAAAATCACCCTCTTCACATTACTTGGGCTTTTACCAGCTGGACCCTCATCAGGTACCAACCGTTGGAACTTAGTACCTGCAACAGAGGTTTAGCCAAACGTCATTAACTTGACTGTTACAGTTTTTTACAGTGTCAGAAGACTAATCGGGTGTGGCTCACCTGTTGCGAGGTCATCAAAGCTGGACCTAGCATCGGGGTGCCTCAGAAGAGATTTAGGCGTGAAAATAATCAACTGCAAAACAAAAAACACATTAACTTGGATTCCAGTTATAATAAAGTTGAAGGCAGCAGATTGATTCTGTCATCCGTGTCTGGATTATGTGGCAGGAAACGCTACAGAGATAAAATCGCGCTGATTTGTGGTCATCATCTTGCACTCCAAGAAAACATTAGGGAAAATAAACCTTTTCTTAAGAGTCGAAAAATAAAAACCCTTCACTGTTCAACCAACTGCATGCATGATTTTAGACTACTTCCTGCTGGAAACAAACAATATCATCCCCCATTGGGTCTCTCTCTAATTTGCTCAGAAAGCGACTTTCTCATGCTCCACAAAGCGTCACATTTATTCGCGACAGGGGATCAGTTAACTTTAGACAGTCACCGTGTGCCGAGAACAGAGACTGTTAGGACGTGGGTGGGGGGGGGGGGGGGGGGGGGGGGGGGTGGAAGCCGGTGTGTTGCTGTTAGACAAATCCAACCTGTGTGGTCAACTTTGTACTTTTGTAGTACAAAGTCTTGCTGTCTTGCTTTAAGTCGCTCTGGATAAGAGCGTCTGCTAAATTTACTAAATGTCGATGTAAATTGTGTAGCTGCGGCTTGAGAGAAAGTTTTTCTTTACCGGTTTTCTGAAGGGCAGTAGGATCTGTCTTCGTAACACATGGCAGTAGTTGGCCGGGGTGGAAGCATTCACCACAATCCAGTTACAATCATACAGCTGCTGGACCTCAAAGTCTCCATTGTACTCCTGTATCAGAATCAAACATGTTTCTCAAAACCTTGAATCAGTCTGATGCTAAAAATGCTGGAGAGGTAGTCGGTACAACATTTTCAATATTTCATCCATTTGCAGTGTTTTGATGGAAAACTGTGGTCTGAAGAGATAATGCGTGCGTACTTATATGAGCACACGTATACACTCTGTAGAGAAATGTCCAGTGGACGCTCTTTCGGAAAGTTTGATCAATATCCCATTAGGTGTTGAGTGTCCAACTCAGCGATGATACTGGTTAATGCAGTTCCTTCTGCTCCTTCAGAGTTCTCTGTAAATATGCCCTGAGGGACGAGCTGCTCATTACGCTCTGAGCTTCACTGCTCAAAATGAAGAGGCCTTTCATCTCCAACTGAAAATGTATCAGGAGAATCACTTGAATACCCCAAAGAGCTATCGAGTAGAAGTGCTTAACTACTGGACATTAAGAATGTGCAAATAATATGTTGTCATTATTGGAATTATTCGTAGAGAGAAGATAATGGATACTATAGGTCAGAGGTTGTGAGCAGCGTACGTACGGGGAAGCGATCAGGGTCATCTTTGCTCATCTGTAGGAATCGTTCAGGTCGGGCTGAAGAATGTTCCGGACCCTGAGGATTGGACAGGGGCGTCGATAAAACCACATGACTATGAATTCCCATGAACCACCATCCCCCAATATTGACTGCACTTTGACAGTTTGGGACTTTCTTTTCACATTGTTAAAGCATTTATGACAAGCTTGCTAGTAAGCATATCTGCTGTTAAAGCATATGTGTGGCATGTCATGTCCCAGCTGGAGCTCTCCCTCCTCACCATCCCTTCCATCCCGTGAGGCAGCAGCAGGACAATGCCGTTGTTGCGGACCCACTTGGCCTGGCCCGGGCTGATGAACTGGTCTATGATGCACTGGGCCGTGTTGTGGAAGTCTCCAAACTGGGCCTCCCACAGCACCAGCGCACTAGGACTGGCCATGGCGAAGCCCAGCTCGAAACCTGGAGCGATAGAGGTGAACGAATATGTCATCACAACTGAGTCACGGTGGTCAAACTTCCAGTCATGGAGTGACGTGACAGGGCATGTGAGTCAGTCATACCCACCCAGAACTCCATACTCGGACAGAGAGCTGTTGCAGACGGTGTACGGCGCCTGGTTGGCCCATAAGTGGTTCATGGGAACGCAGAAGCGCCTGTCAACTTCCTGGTCGTGCAGAACGTGGTGACGGTGACTGAGGCAAAGAAAGGAAAAGGGAAAAGAAACAAACGGAAGGATGAAATTAAAAAATGAAGGCCTTTCTCTGTTCGTGGTGCATTAAATGCTCAACCCTCAGAAAATGGAGCTCTTTGGGCACTCAGAACTACAGTGTGGCGGTGCGTTTTCGAAGGATTTTCTGGATCTTCAGGGAAGAAAACCTTTCATACAGGACCACAGACACTACAGATAACAATCCAACCCAAACCACTCACCAAAAAAGTAGAGCCACTAGTCATTCGTCTTGATGTGTTTGTGAGTGCAAAAAGATGTGTCAAAACAGCTATTGGGTGAGATGGACAAGAAAAAGTGAAGAAGTCCAGGAGCACTGGCCCAGTAGAGAAGCTCTGCATTATGATTATCTGAGTTTCTCGGTGTATTGAATGGAAACAAATGTAAGCTTCTGCGATAGCAACCCCTTTAAAGGGTAAGGGTTGCGTTTCAAGTGAATTTCATTGAAGGTTGGACAAAAACAACTGTGAGATTTGGCTGACAGGAGGATGCCCTGGCCACCAAGCTGGCCTCGCGGGTCTGTAAACAAGAAGACAACTGGGGCAAAGTGCGATCCGTCAAAGACTCACTTGCACAACTTTCTTTACAGGCAACCAATCCATGATGAGTGGAGTCTTTCCCTCCCTCCAATGACTTGTCTCCAGTCATCTTTCGGCAACAGAGGCCAACAGGAATTGATGGGAGAGAGAAGAGGCAGGATTTAACAAGCTCTGCCAGTCCACTCGCTCCCAATGTACAAGTCAGCCATCAGAACCAGCCCGATAAGACAATCATTTAAGCCTCCTTTAACATCACTCTAATGATGTCTTGTGTGCGCGCACACACACTCTCACACACGGATACAGGCCATGAATCTGAGCTGAGCTTGTGTAACGATCAAACGGAAAGCAAAGTGATGCAGTCATCTCCAGGATTACCAATGGTTGTTGTATTTTGGCCCGGTATGCAGGTCCATCAAGTCTCAGTTTTATAAATAGGAACACTTCCTCCTGTTTATCTGACCTCAGTAACAAGGGGCAAAATCCTGCAGAGTCATAACCAGGGTACTGTTCAAAAATGTCACTAGGTTGCTGCTTCATGTTTACTGGAAACCAAACAGATCTCTGAGTCACAGTAATTGCTGAATGGAGAAGTGTGCCTGGAACCAAGTACCCACACTATCTAGTTCCCTCAGAAAGTGCAAGGCATAAACAATATAACGGGACAGCGGAATATTTCTTCAGGGTCTCCTAATAAACCATGACCCACTCTGCCCATTGTGCCTCGGTTTTCTCTTTCGTTTCCCTCCCTCCCTCCCTCTCACATGCGTGCGCGCACACTTCTTTCCTTCGCCTTCATCAGTCAGGGGAGAGTGGAGCTGTGCTTAACGCACCCACCGAACGCAGAGTACTGAGTCCATTACTCTAGCCGCTACGTCCCACGGCAACGTAGGCAGACTCAGCCGACTGTGGCACACCAATATGTTCAGTCCCACGGAAGCTGAAATGGAGACAGGGGACCGGGGGGGGGGGAGGGCGGGGGGGGGAGACAGGGAAGATGGAGGGAGGGAGAAAGAAACAAAGAGGAGAAGTAATAGTAGGTGGAGATTTAAGTGGAAAGACGGTGGCTAGCTGGGAGCCAGAAGAGGGGAGAGGAGGAATAAACGTAATGTTTTCGACAGGTTTAGGTCACGTACACGACAGTAGGGTAAATAAAGAGTATATACGAGATAGACAAGAGGATCCATGTCGAGCTTGGCGGTTTCCCATCACTGTTCGTCTCCCTGGGTTTCCCTTGTCTGCGTTTTTTTTTTTGTTTGTTGAGAAAGCGCTAGTCTCCTAGCAAGCCAAGGAGATAACTTAAGAACATTGGAAGGAAGAAACAGATGTCAGAGCCAAACAAAACACCGCAGGATAGCGAGTCCATCTTCTTAGGGTGACGTATGGAGCGCGTGCTAAGTGCTGGGGGCCCTGGGGGCCCTGGTGGACAGACAGACAGGAACGACCGGGCGGAGATTGGAAGAGGGAGACGGATTGGTTCGCACGGCAGTCGGCCCCTCGCAGTCCGTACCACCAGACAGCTTTCTCTGAGCGCTCCCAGATGCATCACAGCGACAACGACGCCACGCGTGAATCACTCCCGTCCAGAGGGACGATGAGGACGGACTTCCTTTGTCTCCAGAGACATTATGTCAACACCTTGAGAATGAATTCCTGGAATGTTTTGAGTGTTTTCTAAGAAGTCTTAGCACCTCTGCACCTGAACACGGCCCCTCCAACTTGTCAAGCTGTATGCGTGGGTATCTTTGCGTTTTCAACGAAAAAACACTTTTTGTTCTTTCGGTATAGAAGAACCATCTTTCCTCTACTCTGCTTCTTGTGCCTACATATCTTCAGTCAGACAGAACCCTTCCAGCTGTGCCTGTTTCACGCCAACTCAGGATCCTAACAAAAAGCGTTCCCAATCTACAGTCTTATAGCCTCTGTAGAGTCATTGAAGAAGGGGCAGTGCATTTGTTTTCGGTTCATGTGAAGAGACAGTCACCTGAAGGTTCCTCTCTCCACATCCTGTCCGCTGAGGCGAACGTGGATGCCCTCTTTGAGCATGGAGCCGAAAGCCATGTACTCCCCTAGAGCCCAGTCCAGCTGACGCTTCTTCACCAGGTCAGCCCGGCCTCGCAGGATGCGAGACACGCCTGGAGCAAACACAAACAAACACATACGCACACACACACTGTATGTGAAACGGGGACATCTAACCAGTAGTTGCACCGACAGATAAGTCAAATTAACGGTGAGAGAGGAGCAGGAAGGAAACGATGAAAAGCAGCAGTTATTGTATTAGAGCAAGTGAAAGCAGCACGTCTCATTTGACCATCCTCATGCCAGCTGTTTTCCAGAGGACAGTTGGCCCAGGCCACGGATTTTTACAAGTCATATCCTTTATTTACTCACTACAGATCCTAACTGTAGATAGTGGAGTGCCTCAAGGTGTTGGCAAAAGTCCTAGACTTAGAACGAGGTTTAACTCGTTAACTGTCATCTTGAATGTGATGAGAACCTAAGCATAAAAAAACAGAGTGATAGGAAATATGTTGAGTCATATTTAGTACAGGATTCTTCGTATTAAGAATGCAGCGGCCTGCAGCGGCCTGGATAAAAGCGTCTGCTAAATGAATAAATTGGAATGTATTAAAGATTAAGGGTTTGGGGAGTTTTTGTGTGCTGGTTTATAAAAATTAAAAAATAGCTACCACAACCAGCAGTAAAATTCAAAATCTGCTTACCTGAGTGGATAGCAAAATCGTCCATTGGGACAGAGCTTGCAGTTTGGCCAATGTGCTGCAAGATGTCCTCATCCAATCCCGTTGGAGGATAGGTCATGCTCTTGGGCTCTCCCTCCTCTGTGAAGAAATCTGAAAGCCACATGGGAAATAAGCTGCCGACAGGGTTTCATCTGCTGCTAGGAGAATTCTTAATATATGAACAATATCATTTGTACTTGGCCAGGGAGAATCCAGCCAATGATGAATGCGTAGAATCTTCTCATCCTTGGAACTTCGGTACGCTTCCTCACAGATCTTGTCATATTTGGCCACCTCTTCCTGCAAGTCAGAACAACACTGTATTGCACTGGCTGATTACCATGCAGCCAGTACAATAGATCCCTTTAAAATCACCTGTTGATGGAGTGAGAATCTAACCCACAAGACAATCTGCGGTGAGGGTGTCAGGCTACATTTACATGTAGTCATTTAGTAGACGCTTTTATCCAGAGCGACTTACAGCAATTACGGAGACATTTCCCCTGAGGGCAAGTAGGGTGAAGTGCCTTGCCCAAGGACACAATGTCATGTTGCCTTAGCCGGGAATCAAACTGACAACCTTCTGATCACTAGGCCAACACCTTAACCACTCAGCCACCTGACTTCCAGGTCAGTGCTAGGGTTAGTTATCAGTTCCCTGGTTCGAACCCTGGCTAGCTGTACCAGTATGACATTGTGTCCTTGGGCATAGCACATCACCCTTCTTACCTCAGGGGGAATGTCCCCGTAATTGCTGTAAGTCACTCTGGATAAGAGCCTCTTCTAAATGAATCAATGTAGGAGTGAGAGTAAAAGACATGTGATTTGTGGTTCAGTTGCCTTTCTCAACTTATTGGCTTGAACAGTTTTCAAATTGAGTAAGGTGCTGGTGGAGAGCCTGGACTCCAAATAAACCCTGCTTACAGAGGTCAATTAATACTCTATGCTATTTGTGCGACAATTGGAACCGATTTTACAAGTCCTCTCTTGTTACGCTACATAATATTGCCTTGAAACATAAAGAAAATGCAAAGCAGACAGGAAGTCTTCACTACAGGAAGAAAGCTTTGATGGATGTCTGTTTTCAAACGTTGTTCTGGATGGAGTGACATTAATAGACCACATGGAAACCACCTTTAACAACTGAGAGACAAGGGACAGCGAAAACACATGATGTCAAGTGGCTGAGAGGTGAGGGAATCAGGATGGTAATCAGAAGGTTGTGAGTTTGAATCCCCGCCATGCCAATGCTTTTTATACAAAGCGACTTACAGCATGTACAGGGACATTCCCCCTGGGGCAAGTAGGGTGAAGTGCCTTGCCCAAAGACACAACATCACAAAGCCACAGCCGGGAATCAAACTCACACCCTTCCTATCACGAGGCCAACGCTTTAACTCGTTGAGCCACCTGACTCCAGGATCTCCCTACTTGCCTCGGGGGAAGTGTCCCTGCAATTGCTGTAAGTCGCTCTGGAGAAGAGCGTCTGCTACATGACTAAATGTAAATGTAAACCCCAAAGTTCAGTCTCTGTGTGAATGAAAGTAGCATGGTACTGTAGCCTGTAACTGGTAAAAGCAGAGACCTCAAACTCCTGCAGCGTGACCACGCCCTCTGCAATGAGCTTGTCTGAATACTTCTTAAGCACGTGTTCCTGTCGACGGATCTGTTTGTACATCAGGGGATGGGTGAACATGGGCTCGTCCATCTCATTGTGGCCGAACCGCCGGTAACACACCTGCAACACACACACACACACACACACACACACAAAGACTGATCCTCCAATCAGGTAGAAGAAAAAAACCTGGTCAAAACGGTCTTTCTTTCAGCCGCTACTGACCAGGTCGATGACCACGTCCTTGTTGAAAGTGCTTCTCCACTCGGCGGCGAGACGACACACATACATCACCGCCTCGGGGTCATCCGAGTTCACGTGGAAGATGGGCGCGTTGACGACCCGCGCCACGTCGGTGGGGTAAGGTGAGGAGCGCGCCACTCGAGGGTCCGTGGTGAAGCCGATCTAAAAGTATCAATACATCGTAATTAGATTAGATTAAACGTTGAATCTAAAACCCAGGGAAGTGGATGTCCCCCCACGAGAGAGGAGGGAAGCCAGACAAACCTGATTGTTGACCACCACGTGGATCGTACCATGTGTGGTGTAGGAGGGGAGCTCACTCAGGTGGAAGGTCTCATAGACCACCCCTTGACCAGCGAAAGCTGCGTCTCCGTGGATCAGGATGGACATGACCTGATATAACACAACCAAGACGGATCACGGAATACGTTCACTGAACCCGGCAGAATGGAAATGCTCTATGTCTTCCGGTACCTTCTTCCCTTGTGTGTCTCCCCTGTAGAACTGCTCAGCCTTTGCTTTGCCCTGCACTACAGGGTCCACAGCCTCCAGGTGGGAGGGGTTTGCCATGAGTGACAAGGTGATGTTCTTGTCCGTCTCCCTGTTGATCCTCTCGTGGTACATCCCCAGATGGTACTTCACATCCCCTGAACCCTACAGACAGAAAGAAACCACACTGGGAGTCAGGCTAATAATCAGAAGGTACCCGGTTCAAACCCGACGATTTTGTGTTCTTGGGCAAGGCACCTCACCCTACTTGCCTTAGGGGGGAATGTCCCTGTACTTGCTGTAAGTCGCTTTGGATAAGAGCGTCTGCTAAATGACTAAATGTAAACCTCATCACCACACACACACACACCACCAGCCTATAAATACGCTACGTTGCAGCTGCAGGCTGTGACTTTACCTCATCTGCAGCTTCCAATTTTGGATCAAACTGGCAGAAGATCTGGTCCAACTCTTTCCTGATCACGTTAGCCAGCACGTTCAGCCGGCCCCTTGAAACACAGCAGCGCACGGTCAACGCTCACCTCCTGCAACCCTGCCCGTGAGAGGGGCCCTGGACATGGATGTGGCATCAGGACGTACCGATGAGGCATCCCCATGATGACGCTGTCGATGCCCGCGGCGCTAGACTTGTCGATGATGGTCTTGAGAGCCGGGATGAGCACCTCACAGCCCTCCAGGCCGAAGCGCTTCTCGGATGACCATTTACGAGCCAGGAAGTCCTCGAACCTACGCCAGAAGAGATATCCATGGGAACGTATATCACGTGGCTGAGCGGTTAGGGAGTTGGGCTAGTAATGAGAAGGTACCCAGTTCAAGCCCCAGCTGTGCCAATATGACATTGTGTCCTTGGGCAAGGCACCTCACCCTACTTGCCTCAGGGGGAATGTCCCTGTACTTGCTGTAAGTCGCTCTGGATAAGAGTGTCGGAATGTAAACCTGTACAGGGAAATACATACGGTACGGTTCTTATTCGGGAGGAGCAGGAGGTGGGAGGCTCACCGAGTGGATCGGACCAAGCGGGCCAGAAGAGTTCTTTTCTCAGTGTTGGTAAACTGCATGATGTCAGGAGTCTCGATTTTCTGGCGGATCCATTGACACTGCTCCACGTTGTTGATGAACATGAACTCCACCCCAATGTGGCCACAGTACGCCATCTGAGCAAAACATATATTGTACAAATATATTTCACATAATCGAATGTGCTTTAGAACTATTTGTTGGTCCCCATATGGTGACTTTCCAGTGTTGTTGTTGTATCTCTTGCTTTATGTTCACAATTGTTGTGTTATGCATTTATAGTTCTTCTCTTGGCACTTATTGGTTCTCATGATGTATTCACGATCTAAAAAACCCACTGTGTTCGGGGTCTATCACGTTGCTATGCTCAATGACTGATGCTCTTTGTAAAAGCTGTCTCTTGTAAGTCGCTTTGGATAAAAGCGTCTGCTAAATGAATACATGTAAATGTACAAATATGAACTACACCCTCCCCCCCACACACACACACACACACCACCTTTCTATTTCCATCTTAATCGTACTTTTGTCTCTATGTTGTCATTGTAAAGCGTATTTGAGTTCATTTTGAAAAGCACCATAGAAAACGAATGTATTATTATTATTATTATTTTACCACACATAAACACATACAAATACCTCCAGTCTGCATATGATCTCCCTAAGGGGCAGTGTGGTCTCGCCACCCCCTATGAAGGTGGTGGCGGGCAGTTGGAAGGTCTTGTCCAGGTCTGATTCACTGAGACCATAGAATCCTGGAGCACGAGAGAAGAGGAGATAAACCTTAGTGACAGCAAACATAACCCTGGCCATGGATCAAATATGTTGATAAAGCATACCTAGAGTCCTGCCCAGCCTCAATGTCCCAATCACATCCCAGAGGAGACAGGTGGAAATTACATTACTGTACAGTATACACACACACACAGGAGCAAATCACATTACTGCCCATGCACGCGCGCACACACACTCGCACACCACAACCGGTACTGAGAATAATTCCAGCTGACCAAATAAGGGACCATTAACCTTCAGTAAAAACCTATACGGCTCGTAGTGACAATACGAGACACAAATCTGTGTCCTTACACAGACGGACGCCCCACAGAACCTGGAAACACACACACACACACACATTCATAGAGAAGCATGCTCTCTCTTTAGTAGCTATTACTCTCCTCTTCGATCGCCTGCTTCGGTACCGCATCGCCTGATCCCCACAGAGCTAAATGAAATGCTGGATGACAGTGGCCAGGGCTGAGATTAATGGGCCCTGGACTCAGATAACATTAGCCTGGTCCGTGCTTTTGTGCGTAGTGTGGTGGAGGTGACTGAAAACGGCTTGTTTGCCCATGCTTCAATGGACTGGACGCCCCTAGTTCCTGTGCATGTGTGTGTTTTGCCGCCTCGCCTGCCTCTGATCTCACCGCATTCCCCCCCTTTCTCGTCAGTGCAGCCAGAGCAAAGGTTAAATGAATAATTGAGGACACAACAGGAAGAGATAATCCGCGATAAAACAACTTCCTGTCATCAGCGTGCCGCTAAATCCGACCACCTTTGCTCTCTTTGAAGGAAATCCGCTAACGGTCAAACGCTGCATTTGATGTTATCGTAACGATCTTACGGTTTGTATTTAGCGCACAAATTCCAAAAACATTTAAGGAACGTATTAATAACAGAAAGAAGGATGGTGCACGATAAGGAGATGGCATGGAGATTAGAGTTCAGAGCCGAACAAGAAAGAGTTGGAGGATGGAACAAACTGCCTCCGGAATGGGAACCTAGTCAGCATATCGCATCACTTCCCCTTCAGAACACCAGACCCACAGGAACCCGCAGGGGGAATACAAACAATAGACACTAGAAGGAAGCCTGCCGCATATAAAACAAGATGCTAAAGACCAAAGTCTAAGTCACATGAGTCATGTGGCGCAGTCGGTTAGGGAGTCGAGCTAGTAATCAGAAGGTACCTGGTTCGAACCCTGGCTGTGCTAACATAACGTTAAGTCCTTGGTTAAGGGACTTCACTCTACTTGCCTCACGAGCTAAACGACTAAACGACGAAAAAAGAGCACCTACAAAAACGAAAGGGAACTTAAGGAACCATCGGATGAATCCTGGACCCAAAGCATCTATGGTTGAAACTTTCACTGAGAGGTCTTCCAGAGCTACCTCAGGCGGAGGGATTCTCACCCAGCTTGTCGATGGTCGTGATTAGGTCAGAGGGAACAAAGGAGTCCAGGTCAGCCTCCAGGATGCCGAGGGGATCTAACTGGGCAACGTGGTGACCACGGATCTGAGGATGAAGGGAGAGAGATATGAGAGATATGGAGGGGGGACAGAGACAGGAAGAAAAGAAGGGGTGAGACAGAGAGGGAGGGGGTGAGATAGCTCCAGAAGGGGAGAGGTGGAGAAGGAAAGAGATAAATTGATAGAAGGGAGAGGAACACTCGGCTCACTGGCTTTTGTGCATGTCTACACTGTTTACGCGTGCATTTGAGCACATGTGAGTTGAGTCCTTGATGCTTGATGTTTCACTTGTCCTGGGCGCTTCAATTTCCAGGGCTCACATACAGTACTGTGTGAACACCTGGGGGAATACAGTGACCCTCCATAGTGGAATGCCTGTATACGGTACTGAATTTAACCCCCAGGGATTTCTCCCTCTTACACACTTACAGAATACACACACACACACTCCCACACTCCCTACAGGGATCCAACATGCACTAGGAATGAAACTCCGTCTCTGCCATAAGACAGAATTTAATAAATCCCTTGGCTAGTTCTTCTAATTAATTTGAGGGAGAGGGGAAATGTTAGCACCTGCTTTGTTTAAGTAATCTCTTTGATATTTTCTATTTTCAAAAAGCACCCAGGCTAAGTAGGTTACAATTAATCTTTCAATTTGCATAACCACATGCGGTGACAACAAATTTTGTATTCCTTTTAATAAGCTGACACATGTCCCTCGCTGCCAAATTCGTATGCTCTGACAAGTCAATTGCATGTTGAATGAGGTGAAGTTCACAGAAATACTGCAGGGCCGATGTTGAAGACAAGAGCTTTAAGTCTTCAAGTGATACACAGTTGAAGAGGAATAGACCGGAATGTTCTTTTTTACCTTTCATCCTGTGTGTGTGTGTTACCTGGTAGGCTCTGATGAGTGTGTGTACAGCCAGGTGGTCCTCCACCACCTTCTGTGCCGTGGAGGGTGTCTGGGACATGGGCCGACCCTGGAGCAGGGTGGATGGGCGTCTCTCCTCCACCTCACCAGATGGACCCGATGGCTGGGCGTTGCGGAAGTATGCGTCCCAGGACTAAAGGCAGAGACCAACCACATCCTTTCAGTCTTCCATATTGACAAACACTGTACAATCAAACCTCAGACTGACATCTGTCATTTTACCTCATGGACATTTCTATGATCCTCCAACCAGGCAAAGTACATTTCCTCCACATAACTGGATCTGCTGGCCACCGCGGAGGGGACGACAGACCCGGACGAGCAGACTCTCCTGGGTTCGTAAACCCACCGAACAACCCCTCCACCAGGCAAACGCAGCCACTGTCGCCCACCACCCTTCAGGACCCCAGCCAAGGCCCGGAACTGACTCATCTTTGAGGGCAAGAAACGGATGTTGAAGACAATAAATGATCATGTAATAGATGAGTGACTTATGGTTTTGACCAGTGTCACATAATTGATCCAAAACAACCAAACATCCATAGGCATCATTCTGACCTGAGTGACCTGGGCAGTGAAAAACGACATGGGGATTTTATTACCCAAGTTCATTTTAGTCCGTTTGAACTCTTGAGACAAGTGATTGCAAAAGGTTTGATAGGCCACCGTAAATAAAAGTGTGTTTTATTTTAAATGAACTATCGAACCAGCGGACAAAATAATCAACATTAGTAGGCTGTGTAGTGTCATGCTGTCGCAGACGTAATTTACGCATAAAAGCGTATCCAAATCTTGTATCCAAACCCTCTTTTCAACGCACCCAGTTCTGCTTTTTACAGTTTGTACATCACAAAAACGTCGGTTGCTCGAGGGTTTATTATGTTAACCCTCAATACGGCGATATGCAGATGCTACGAGTAAATACAAAGTCTGCAATAGATTGAAAGAAGAGCCCGTTTCTCTCATAGAATGTATTGCATGCCTACCGGTGGTCCCACTTTTTCCTCCTGAACAATACTTGAAGGGGAAAGGGTTATTTTATCACCGACCTCTAAAAGGAACAAAACTGCTTGATTCTGCGTACTGGTGCTCTGCTCTAAAATCCTAATCCCTCAACGTCAAAATAGATCCTTATAATCTCCGTGCCACGGGAGACTAAATCTCTACACTGACATAGTGCAAACAGCGAGACTTGCTGGTAACTGTAACCGTAAAACTACGTTTACCTTACAGGCTGAACCTCTCTTTCACTGTACTGTCATCGTGTCGTTACAGTCAGATGCGGGGCTAAAGATATGTTGCAGGTGTCCCAAACAGCGATCCATCTGGAGGCTCAGTTAGCCGAGGCACGCCTCCTCCTGTCAGGTGACGCACGGTCACAGGTCAGATGCCGCAAAGGTGACAACCGTCCAGGTAACCTGATCGAGTGCATTTCCGCACATAGATACACTCACAACATACAAACTATGTTGCTTGCATTAGGACTTTACTATTATCATTCATTGCACACGATGCTTTTAATAATAATCACTTAACCAATTAAAACTTGAATACAGACCAAACATGAGTCATGACGGACAAGTGGTTTCAGTCACATTGATTGACGACCATCTACCTTGCAGGGGGTTTATGGTGTAGTATAATTGCCCGGCTCTTTCCCCCCACTCCTCCATCCCTACTCTATCACTCATGCTCTTTGGCAGAGGAGGAAGCGGAGGCATCAATCATCACACAAACACTGGTCAAGCTGAATGTTGAGCAGCCAAACCTCAGCAGCCGTGGGAATCAACATTGTTGAACGATTCAAAGGACAAGAGATCCAGAAGCCTTTATAAGAAGAAAGTGTCATTGCCTACCTTATTGATAGTGCCATTGGTGGCCGGGGGTGGGGGTGGGGGGGGGAGGGGAAGTGTAGGGTATCCTACCAGTGGGTAAAACATAATGCAGTACCCTCTGGTTCAAATATATTAACAACACAAGTCCAAAGTATTCTTTAATACATTGAGCTTTGAGCACAAATGACTAATTACTAAGCTGATATCAAACATACGTCACTGACATATAGACAGTTAAGCAAGGGAGGGCTGTATTTCATGCATTGTATAGCACACATTTACATTGAGTCATTTAGAAGACTTGCAGCAAGTACAGGGACATTCCCTCTGAGGCAAGTAGGGTGAAGTGCCTTATCCAAGGACACATTGCATGTTGACACAGCCGGAGTTTGAACCAGGGACCTTCTGGTAACTAGCTCAACACCCTAATTGACTGCACCACATGACTCCCTTGCACACTTCTTGTACACAGCAATAATTGATGAAGCGATGATAAAGTGATGAAGAGCTCCAATGAGGGAGCCTGTACCCCAACAGTTTCCTGTCTAGAAAAAAACACCCCTGTGCTCCACCATATAGTTGGTGCCCTTTAAAAATATATATTTATATATAAATCCCTGCCTCTCAGGTAGCCTGTGTCCACTACTACGAGTGGAACTGTCCCTTACAGCCACTGTGTCCCTTACAGCTCCTTATGTCATATTCCGTAGGAGAATAATAAAAATAGTAATAAAAAAAAAACCAAGAGGATGTTTTCTGATTAAAGAGAAACATTCAATTCCCATACACACCCGAACCTGTAGTCGCCAGAGTCGGAGGCAGTTCTCATTTTGACCCAAGGTAGGCGAGGTCAGGCAATTATGAATGGAAATGTCATTTTATCGTGGAGATTTCCTCGGCTGACAAAGATGAAATGAATCCTGGTGAGTTGGTGGCGTTTTATTAATAGTGTTGATCTGAAAAGGGCCCAGTGCCTCTGGCTAAACCCAACATGCAGCTTTCATGGGAAATGACTCTACTTTTGGCATAATTACTTTGCTACGGCAGAGAGCCAAGTGTTTAATGGTACAACCATTTTGTCACTTATCATGTGAAACCTACAATAACATTAGACACACAAACCCGGTTCATTTTCTGGAGATATTAAACATTTCACCGTTTATATTCTATATACAACACAAGTTTAAAGCAGGAAAGGTGATGGCAATACCAGTGTTGTAACAACATATAATACAGCTATATTTTAGCAGTGATTAGCTAATTGGAGTTTTATTGTATGAGCAGTATAATAAGTATAATCGCCTGCTCATTGTCTTAACATGACTTTTGAGAAATTAATAATCAACGTACCCCTCCCAAGACATGATATACGAGGGAAACCACGCTAAAATGTTTCAAATACCAAAACCATGTAATAAAGCATAACCTATTTGGGCAGCTCAACATGAGTATACTTTATACGAATGGATCAATAGGTTTAGAAACACGTAATTTGGTCAAATATTTCATATCGCCCACTTGGTAGTGCCACAATCTATCTTACAGAAGGATGAAATAACCTCTTCTGATGCTAGAGCTGGTAGTCTAATTATATCTAAATGTTTAACTAACATATGAATAATAGAAGTAAGTTTGGCAAGCCACAGTGTTGTAGGTTAGTCAGTGTTGCCTCTAATATTCAGCCACTTACATCTGGAAAATTAACTATTTTCTGCATAGATATCATTTGGGTTTTAATTTGATTCATATTATTTTACTTAATGTAACATAACTGCTCATATTGCATCTTGGAATCGCCTTCAAATTCATACTTGAAGTAATAAAACATGAACACGTAAATCAAATTAGGATATCATTTTAATTATGAAATCATAATGTTAACTGAGTACAGCCTAAAAATCTACACATGACAATTATATAATTTTGGCTCTTCTTCTTGATCTTAACTTCATCCTCATTAATTGTGATGAAGCACCCCATAGTAAATCATATAGCACAGTCCAAATTAGGAAACAAATCAATACACAAAAAATATGTCCATATAATATCTGTGTTTTCCATAACCATCAATGTTGTTCTATTATTATTGGCAGTTTGTTTTCCCCAGACAACTTTGAGATAAGCAAATCAATCTTTAGAAATCAGCATGTTCATGCAGCAGACTCAATAAAAAGTTTATCAAACAAACCCAACTGTATTTTTGTATTTGTTCTCCCCCATAATTAAACTACAGCATCAGTAAAGATGATGTATTTCTAGTTTATGATGCAAATTTTACTGTGAACCTGATAACCAATCTTGCGGTCAGTTTTCCCCCCAAATAACTAGAATGAATACAAAGTTTTGGGGGGAAAATCTGCCCTGAGCAATGAACCATGTGAACACACCAAACAAATCAGTTACAGCAGCTTATAGAGTATTTGGAGGAATCCATATTACTTCCATGCATAAGACTCCTGTAATTACATCTCTCTACATACAGGAATCTCACATTTGCCTTGGTGATGTAGTTGGAGAGGAAATTGGTTAATTGAACAAAACTCAACACAAACCAAGGAAACGTTGTCATGCCATGTGCGGTCTTCACAACCATGCAAGTGCTTTTGGCCTCGTTTGGGTTACAACCACCTTAGAATCTTAAACCAACTCTGCATTGGGGGGGGGGGGGGGTAGGAATTACCTCTTGCTAATGTTCTCCGTTGAGTTCTAATGCGTCTGGTTAACTCACTGGGAGGTAAGTACGTCGCCGGTGAAAAAAAGGCAAATTGTGTAGTGCTAGTGAGGTTGCAAACCTAAAGGGTGAGAGAGAGGTGGAGAGTACTGGTGTCTACCAACCTGGAGTCTCTAACAGGTGCGGAAAGGGGGCGGGGAAAAGGAGGATTGGCGTAATATTAAGTTTGTTCCTCTGCATTAATGACAGTCCGAGGAGATGCCAGATGTCCCAGGATCCCTTGCGGTGCCGAGCTTATTGTAGATGAAACCGTACAGGCTGACGTTGGCGCGAGGCGTGCAGCAGTTTTTACACACTTCACTGGAGTACTGGTTCAACAGGCCAAACAGTCTCCCTGGAGATGGGAGAGAACAGAGGAGGAGGAAGGAGAGAGACCGTGAGTAGGTTTGAAGAGGAGGAATAAGAGAGAAGGAAGGGGTGGGAGAGACAAAAAGGTCCAGGCGGAAAGACAGTCAGACCGAGATGGAGAGAGACCGAGAGAGGGGGGTGAGAGAGAGACAGAGAGAGAGGGGTGAGAGAGACCGAGAGAGGGGGGTGAGAGAGAGACAGAGAGAGAGGGGTGAGAGAGACCGAGAGAGAGGGGTGAGAGAGAGATGGTTAAACAGAGAGCAGGAGGAAACTGATAGAGAAACTAAATTGTGTTCACATTCATTCATAAATCAAAAACGCACAGGTGCGAGTACACACACACACAAACACACACACACACCCACACACTGAATCTTTCCTCCGCGGCTCCACTTTAGGAAATAGATGGATGGGGAAGAATTTCTTTGAGAGGCTTCAATAAATGTCAACCCTTGAAAAATGGAAGGGGGCAGGGAGGGGGGGTCACTCGGGGGCAGCAATCCACTCTGTGGCCGGGGCCCTGATGAATGGACCGAGGAACTGATAAGGTCTGCAAGGTGGAACAACTTAACAAGGAGGCGGTAACGCATTTGATAATTTATGTGAAGCAGCCCCTTCGATTCAGGGGACGAAGGACACAGGGGGGGTGTGTGTGGGGGGGGGGGGGTTACTTCTCTGTCTGTCTGAGTGTGCACATACATGCGTGCGTGCGAGACACGCGTGTGTGCGCGGGCGCCTTACCGACACTGACGGCCCGCCTCGTGAGGAAGCTGTGCATGGCGTGCACGTCCCTCATGAGCTGAGCGTCTCCGAAGGTGAAGTAGGCCAAGTCTCGTCCGGCTTCCGCTGCAGCCATCAACTGGAGCAGAGCTGAGGGAGGGAGGGAGGGAGGGAGGGAGGGAGGGAGGGAGGGAGGGAGGGAGGGAGGGAGGGAGGGAGGGAGGGAGGGAGGGAGGGAGGGAGGGAGGGAGGGAGGGAGGGAGGGAGGGAGGGAGGAAAGGATACGTTTATGGAGAGTGAGAGAGACGCGCGCGCTAACCCGGACTCATCCCTCTCTCTACGCCTGAGGAGAACCCGAACTCGTGACCGGCGCGCGGAGACGGAGAGACGTTTGTCTCGCGCGCGAAGTCACACTAAGCGACACGGCCAATTTGTATCGGAGCGGTAAACAATCCATAGGTAGCCTCAGCCCTTCTACCTCGAAACAATCTCAGCCGCCGCAAATGAGGCTTGCCAACGTAAAATATTTAACAGCCGGTATTGACGGCAGTTTAATGAACAATGGATGGCGGGGGAGAAAAGCCCCATTAACAAAGTTCAATGTTTACATCGCTCTAACCGCTAACGACTATAAACATCCGCGAAGAATGAGATGTGGCGGCCGATCTTCATGTTGATTCGCAGTCGTACAACATTCGGTTCTGTTGTTGCTCTCGCAAAAGAAAAAAAAAGGACAAATGGTAATTTAAATGCTAATACGGGGAGAACCTCGAAGCTAAACTCCATCCTCAAGGGTTTTATCATCAAGTCCAACGCGTCTATTTTTAGGTTTATGGAGGGGAAATAACAAGCCGTGGTTCTGAGCGAAACTAGATCCCCCATCTAAATGCGTTAGGGTGTCAAGCGACACACAAACGCATCCATATCCAAGTATCTTTAGTACAAAGTAGATGGGACACATTTAATAGAGACATGGATTGGTTTGCGGTAAATAGAACACAGTGCACTTCACGATGACACTAGCCCTTAAATGGATGGACAGGTCACAAAGCCATGTGTGTAGTTATATTTTTGGGAAGGGGGGCGCTTTACAAACCTTCCCGTGTGGATTTATGAAGCGGGCCCCATAATCAATCTCCTTTTTAATGAAAAACCATAAATGTGCGTCAACCAATCAATACATAAAGGGCGGAGGGATGGGCCTGCCTTAAGTAGATGAGTGTGAGGGGGGAAGAGACTCGTCAGAGGGAATGGGGGGGTGAGAGACAGAAAGAGGGAGTCAGCGAGGGATAGAGAGACAGAGGGAGTGAGAGCGAGAGGGAGACAGAGAGGAAGACAGAGAGAGATAGACAGAGAGAGGGAGACAGAGAGAGGGAGACAGGGAGTGAGAACGAGAGGGAGACAGAGAGGAAGACAGAGAGAGGGAGACAGAGAGAGGAAGACAGAGACAGACAGAGAGACACACAGAGAGTCGGAGACGGACAGGGAGACAGGGAAACAGAGAGGCTGAGAGAAAGAGACACAGAGGGAGACAGAAAAAGAGAGAGACAGAGAGAGAGACAGACAGAGACAGACAGAGAGACAGAGAGAGACAGACAGACAGAGAGGGGCTGACAGAGAGGGAGACAGAAAGAGAGAGAGAGGGAGAGAGAGAGAGAGAGAGAGAGAGAGAGAGAGAGAGAGAGAGAGAGAGAGAGAGAGAGAGAGAGAGGGAGAGAGAGAGGAGCAGAAGGGCTTCCATGTCTGTGTCTATACACTGGAGGGGCGTGGCTCGCCGAACTGTCGCTGAATGGGATCTCCTGTGATTCGTTCATCTTCTCCAACCTGTCCCTGTTTCTACATGGTGCAGGGTGTACAACAGTCTGTTTCTACATGGTGCAGGGTGTACAACAGTCTGTTTCTACATGGTGCAGGGTGTACAACAGTCTGTTTCTACATGGTGCAGGATGTACAACAGTCTGTTTCTACATGGTGCAGGGTGTACAACAGTCTGTTTCTACATGGTGCAGGGTGTACAACAGTCTGTTTCTACATGGTGCAGGGTGTACAACAGTCTGTTTCTACATGGTGCAGGGTGTACAACAGTCTGTTTCTACATGGTGCAGGATGTACAACAGTCTGTTTCTACATGGTGCAGGGTGTACAACAGTCTGTTTCTACATGGTGCAGGGTGTACAACAGTCTGTTTCTACATGGTGCAGGGTGTACAACAGTCTGTTTCTACATGGTGCAGGATGTACAACAGTCTGTTTCTACATGGTGCAGGGTGTACAACAGTCTGTTTCTACATGGTGCAGGGTGTACAACAGTCTGTTTCTACATGGTGCAGGGTGTACAACAGTCTGTTTCTACATGGTGCAGGGTGTACAACAGTCTGTTTCTACATGGTGCAGGGTGTACAACAGTCTGGGCTGCTGTGTGCTCAGTTGAGCAGCAAGCACACAGGTGTGTGTGTGTGTGTGTGTGTGTGTGTGTGTGTACCTTTGAGCTTGGTGTCTCCACCAAACGCCCCACAGCCCCAGTTGCCCGTGGCGATGGCTGAGAGGTGCTGGCTGTTGCTGTTGGGCCGGAAAAACCCACAGTACGCCTGAGAGAGGGAGAGGAGAGACAACACACACACACACACATGCACACACACACACACGCACAGGCACACACACAGGCACACACACACACACACACACACAATAACAAATGTTATTTCAGGTTGGCCTGTACTCTCTCTAAAAAGTAGGTTGTCCGTTCAAGACACGAAAACAACAAGTATTATATGAAGGAACGGCTTTACTTTTGGCCTCGGGGGTAAAGGCAAAAGGTGCTATAGATGTTAAGGTCTACAGTTTGACATAATCCAACGTGTCATGACAGACCTTTAAGGCTAGAGCTGAGGCAACATTATTCCGTAACAAGCAAACAATCACCTCTTCAGTACAATGTGGCTCTGACATTTAGCATTTCAATCAAATGAAGCTCTGTGCATCGGATTCAGTCAGCATTTCTTGCTTTATTTGGAGGTAGAGACATCTGTAACAGCCCTGTCAATCAGCTGGGCCCCTGGCTGTGCAGGCCTGGGCTTAATGAACAGGACAACAGCCATATTTGTTTCCCTCAGACTCAACAGAGCAATGCAGGGCTGGGCAGGTTTAGTAGTGGTGAGGGTCTGGTTTCATTATGGGAGTCAGCTGGCTCGGCAGGTTAAGGCGTTGGGCTCATGATCGGAACGTTGTGAGTTCGATTCCCGACTGTGGCTACGTGACGTTGTGTCCTTGGGCAAGGCACTTCACCCTACTTGCCTCAGGGAGAATGTCCCTGTACTGGGTGTAAGTCACTTTGTATAAAAGCGTAAACGGAGAAATAATAAGTATAAATAGGACGGAGTCAGACCTTCATAAAGCCTCTCTCACCTTGTTGAGGTCCCTGGCCATCTTCTCTGGATGAAACTGTTCCAGGAAGTGTCTGTACTTCAGGGCGTCCAATGCCACGATCTCAGTGCATCTTCTCTGCCAATCGTCTCTGGTAGAGAAGATGGGGGTTTGTGAGGGGGAGGGGGCAGGTTTTTTGGGGGGGTCAATCGATCTCCTGTTCAATTGGATTTATCAAAGGGCACGATCGCTCAAATGTTTAACTGAACAAATTTGGTTTTTCGATGACTTTGGCTTACCTGGGAGTCTCGTCCTTGTGCCTTTCCTTCCAATGGTAGGTTTCTGCGTAGCCTGAATATTTACTATACTGCTCTGTACCTGCAAAGCAAGACCAATAATGTTGTCCATGTACAGACAAGTCTATCCAGAAAGGTCTTGAACGCATTATCAAGTTACATTCCGTTTCTCTATATATGTTTTTCACTCTGTCTCCATCTCATTCTCTCTTCCCCTCTCTTCCTTCCCTGCGAGTTGGATATCAGTTAGTATTAGATTGACAAAAAAAAATAAAGGTCACTGATTAAGAGACAATTAGCTTACAGACGTGAAATGAAAAGCTTTCAACTCTAATAGGCAGGACCCTGTAACAGAAAGCTCCTTCAGGAGAACATATCACATTAAAATCCTTCTTCGTAGCCTTCCATTCTTGGCATGAACTTGACTTACAAGCGCCACACTGCTTTGCTAAATCAAACAAAATACCCCCAAAAAAGCAAAACATTTCTGAGTCTCTCCACAGGAAGCAATTCATCTGAAGAAAATCCCCCACTAATCAAACTTTTAAAATCTATTTTGGGGGCCCTTAGCAACCAACTTGAAGGGCAGCAGGGCAGAGGGGCCTCCATATGTGGGGCCCGGTCACGAAGAGCGTCTGGTACAGCCGCCTAATCCAACCATCATCGCTCTAGTCCTCATTAGGGCCCTTCGTATGATGTTGAACATGCTACCTTAACCCAAACCCCCAAGAGCCCAGGAGGCAGGTGCAGGGGACCAGCGGGGGACCCCCGGGGCTCCTAGGGGCCTCCTAAGTGGGCCAGCTGCCCCAGCTGGAGACATGGGAGATCTGAAGCTCCAGCTGAGGAGCTTCAAAGCCTTTTTCCTGTGAACCCCTCCCTCTCCGGTGAGACAACCCAGCCCTCAACCAGAGACTCAGCCCAAAACGTCAGGGGCGTTTCGGCCGCGTCAACACTTCCAGGTTCCAGCTCCAAGGTTACCGGCATGACGGGAAGTCCAATTCGATTTTGGCGGACGAGCTAAAGATAAAAAGGGGACTTGAGCTAACGGTTGCCAGCAGATCCACTTATACCAGACGCAGCATAAGACCTATTTAAGTGGATGGGTGAGTATGAAGGGGACTTGGCTACGATGGCTGAGTTCCAGTCATCCAATGCGCCTGAGTGCTTTTTACGCAAACGCTGCCTCCTAATGCTGGGCCGAGCCCCAACAACGAGACCACCAGTATCTGGTCGTCCATCAGCAGAGCTTTCCTTCTCTTCCTCCTCCTTCACCTTAATCTGATTTACCTTGCTTGACGCATGATGGCATCCAGATGCATGCTTTCTCTCTCTCTCTCGCTCTCTCTCTCTCACACACACACACACACACACACACACACAAACACACATGGGCACACATACAGGGCAGATGCACACACACACGGGCGCACACACACACGGGCGCACAGGCGCACACGCACACACACACGGGCGCACACACACACACACACTAATCCCATGAGTGCATACCCTCTACCTCTCCCCTAAAACCACCATTAACGCTCTGGCTGGCCTGTATGACGCAGTAGGAGCCTCACGTCAGAGCACCTTTATAACCAACACAATGTGATTAGGTAGGCAGAGGGAGATGTTACAGGTTGTGTGTGTGTGTGTGTGTGTGTGTGTGTGTGTGTGTGTGTGTGTGTGTGTGTGTGTGTGTGTGTGAGTAATGGTGGATACAGCAGGCGTGCCTTGAATATTGTCCCGTGTTTTCATAAATCCAAGCTATGACTGGCCCATTCCATTAGCAAAGCCATGCCCTTTATAAATTCCTCTCTGTCCAAATGTAATAAAGTTAAGTGGTGGGGAGGCGGAGGGGAGGCGCGTGGGAGGGGGGAAAGGACGGACAGAGGGGGGGAGGGATGGTGGTGGTGGGGGGGTAAAGGGAAGAGCGACGTCTCTCAAAGCTGAAGGTGACTCTGATGGGGGGGGGGGGGGGGGGGGACCCATGGAGACGGGAAGGGGCCGTTCCCTTTCGGAGACTTCTCCTACTCCTACTCTCCGACCCTCCTACCTCCCCTCCCCCCCGCTCCTCTCCTCCTCCACACCCAATCCCACTGGGCCACGAAGCAGGAGGAGGAGGAGGGGGTGCCGGGTCTGCGTCGGTGGTTACCAGACCATGCCGCACCCTCTGTTCCAACCTCTCCTTCCCGTGTGCAATTCATCTCCCCCCCCACCCCCCCCCAGCCCGGCTCGGCGTGCTCTCAGAGATCTCCGCGGCGACAGAATCAATCAATTGCGGAGCGGTTGGACCAAAAGATTTTTATTTCGTACTCTCTCAGCGCCCACCGATCAGTTGGAAGGTTTTTTTCCCGGGGATTTACGTTCGGCGCCGGACGTGTCTTATGATATCAGGACCGATACGACAATGATGTCATACCTTTACGACAGGAAGTATGACTAAAGATGTGGCTCCAAGTGCCACAGCCAAGGAGGAGGAAAGTTACGAGGAGAAAAGAGACCGGCTAATGAACGAGTGTTAACCTCTTGTCCTTCCCATCTCATCCTCTCCTCGCCTTCCTTGTGCCTGGAACTCATGTGGTGCAGTTGGTTAGGGTGTCGGGCTAGCGATCAGAAGGTCCCTGGTTCGAACCCCGTCTGTGTCAACGTGACGTTGTGTCCTTGGGCAAGGCACTTCACCCTACTTGCCTCAGGGGGGAATGTCCCTGTACTTGCTGTAAGTCGCTCTGGATAAGAGCGTCTGATAAATGACTAAATGTAAAATGTACCCATCTCAACTCAATCGACGTTACTCTACTCCACTCTTCCAGCTTAAAAAAACAGTCAGTCTGAGCCGTGGATGGCCAGGGAGGTAGGAGAGTGGAGAGGGGGGGAAGAGAGAGGAGGGAGGGGGGGAAGAGAGAGGAGGGAGGGAGGGAGGGAGGGAGGGAGGGAGGGAGGGAGGGAGGGAGGGAGTGCAATAGGAGTGGGGATGTGGCATCTTACGAACAGGTTGACTCGAGCACAATGACTCGGAAGGTGAAAAATGGAGCACTTCTGTCGGGGAGAGATGACGTATAACAGGACAGTCCCAAGTGATTCAATGTCATGGATTTACCTTCACATAGGATGGTCAGAGGGGAAGAGGGGAAGGAAGGACGGAAATACTGAGAGGGGGGGGGGGGGGTGGAGGGGGCCAGCTGGAGTTGAATGAGTGCATGCGCCTGATCGGTCAGAATGAAATGACTTTGGACTACTGATGGAAAATGACTACGGGCCATGCAAGGCAAACCTAGCCGAACTGACTTCACTCCGCTTAGGAATTTCATAAGAATCAGATGTACACTAAATCCCTGACACAACTGCTGTTATTTGTATTCGAAATGAACTACGCATTCTAAATGATTCAATGCAGTCACCTAACCCTCAGCACAAAAATATATAGCTATAGAAACTTCTAAAAACTGTAGACAATGTAGAAAAGGTTGTAGGGGTAGTCATCTGGACACTGTTTTCACAATCAAAAAGCATTTCCCTCCATCCAGAAGTCAATCTCAATCTATGAAATGTTCCGATAACTCAGATATTCTTATTGTTAAATTAAATATGATTAAATAGTTGCGTTCTCAGACCATTTTCTCTGACTGCGAATAACTTCACATTTTCGAAGATTTCTACAACGGAATACTCCTGGACGAGTAAGGTTTCGACAACGACTAACTGTCGACAATGTTGTCAGGGACAGAGAGGGCAGATGTGGCACTACGTGTTTCCAAGTGTGTGTGAAAGTGTGTGTGTGTGTGTTGAGTGATTGAGTCTATGGACAGAAGAGCAGGTGTTGTACTAGCCTGTCTCTGTATTCAGACACACGAGAGAGACATCAATCCCTCAGATGAGGGGAGGACAGGGAGACAGAGGGGGGGACGGTATGATTCAAAGGGAGGAGGGGGGGGGTGTTAGAGAGAGTTCCAGAAAAACAGAGGAAAAAGCGAGGGAGAGAGATGGAGATATTGCTGTAGCCTTGCTAAATGACACGCCACAGCAAACTGCACACACTACCACTACGATATGACTTACTACAGGCACACGCTGCATTTAGGCCCTGTACCAGGGGTGGGCAATCCTGGTCCTCGAAGGCCACTCTTCTGAAGGTTCTAGATGTTTCCCTGCTCCAGCACACCTGATTCAAATGAATGGGTCGTTATCAAGCTCTGTGGAGAACAGAATCAGGTGTGCTAGAGCAGGGAAACATCTAAAACCTTCAGGAAAGATGCCCCCAAGGTTTACCCCTCCAGCCCTATACACTCACAGAGAACCTCCATTTAATCAGCATGGCAGAAATGTCTCTTATCAAAGAACACAGCCACTTACCATTCTAACCTTGGGAATTGCGAACGGAGAAAAAAAAATGTGAATTGTACAGACATCAGGTCGCAAATATCCCCAACAGTTCCTCACAGTCGCGCTCGCGTTCTCACCGGTGATGATGAGGCACTCGTTGTGGTCCAGGGCCTCCGTGAAGAGGCGGGACACGATGAGCTCGGGGTTGATGAGGAAGCGGATCTCCTCCTGCACCAGACCCAGGCCCGTCACTCCTCCTCCCACCATCCTGTTGGCGAAGTCCACCTGCAACAAACACCCAGAGGACACGCGCTCAGACACAGCGGAGCAGCTCCCATCTGCTCGCATCAGGACAGAAGCTTCGCAGAGGGAGGCTGGGGTCTGCTGAAGTATCACCCAATCCAGGGTCTGCTGCGTATCACAGCGAACACCATAAAAACCAGCGGTGGTTATGGTAACGCTCGCCCGCTGATCTCTCTCAGCCAGCTGTTCAATATGCTACTGAGGGTTTTGGATGTCAAATACTGACTGAGGTGAGGCCCCCGAAATGGGGGTTGCCTTTTTTCGTCCTCTCCTCATCATACTCTCATACTTAAGAAGCTTGTTGGCACCGATGCATGTATTTTGTCTGGTTGCCTCGGTAGGCACGGTCCTGCCAAACAGTTTTCCCTCAGGGATTAATAAAGTATTCTGATTCTGACTGAGCCAAAGGTTCCGGTTAAATCTTCACAGTATTTGTATTTGTGTGCCACGTGTCCTTACGCTCTTTTAAAACTCAGTGTGACTAGACTCAGACTAGACTCAGAGCTCAACTGTAGACTCAGACTAGACTCAGACTAGACTCAGAGCTCAACTGTAGACTCAGACTAGACTCAGACTAGACTCAGACTAGACTCAGAGCTCAACTGTAGACTCAGACTAGACTCAGACTAGACTCAGAGCTCAACTGTAGACTCAGACTAGACTCAGACTAGACTCAGACTAGACTCAGAGCTCAACTGTATACTCAGACTAGACTCAGACTAGACTCAGACTAGACTCTGAGCTCAACTGTAGACTCAGACTAGACTCAGACTAGACTCAGACTAGACTCTGAGCTCAACTGTAGACTCAGACTAGACTCAGACTAGACTCAGAGCTCAACTGTAGACTCAGACTAGACTCAGAGCTCAACTTTAGACTCAGACTAAACTCAGACTAGACTCAGAGCTCAACTGTAGACGCAGACTAGACTCAGAGCTCAACTGTAGAATCAGACTAGACTCAGACTAGACTCAGAGCTCAACTGTAGACTCAGACTAGACTCAGACTAGACTCAGACTAGACTCAGAGCTCAACTGTAGACTCAGACTAGACTCAGACTAGACTCAGACTAGACTCAGAGCTCAACTGTAGACTCAGACTAGACTCAGACTAGACTCTGAGCTCAATTGTAGACTCAGACTAGACTCAGAGCTCAGAGCTCAATTGTAGACTCAGACTAGACTCTGAGCTCAATTGTAGACTCAGACTAGACTCAGACTAGACTCAGAGCTCAGAGCTCAATTGTAGACTCAGACTAGACTCAGACTAGACTCAGAGCTCAACTGTAGACTCAGACTAGACTCAGACTAGACTCAGAGCTCAACTGTAGACTCAGACTAGACTCAGACTAGACTCTGAGCTCAATTGTAGACTCAGACTAGACTCAGAGCTCAGAGCTCAATTGTAGACTCAGGCTAGACTCAGACTAGACTCTGAGCTCAATTGTAGACTCAGACTAGACTCAGACTAAACTCAGAGCTCAATTGTAGACTCAGACTAGACTCAGACTAGACTCAGACTAGACTCAGACTAGACTCAGACTAGACTCAGAGCTCAGAGCAGTGTCAGTGAGTATCTGAGGAACGCTCGTGTATGCTGCGGCTAACACACCTAGCTAGGCCAACTTCTATCAGCTACCAAGGCTAACCGTCATTAGCTAGCTAGGCTAGCTCCTATGGGCCAGCTAGGCTAGCTCCTATCGTTAATTAGCTGCATGGCTTTATTATCTGCCGCCCACGGTGGTCATCTAACACAGACAGACGGTCTCAGGACACAATTACTGCTTCCTGCTTTGGGCCATAATCGCATCAGCTTGATGCTGCTGCCACAAAGACACACTTAGGAAGAAGTGGTAAGGTTCAGTCTGGAACACCAAGCAAAGCCCCCTACAATGGCTAACCAACAAATGTTTCCAAGTATTTCAAATGATAATCGAATCGAGTTTGGAGCGGCGACGTTGTCTGAAGGGCTTGAATGAGAGAGGGGGGGGGGGGTGCTTCAGTTTAGGCAGCCTGTCAGGGTGTTCACTGGCCCACAGCAGGCAGGTGAAGGGGGGGCTAGGAGGGGTTGGCAGATATTGGACAGCGGGGTTAAGTTTGTCCGCTTATCCATCTCCTCTCATTGGCGAGTGTGCGCCTGTACGTGTTTGTGTGTGCTTTTGACCCCCTCCCTCTGCCTCGTCTTCAGCTCGTACATCTCCAGACCCCCCCCCCCCCCCCCCCCCCCCCCAGCTCACCTCTCACTCAACACTGTGACAGACTGACAGCTCCGTGCCCCCCCCCCCTCCCCTCGCAGTCCCAGCCTAGCCTGCCCCGGGGGTTGAGGTAGCCGTCAATCTGCCTGCTGCACCCCCGGACCCCCCGGACCCCTCCCACCTCCTCCTCCATCCCCCCCCCCTCCCCCCAGGAGGCCCCCCGTCCACCCTGCGCCCCTCTGAGCCACTCATGTGTACACATCAGCTGTCAGCTTGGGGGGGGGGAACCCGGACGCTGCAGAAACACGCTCGGGAAAAGCGGGGAGAAGAGAGGGGGGGGGGGGGGCGGCTAAACGGACGAGAAACGGGAAAATATATACAAATAAACACGCCGATATGAATTTGAGAGGTGAGAGCCGAGCCTGACTAAAATGGGTGAGAGTTCAACTGACAGCCAGAGGCTCATAGGTCACATGCTACCCCTCAGAAGAGAGGCCGGGTCTGGGGGAAACGGGGAAGGCTGAAGGCTCTCTGGAGGCCCATGGTCAGGGAGATTTGAGGAAATTCCTAACTTGAATAAAAAGGTGGAAGAATATTTGGACTGAGGAGCAAAACAAAGATATAGACACTACTTGTCAGAGGTTTGGACATATTTCCCCATTTATTTGAATGGGAGGGTGCGTCCATACTTTGACTGGTAGTGTATATACTGTATATAGATCTATATATAGAGTAAGACAAAGAGAGAAAGAGATATATATATAGAGAGAAAGGGGGAGAGAGAGAGAGAGAGAGGGAGCAAGAGAGACAGACAGCAAAAGACAGAGTGAGAGAGACAATGAAAGAGTGACGGAAAGAGAGAGGTACAGTGAGAGAGAGAGAGAGAGAGAGAATACATATATATATGTATATAACTGTAGCAGACAGCGACCATGACATTTTACTGTGACATGGAGCCACACACTTTACACACAGCAAGACTGTCCCCACCTGCAGCATCCCGTATCCGTCGTCCTCGATGGTCCCCTCGCAGGTGATGTGAAGCCGCCTCAGCTGTGTCTGGGAGCTGGAGCACACAGGGCCTAACAGTTAGGCTTTCAGATCCATCTCTGCAATCCCCCCAGGTGTTCATTAACACCGTCATCAAGCACATCCCTTCATTAGCCATGAATTCATTTAGGGTTGAATCATTCATTATTCATTATTGTTCATTTATTAGTAACTGTTGACAAGTCAACCCTCTGCTTTTGGATGCGAGAGAAATGAACCCAGAAAAGATACCAATTCAGCTGGCTTTGCAAAGGAGTTTTAGACGGCACGAGTATGGGATCATGTTCTCACGCACATTTTGATATTTTGAAAACAACAATTTTGTTGAAAATGACATGGATGGCACTGAAGGAAACTGGAGGTTCTGGAGTGTTCTACCTGTCCCAGTTGGGTGGAGTGCTCAGGCTCTGTCTCGTGAACGTGACCAGACCTGTGGGTTCTGTGGAGAGGAGAGAACACACGGGAACATTTCTTAAGGTTCTGTTCAGCTGTAGTCCCCAACCCTGGTCCTCAGAGCCCACTGTCCTGCATGTTTGACATGTTTCCCCCTTCCCACACACCTGATTCAAATAAAGAGTCATTATCAGGCTTCTGCTGAGCTTTACAGGGATTCATTTGAATCAGGTGTGTCGGAGCAGGGAAACATCTAGAACATGCAGGACAGTGGGCCCTGAGGACCAGGGTTGGGGACCCACAGCTGTACAGAGACGCTGAAGATCCATCAGCTAGAGTCAACCATCGACTCCAGAGCGCATGCACACGTTGACCTTTGCCCTCGGATGCTTACTGTGCTCCGTGACTCTTCTGAAGTAGCAGATTAGCGTCTTCAGCTTCTCGATCTTTTTCGGGGAAGAACCTTCGAATAATCTGAAAAACAAGTTAGCGAGGGATCGTCAAACCCAACACGTGAACTCTCGGAGCTGGAACGAATCGAGGCTGTGCAGTTTAACGTGCCCGGGCACTAGCGAGAACCACCGTTTGTTTAGGGGTGGGGGTGGGGGAGGGTGGGGGGGGGGAGGGGCAGGTTTGGCCGTCAAAGACGACACAACTCGGCATGTCACTGTAGGAGGCTTTCAACCTAAGAGGTTTTTTTTTTTCTTTTCCCCTCCACCACCCTTTCATTTCGCTCAACAATGGCACAGCCCCCCGGCCCGTGGCCCACAAAGAAAGCAGTGAGAGAGGTTGGGTGAGGGAGAGGTAGAAAATTCAAAAAAGAAAGAAAGAAAGAGAAAGAAAGAAAGAGAGAGGAGATGGAGAGATGGTAAGGCCTTAGGAGACCAGCTATAGCCAGTCCCATAAAGGGCAGCCTTCTGTCTAATCACAGGGTGGCATGCATATTCCCTACTATAAGTCTTCCACTAAGAAAAAAAGATATATAAAAAAAGGGGGAGGGGAGTGGGTGGGGGGGGGAGTGGGCATGGAAGAAATAAAATGACAAAAGAGACGCTGATGCACTAAAAGCCCTTCAGGGGGAAAAAAAGAAGCAAAAAAAATCATCTATTTAAGTCGAAGATCCTGGCTGAATGTTGGCGTGACTCCCCCCTCCCTACCCCCTCCCTACCCCCTCCCTCCCCCCCCTCCCCCCCCACCACACTCGTTCCCTCCCCTCCACCTCTCTCCCGTTAGCCAGCAAGACCAATTTGGAGTAATGTACCCCGGAAGGCAACCTGTCTCCGACACGGGAGAGAAGCTAGTGGGCCATGGGCGTGCATCCAAGCGTGGACACAAATCACAGAGAGGGCAATAATAATGCTGCGATATAGAAACTTGGCTAATACATAACCACTGGAGAGTGATCCACTCCACTGCTCCTGTTTAGGGGCTTGGTACCTCCAGGTCTCTTGAACCACGTGGATCCCGCTAGATAATGTTCTCTGTTCGCGGGAGTTGATCGGATCATGAAGGTGCAGTGTAACAAAAAAAATCATATTTAAGATAATGAATAAATATTGAAGAACGGGGTTATGTGGGTAGGCGTTGGGTAGGGCGTTGGGCTAGTAATTAGAAGGTCCCTGGGTCGAACCCCGGCTGTGACAACATGACATTGTGTCCTTCGGGCAAAGCACTTCACCCTACTTGCCTTAGGTCCCTGTAATTGTTCTCTGGATAAGAGCGTCTGCTAAATGACTCGATGTGTATCGCCTTCGTTTGGCCCAACGGATTGTGAGTCTGCCTATCCCAAACCCTGTTCTCATCAGAAGGAGGAAAAGGGCTCAGTCTCTCATCCATCCATCCATCCATCACTCTGTAGAGGACAGATACTGACAGCTCTGCCAAAACAGCAATCAGAAGATTGCCCTGCTCCGGCTGGCCAAGACAGACCGCTACTGTAGCCGATAAGCAAAGTGACGGACGTTCACTCAATTAGAGGAGTTAGGGGAGCAGGGAGGGGCCAATAACGATCCGAGCTTCTAGATCCACCCCCAGCCCCCTACTCTCACCACCCCCAGAAACATTCAAACTCCCTTTTTGTCCCTTCCCGCCTCCCTCTCCTTCTTTCACTTCCAGGTTTTGGCTGGCTCCAGGCACACATGCTGATGGTGCGGCCAGACCGAGCCTCTGGCTGCCCTGCCCGGCCTCAAACCAGCCCCTCATTTGAGTCCATTCTAATGTGATTACGGTCTCCTCGCCCCCGTGCAGCTAGGCTTCTACTGATGGCGGATGGAGATGGAGATATATCTTTGCCTTGGCAGACGGACGGATCGAGACCAAAGATTGGCCAAAGTGGGGTTAAGATTGAAATAGGAAGGGATGATATCAACGTCGACCGCGCACGCTTCGTAGGACAACGCCTGCCCTTCGCGGAACTATACGTCAACGTGTCATTTTTTGTTGAAGACCCATAAGCAGTGACGTACACTAAATGTACCGTGCACGCACTTTAATTACTCGCTGTAGTTAATTACGTGTGACAGGCATTTTGCTGTCAGACAAACCCGGTTCCGTGAATGGCGTGCACAAATAGGGTCGGAGATCGCATCTGTTGGTGAGATACATGCGAAAGCCTGATAACTACCCAACATAAATATACCACGGATCCACTAATGAGACCCAGCGAGTCGTAATTGAATTCTGTTAAATCATATTTGAGGTTGAAACTGGCCTACGTCCATTGTGCATGTAACAGGGTGCGGTCTGCGTTAGGGTCGAGAGCTGCCAAAAACGGACAACGTAACTCTGTTAAACATGCACATTAAGTTCACTTAAAGGGACATAATCGTCGCCGTCTGAATTATTTTAAACTGATTTTGTCCCCCAAAAAATTACCCAGCGTAATTGAGTGTTTGACTGAATGGCATTGCAACCTCGGCGTCTGATAAAGGGTAAACATGGAATACGTTATTGACACGCCTTCCTTAAACAACGCTACCGGAATTTTCCGTCCAAAGGAGAAAGAAAAAACGTAGAAGGAAAAAATATTCGATCTGGTAACTTCTCATTTAGAGCTCTGAAGACATCGAACAAAGTAGACATTGCTTACTGCAAAGCCTTCACTCTCATTTCTGTCAGGTTTTCATAAGCGGACAGCTGAAGAGAGGCAGAGTAGATGGATAGCTATGCTCTTTAAAAGAGCCAGTCTATCAAAACACACATTTGTTTCAATTAGCCTTCGCAGGTTTATACTCTCCTGTCACAGACCACTGGTTCTGATAAGACACCACAGTTTTCTGACACTGGCTACACTGATAGTACCACACACAGCCTAGCACAGTACTGAACAGCTTAGTACAGAACAGCAAAGAACAGGCCTGCCTTTGATCCGCAGCACCCATAAAAACCATTTGTTAAAACCTTTTTTTACTACGTTGTGTTCTACATTTTGATTAACTTTTGTTCCCTCTCTCGATCAGTTCTATTGGCAGTTGTTTTTTTCCCCCAACACAAGCCAACGTGACTCTTCCAGCCAAATCTGATTTTCAGGACACTAGTGCCCCCTTGTGGACATGTGTTTGTTTGCTTCTGAGCGTTGGGATCCTTTTCTCTAGCTGGGTTGAAGTTTACGGGGAGGTGATTGTGAGGGTGTTGACACTGGGGTTGTGCTGCCTATGCAGTAAAGTCATTAAATGGATTGGGAGACTTCCTCTAACGCCATGTTACCTGTAGAAGTTGATCTCGGGGTAGTTGCCGTACTCGGACTTGCGTGAGTTCCTCCGGGGGAATGTGCAGAAGAAGGCATTGGCCAGCAAACAGGCGATCTGGTCCTGAGACAGAGTCAGGGAGTGGTTCATCCTCATCTTCAACAGGGGAATGGGCTGAGAGACAGAGAGAGACAGAGAGACAGAGAGACAGAGAGACAGAGAGAGGGAGAGACAGACAGACAGACAGACAGACAGAGAGACAGACAGACAGACAGACAGACAGACAGACAGACAGACAGAGACAGAGAGAGAGAGAGAGACAGACAGAGAGAGAAAGAGACAGACAGAGAGAGAGAAAGAGAGACAGAGAGAGAGAGAGAGAGAGAGACAGAGAGAGAAAGAGACAGAGAGAGACAGAGAGACAGAGATAGAGATAGAGAGAGAGACAGACAGAGAGACAGAGACAGAGAGAGAGAGAGAGAGAGAGAGACAGAGAGAGAGACAGAGAGATAGAGAGACAGAGACAGAGATAGAGAGAGAGAGAGAGAGAGAGAGAGAGAGAGAGAGAGACAGAGAGACAGACAGAGAGAGAGACAGAGCGAGAGAGAGAGACAGAGAATGAGAGAGAGACAAAGAAAGAGTGACGGAAAGAGAGAGAGGTACAGTGAGGGAGGAGGTGCGCTCGGGATCAGAGAAGACAGAGATGACAGAAGGGACACGGAGGGGGAGGGGGCGAGAAACCAAGAAGATAATTCGTTTAGCAATTTAGCACGAGGGTAGGAGCTCCATTAGCTAAATGGGTGGCTGTGATTAAAGCCCCCTCCCCTGGCCTCTATCCCGACCCACACAGCCCATCCATCTCCAATGATCACTCCTAAAGAGCCTCCGAAGGCTGCTCAGATGGCTAATCAATATCAGCGCAAATAACACACAAGTAAACACAGTGTAGCCTAGCCTAGCCTAGCCATAACCTGCATTACACTGGGACAGCCAGGAGCCTTCAGTAGAACAACACTGCAGCTGGAACCTACTCATTATACTCCAAACTATTGAAAACTGGCACTTTTGTGACAATGCGTTTAAAAAGGGAAGCCCAAAAAAAGGATACAAATAAAGTTTGGTCTGACTGATTCACCATAACTTCTTAGTTTGTTGTCTCATATGGCAAATAATTCATATTGTCCAGGTTGCAAATGGAGAATGAGAAGGAAAAGACCTGTCCAATGGATTCGTCAAATCTAATATGGGCGTTGGGTCTGCGTAAATGAACGAAGAAGAAGAGATAAAGACAGGAATAACGATGTGCAGTAGATCATGGAAATGGCTCCAACACCGACTGTTGATCAACATGAGGGATGTGTACTGTGATGCTGACTCAGGTAGAAAGGTAGTTGGGGATCTATCCTGACTCCAGAAACCAGTGACCGTAGGCGGCCATCTTGGGGCTGGGATATTCCCTATTGTTGGTCTGCTGAACTGCTCATGTATCCCAACAGATCCAATACAGATGAGCTGGAGCTCATATTGATCACTTCTGGAAGACCTCTAGTTGAAGGGGTCATGTAATGTGACCTTACATCCACAGAGTGCCTCAGATGACCTCTACTGACCAAACAGGCTTTAATTACCTGTGGTCTCTGCTCTACATCGCCCTAATTTCCATCCCTGGTTATTGGCCCATCTGAATGAGGTTAAGTAGTGCTTAAACACTCTCGTACACCGAGACACGTCTCCGTAGAAATCACTCACCATTGTGCAGAGGCGAGGGGCGCTGAGGGCTAGATGGACCATCTTTGGGAGAAGGGTTTCAAACAGCTGCTGCACCTCACAGCTCTCCAGACTCTGGACGAAGGAGGAAGGTAGGGGAAGGAGGGGGCGGCAGGGGAGTGAGGATGTAGACGAGAAGGGAAAGCAGGGGAAGGAGAGGGAAGAAGGGGTAAGACTAAGTGGTATTTTTTACATTCACATTTATTCATTTAGCAGACGCTCTTATCCAGAGCGACTTACAAGTACAGGGACATTCAGCCGAGACTTGAACCAAAGTTAGAACCAGGTACTTTCTGATTACTAGCCCACCCACCCTAACCGACTGTGCCACATGACTCCCATGTAAGAGATGCAAGAAAGAAAGAGATGAGTGGAGATCAAGAGGAAAAGGTGAAAGGTCGCGGTGGACGGGAAAACGAGGAGGGAAATGAAGACAAGGTAAATAGCTGCTCAAGCAGCTGTTAGAAGGCAATGTTCCCTTGTGCCTTTGCATTTACTATGAACATGTATTATTATTATTATTAGATTATCACAGATTCTTCTGATAATCTAACATCAACACAATGCAACGACTCCTTCACACGCAACGATACGCATGCGCGCGCGCACGCCCCCAATAAATGTTAAATGGGACACTTGTGCTGAGCTGACTGCATGTCAGGGAGGCCATTACTCAAAGGCAGGTGTCACTGTGACTGATTGGATCTCAGGCAGAGACAGAGGCAGGGGGGAGGCCACGCCGTTTGCATTCGCATGCCAGACCCACATTCACTTGTTCTTTGCAAAAACCCATAGTTCTGATCCTTCTAGACAGGAGCCCTCGACGGGAAAACGATGCGTTTACGGTTCTATTATTGTGCGGGTCAAAAAGTGGACACCCGAGACGAGGAGGAGGAGGAGGAAGTAACAGCCGTGCGAGTGTCGCTACGAAGAATCAAGTCCAACAGACCGATATCGAAGACAAAAACGAGATCTCTCGTAAGCGACGTTCGAGAGCTCTCCGTGTCAGCAAAGGTGAGGAGAGCTTATTGGTTTTCCACAGAAGGAAAGTCCCAAAGGTTTGCCATCAACACGCTTGATAACTGTATGTGCAGACCACATATCCTCTCTCAATTCAGCAACCAAAGGGGAGGGAAAAATGCAATCCAAACTTGGGCCAAACCAGGGTTAGGGGTGGGGGTGGGTGTGGGGGTGGGTGTGGGGGTGAGTGTGGGGGTGGGGGTGGGGGGGGTCATCCATTCTGCAGCCTAAAGCTTAGCTCAGCATCCCTCTGTGCCGTCCTCTAAAATAAACACCGAGTTATTTCATCATAGCCAACGGAATTTACTACCCAATCACTTATGAGAGTAGTGGCTCCAAATGTCAGCGTCATCAATCAGAAGGCCTTATTCCATCAAGGTTAGCCAGTGAGTTTCTCTGATTAAATGGGCCTTCTGGAACACATGCAAATGACCAATCGCACTGGGAGAGGAAGGAGTGCTCGATTCCGAACAGGAAGTCTTTGGCGGGTAATTTGGCCAGGGGGGCATTTATAAGGCTGCAGAGCAGGCCTGACTAAACGCTGTCAGAAGTAATGAGCTGGCAGACATCATAAAACGCTCCTGTGGGGGTAATAGATGGGAGTGGGTGATGCGGCAGGATGGGAGGAGGAAGCGATGAGGTAGCCCCGGTCTAAATCAAAGCCCTCCCTCCACAGCACGCACACGCACACACACACACACACTAAGCACACAAACATATGATATCTGTAGGTTCCATACATCATCACAAATAGGATTGTGAGAAGCAGAGAAGACATTTTAGATCTATGGCTGTATTACGTTATGTCCACACCACAGTTAGATGTTCTTCTACCCAGGTCAGAGTTAAACACAATCCCTTTTCACTACCAAAACCTTACATTTGTGAGGTACTGATTTTAGATCTTTTAAATGTATAGATTTATTTTGATCAATTTTGGGATATACAGTATTAAAAACAGGCAATGTGTGTTTAGAGTTTTTCTAAATTGCTTTGACTCAATTCTTCAATGAGAATTATTGTTTGCTGTTGTATCTGTTAAACTATGCGTTTAAATCTTCAAACAAATAGTTTATTGTTCGAATCAGAGGTAAATGTCCGATTAATTTATGGAAACTGTCATTACAATGTCTACAATTTGCACAACTACACAGATGGCTTCCCGATATAAACTGATTTATAAAAGAGACGTGGGCGATTAAAGAGACTAAAACTGTCACTTCACAACTTCTAGTACCAACAATTTAATGCACTCAATTGAGAAAATATGTCAGATATCCATATTCTGCATATTTTATTAATAGGCCTATCTGTGGCATGAACTAGTGTTACATACAATGAGGAAGTATCTATTTCATTAATGATTTATTTATTATTATTTTAAATTACTGCAGTTTTATATTGTTTGTTTGCATGTACATCATTTTGTGGCAAATTTCCTCTTCACTGTATGACTTTACGCGTGAGAAATATGTTAAAATGTGTTAAATTTGACTACTAAAATGCATTTGACCACCTTTATCTGCGTATTATAGTATTATTGTAACTTTTCCCAGATGACATTTACCTACTGTAGTAATAAGTCATCAAAAAAGACAGTGTGACACTTAGCATTGAGATGAATAGAATTGACATTATTTTAGTACGGTAAGCAGTCAATGTCAATAAGAAAAGTAGAACAAAACTGACATTTCTACATGATAAAACATTTGCAGGGTGGATTGAACAGCTCACAATATTTCTTTTGGATCTTGTTGTTTTGGTGCCATTGGCCAATTTACAGCCTCCAGGTCTTGAAGCACAAATAAAGTGTTTTAGGTGATTTAAGCATTTCCCAGACATGCCATGGAGTTGTGACGTCCCATAAAACAGCTGACACTCACAGTTTAGACAACGTGAAGACTGTTTACCCAAAGCAATTGAGAGAGAAAAAGTGATACCTTCCCCAACGCAAAATATAGCACTTCGTTTTGCTTCTAGCTCTTTCAACATTCATCAGAAACTATAGCGATGGCACTTTCATTTCAGTGGAGGATCGCTAAGACACTTTACAGACAAGCCCTAATTTGCATGTCCTTTTTTATACAGCCATTACACCTAGGCTGTCAATCACCAGCCTAGAGGCTATTCACCATTGGACAATTACCAAAGCCACAAGCACTGGTCTACATTTAATGAAGTGCTTGCAGAAAAGGACAGCAGGTTGGCATTTATGAAAACGAATAAACTTCTGACTGCAGCGTGAATACAATCAAAGGATACCGTTTGATAATGTTAGCCTAAGAAATGTCAGATTTATTTTTTGTCTTCTCTCCTTCCTGTCAAAAATCAGTTCGTTAAAAATAAAAGACTACGGTGTCAGTTGTACGACTGCATCAGGATGGGAAGAAAAATAAACTAAAATCGACATATATTAAAATACATTGTGCAGGATTGAAGCTGGTTTTTTGGCACCACTTACCACTGTGATTTTGCACCACAGTTTGCACTGTCTATAAACCCCCGCCCCCCTAGTCTATAGCTATATTCACCCCATCTGTACAGCTAAAATATTTTTTACAATTATTCTATTTTTAGATACCCTTATTATTTACATTTACTCATTTAGCAGACGCTTTTATCCAGAGCGACTTACAGTAAGTACAGGGACATTCCCACTGGGGCAAGTAGGGTGAAGTGCCTTGCCCAAGGATACAACATCACAGCCGGGGCTCGATCTCACAACCTTAACGCCTAAACCCGTTGAGCCATCTGACGCCCCATATTATGTTCCATATATGTTCTATGTTTGCTCTTTCCTACCATAATAAATTCTGTGTTTGTATGTCTTGCATAGCGAATAAAATAGGGGGGGGGGGGGTTGGCCTTGAACTCTCGGCCTTTTCTCCGAGTCGGTCTTTGCTGACGAAACAGCGGAGCGGTACAGGAGGAAGACGGGCTGAGCGCTCATCGCTCACGGCTCTAAGTGGACGGTAGAGAGACGCTGACACAAACGAGTTCGCCGGGGAAGAGGGCCCGGCCTCGTCCCTGATGGCCTTACTTAGCATCTTTATGGATTTAACGGGCCCTTTTTAATTAAATTGGATTGAGCTGTAAAACGGCTTGGAAGGCTATTGATCTGCTGAGCTCTCTCTCTCCTCCTCTCTCCCTTACTCAGAGAAATTATTTTAGAGGGGGGGTCGGGGGGGGGGGGGCGGCAAATGCAAAGACAAGACTTTTGCCGGTCATTATTTGTTCACGCTTTTTCTCGGAACCGACATGAGAGGATTAGAAATTGCAACCTCGGAATCTGTAGTGGAATGAATAAAGACTGAGGACGAAAATTGGGGTCGACTTGATGTTTGTGTAAATCAACGTTAACCACGTCCCACCAAGTTCCTAACGGCTGCAACCTTCGGCTGAACTCCCCCTTGCTGTAATTACAGCCCCCCCCCCCCAAATGTCCATGATAACACCCCGTTTTCAAAGAGAGCAGAAGCAAAAATAAAGAGAGGGGGAGGGAGGGAGAGAGAGAGAGAGAGAGAGAGGGAGGAAGAGGGAGCGACAGAGAGGGAAGGAGAGAGAGAGAGGGGGAGAGAGAGGGGGAGAGAGAGAGAGGGGAGAGAGAGGGGGGGGGAGAGAGAGAGGGGAGAGAGAGAGAGAGAGAGAGAGGAAGAGAGAGACATCCAGACAGAGGCGAGCAGACGAGACGAGGAAAGAAGGGAAGCTGTGAGACGGCGCGTCCCCCTCGGCTCGTCTGCAGCAGCTGCTGACGCCACGCACCGTGCCGGTGCCTCCTAATTGGACGCCACGCTACACAGGCGGTTCTTCTCCCCGGCCCCCCCTTGGCACCAGAAGGGGCAGACGCACGCCAGTGAGCATGCCGCCGCTAAGACAACCGGAAGTGTGCGCTTCCCTCCTTCTCAGTGATGTGGGGGGCTTTGGGGGGGGGGGGGGGGGGGGGGGGGGCTCGTTAGGGGAAACTTCGGAAGGCAGTCAGTTACAGCGTGACGGAGCCAGGGCGCTCGGGGGACCGACGCTGTCACCACGGTGACGCACGTTGCTGGCTGCAGCTCTATCAAGACCGCCGCTCTACTTCCTGTTTGTGCCCACGTTTGTTATGTGGAATGATCACGGAGCCACAAAGACAACAACAACAACAACAAAGATACGGTACATCAGCGAATGAAAACTCCTGGTTCTGCTTTCTGCTGATGAGTGGAAAACTGTCGGCTGCTAATCTCATGATTGAAACATAAAAAAATGAACCTAATCCAAGAAATTAAGGAATCCTTGACAAAATGACAGAATATTATGCTGAGTTCATGCCAAGGGGAATATATAAATCGTAAAGAGAGGAAGAAAAAAAAATCTGACATCAAACTAAATTACCAATGATAATAGCTTTTGGGAATTGTAGGTCTTTAATTTGCGAGAGTTTATGATTTGATTTTCACACACCACACTATCAAACGGTAATGATCCATCTGGCTGTTGGTAGGAGACTGGCCGATAACCACAGTCTCTGGGGTCATCTGAAAGCTGCCAGCCACACAAGCTACCGCTTCCAAATGTTGAAACCCAGCTCTGGTTCAGGTGGTAGCAGCTTACCTCGGTGCATAGAAGATTCAGAGCGGTGAAGTCCCATTTCTTGGCATGGGCCGTGTTGTATCTCAGTATTGCATCCTAAAAAAGAAGGAAATTGTTTTTTGCACAGCACATTTCTTCTGGTATTTAGGCATCTTATTTACTGTCAGGTTTGCAACTATACTGTAATGGATAGTTTATTTATTTATATTTATATATATATATTGTTTATTTAGTTATTAATATAGTCTATTTTATGCATACAATATATATTGTTAATGTATTTAGGATGAAAACAAATGAAAACAGGAATACTTTCTCATTAGATCAGTTGTGATTGAGAATGTATGAGTTTAAAAGTCTGCCACCTTCTGACAAGTCTTGGTATAACCTTTAGGTTTCCTTGAATATAAAGGCTATGGGAAACGCCTCTTGTTTCTTACCCTAACATCCAGGGAACTTTTAAACTCTCCGTCCAAGGCGGCCTTAATCAGCTCCCATCGACTCTGGACTCCTCCTTCCTACAAAGATAACTGTTAGACACCTGCAAATGTGCCCTCAGGAACACCGTTATAGGGAGCATGTGCTCTCTTCGTATTATACAACTCCTCCTGTCCTAAGGGTCATAAAGGCCCCACCTTTAACCCTGAAATGAAGCAGGTTCATTCAAGTTTTACCCTGTAGCCTGTTGGGCACTGAAATGTGCCAAATCTGAAAGATTTCAAAGTTTTGTCTGAGTTCAGTCAAGCACATACAATCTAAATGTGTCCATTGTGTGTGTGTGTGTGTGTGTGTGTGTGTCTGTGAGAGACAAACAAAATTTTTGTGTCATTCTGTCCCCCGAAGAGAGCACAGGGGTTAAGAACAGCGCTCATTAGTGCCTCCACTGTTGTTTTGAGCTGGCGTAGCTTCTGATGGCTCCGTGTACCTCACTGTCCACAGGGAAGAGGCTCTTCTCGGAGCAGGGCATCTTCACAGACATCTCGTCCCAGGCATCCTTGAACTTGGTGGGGTAGGGGACAGGCACCTCCCCCTCCCTGAGGAGATCTGTCTGTGGAGAAGGGAGCGTAGATCCACCTGGTCATGTCTGGACATTTCCCGGCTGCCGACAACATATATAGGCACTTCCCATGGGGTAAATGCCATTAATCACGTCAAATTCTATGCGATTTTTGTGTGTGTAGCATTGTGGAGTTTTCAAAGCAGCATGACTTGATTTTTGACAGAATACTATAGCCCATTACTGAATAAATAACAACTAATGACGGCCCCCTGTCAAAGTACTCATAGTAAATGGCAGCAAAAAGCTAATTACGTATTGCCTGTCATCCAAAAGGCCCTGATTACAATCCTGTATGCTGGTGGTCTATGTCCTCTAATTCGAACATTCACATAGCTGTGTGTTAATTAGGGATGTTGTCAAACCCATTCCACTGGATCTTTTACATTTAGTCATTTAGCAGATGGTCTTATCCAGAGCAACTTACAGCAAGTACAGTGACTTTCCCCCCCAGGCAAGTAGGGTCATTTTTGCACGGCCAGGGTTTGATTACCAGCCTGACTCCTTAACCGCTAAGCTGCCTGACTCTCTTTTAGGGGACTGCTTGAGTGGAAACGCCCACCTGGGAGTCAGAATGAGACCGTAGCAGTGAGAGGGACTGTGTGCGTAGGACCCACCACCACTGGGGGCCTCTGGGACAGACAGCCAGGCAGGACAGAGGCTCTAGTCTGGAGTTCACCTGACATGGAGCCCCAAGGGGCTGTCTGCCTCTCCAGTCTGGCCTCTACTTCACTTAAGGTTCTCTATCTCCCTCCTTCCTTTTAGCCTCCCTCTTTTAATCAAACCGTCTCTTGATTTTTATATCATCCAACAGCCCTCGAAACTGAAAATAACGCAAAACTACAAAGGAAGAAATGCTGACTGATGTTATGGACGATTATAACTTCCATATACGTTTTCCATCCTTTCTCTGCGTCCCCAAATCATCTGGATTCCTTCTGCACACCACCTCTTTATTTACACACAGTCAAAAGCAAATGGACAGGCATCTGGACTCACTCTGATCATGATAGTGTGATTGGGCGCCACCTTCAGGTGTGGCAGGGGAGGGGCGCACTGGGGCATCCGGTTGAGGTCATCGATGGGTGTTCCCAGCCACTTCCTGTCCATGTCTGCAGCAAAATCCGACACACTGCGAAGAGCAACAGGGTAAGCACGTGCAAACTGCCTAACTGTCGGCAAAGAGCATCCATGAGCGGTCGCTTAACTCAGTGCGGTCACCTACCTCGCTGAGGAGGCTGCCTGGACTTCACCTGAACCCTGACCGACAGCTCGCTCCAGAAGCTCCTGGTTTTCCGCGTCGTCGGTTTCCATGGGAACATCCTCATTTTTCGCCAGCCTTTTGAATGGCTGGGGATCCACCGTTGAGAATGCAGCGGAGACGGCAAACTCCCCCGGAAGGCTGAGGTTTCCCTCCCCGGAGTCAAGGGACTGGAAAAACTTATCGGTGGTTTTGTCAGGACTCATCATCTCTTCGTCGTGGGAGGTCAGCGAACCCTCATCGTGGTTGAGGGACAGGCTGAGGGAGGGCTTGGGATGGGAGGACTGGGGGGCCACAGTGACTGATTGGAGCGGGGTGGATTCAGGAGAGTTGGGCCTCTTAGCTTTCTGTCTATTGGCACAGTGTGTCTGAGGAGGGTCATTGCCACTGGCACCGCAGTCAGACGCATGCGAGCCGTGACAGTACCCACACTGCCCCGCGGCGTTAGATACTGCACTGTCGTCTGGTACGTTCACACATGTTTCACAGTCTTTATCAGTCTGAAGCTTTGGTTTGTCAAAGAGGTCTTCCTTTGTACCTGAACTTGCAATGCTGCGGACCGCATGGAAAACAATGACACATTCAATAAATCAGGCTTCATTCACAGATGGTGCACACTTTCCAACCAGCTAACTTACTTTCTGTCTCAACACAACAAAACAGTTCATGATATACGATTATGAACTTCCAAACAACGTTTCTCATCTGTTAAAGAACTGCTCCTTTCTTTCCAACAAATATATTTCTAGCTCTCTCTAGTTCAGTTTCATGATTAAGAAACTTAAGGCTAACTCTGTGGTTTTCACAGACATGCATTGCAATGACATCATCGTTAGTTCAATTCAAACCTACCTACTGGTCTCCATGATTTTCTCCACCTGTGAAAGCAAACAGAAACATAACTCTGATATTCTTAACAGTTTTCCATTCTGGAATCAGTCCTGTACTCCAAGGTATAAAAGCAACATGGTTTCAGTGATGCTCTCTAGATCACCATTCACCAGTTGACGTGCTCGTAACTTGCGTTAGTAATCAGATGGCTGGACACAGATTACTTCTGAATGTAATGTCGAGCTTCCATCACAACTTTAAGACTAAAAACTATGTAACCAAACACATCCAGGTGACCTTACTTGGAGACAGCTGCTGTGCCGACACCCTTCTGACTGTCCACGGTCTCTGTCCACAGTCTCTGTCCACAGCTGGGTGGATCTAGACTCTAGAACCCGTCCGATCGGATCTGATGAACTGATTTCCAAACCCTGGTTCTGTTCTGTTCCACCAGAGCCGCTGCTGCTGCACCAGGTAACAATACAGCTAGGCTAGCCACAGGCTAGCTACAGGCTCTGCTTCTACTTACACCAGCCGGTAGTGCTAGTATTAACAGCTAACTACACAATATTGGCTCATTTGAGTTAGATATGGTTAACCGTTTTTGCTATCGGACTCGCAGGCAACTGTCTCTGTTCACGTAACTGATTGACGTCTTTAGCTTCCAGTTCATATTAGCAGCAGTTTCATTCAGTCTCATCAGGCTCCATCTCTGTATTGTTTCACTTTACATTCGCTGCTACAGAAATGACTTGACGGCAGGGACATATTCAACCAATCAACAACCGAATTTGCACAAAGGGGCGGGCTTCGTGATGAGTAACCTAGCAACGGTGTCAAAAAGGAGTTTATTGTCGTACAAAAGATCAGCGAGTCCATATCCATAATAGACATGTATGTCTGCTTCAGTTTAATTTCTCTTCATGATACTGTCGTGGTCGGCAGTATTGTGAGTTTTGGTTCAGTATTTATCTATACATGTAAAACAAGAATACACATCTATTTTCAAAGCTTTTATTGGTAAAAACATTCGATATATGAAGTCCACTTTGTCCAATATGCTCTTTGTATTCCAATCAGAATAATGCTTATTTCACCTGTCTACTCATTCACAAATTCCCATTTACGTTTACAATTACGTTTATTACGTCCACATTTAAAGTGAATCAACACCTCAATCACTGAAGCAGCAAATTTTTTGAAACATTATATATATATATATATATGTCACTGACAATTCTTTGGGCCATGACTATAAAACAAACAAAAAAAGCCATCATTACCAGCTGATAACCTGGGCTGATTGTTAGTTGAATAATGATTGAAAAACAGTACAGTGTTTCAATTAACATGAAGCCATTTCATAAAACCTTTGTAAGATGACGAGATAAAGACTGTATGAATCAAAGTTTTTAAAACAAGACTTATGTTTACATAAATGCAAAAACAAAAAGCTCAACAGAAAGATATGTCATGGTTTTAAATAGTGTACACTCCAATCAAGTGTGCTCTGTTATTCTTCTTCTTCTAGGAGAACGGTTTCACAATTTTCATTGAAATGTAGTTCTGTGGAGGAACACAAAAATGTGAATTATTTTCATACAATCATCAACAACCTTTTTGCATTTTATATATGCTGCATGTAAAGAAAGTGGGAATGTATTCTGCATTGTGCAAATGTGTGTGCTTACCGGTAGGGAGTAAAGAAGGATCCCAACGAACAACAGTACAAGTATCAACAAGATCGAACCAATGAATATCCATCTGAATTTGCGCCAAACTATGAACTTCATTGTCTTGCAAGGACTTGTGAACCAGAAGAAGGAGGTGTCTGGGCGACTGAGAGAGAGGAATAGCGTACACATACTTTTAGGATACATACATTTGATTTATCATCCCATAAGTGTGTAATTATCATTTCAGATGACTAGACAACAATATGGCTTGTTTTATCACCAGATCTACGCAACTCAAATGCAGTCGATCATCACTGTGTTACGCTTTATCCTCCTGGGACCCAGTAAACAATTTCACATTGATTCAGGGCTAGAACATTGATTTGGGGCTAGTAACAAATAAGAAATGTGAATCTCTTTTAATCAACCTTTTTCATTCAGCAAACCAAAACAAATATTTTTATATAAAATAATTTTCTGATGTTAGACCTTAACCGATGGATACCATGCTTAAATTAAGAGTGTGGTTTGGACCAACGGACATGTATATAATATTAGGTTTTTCTTTTTTGCACGTGTAAACTTCAGTAAATATTGATCATCAAAAGAACGAGGTGAGATGTCGGTGTCTTACTTGGGATGCTCCAGTTTGGGGTTCATGTTGGGCTCGTGGCGTCCCTTTCCAGCAGGTCTCTCGTCCACCTCTGTTCCTTCCACTATTTCAAGAGTCATCTCAACCTTTCCCTGCAGAGAGTTAAAGTGAAAGTCACAGGAAATCCTATTGTGCGCGCAGCGACAGTGGTTTACGCTTCACAGAAGGGTAAGACATACACCCAGAACATGCTTCCCGTCTTGTTTGATGGTACATGGCCACCAGCCACGCACAGACTTCTGGGAAAAGAGGGAGTTGGCCTTTGGGCTTTTGGAGGGGTTGATGTCTGTCAATCCTGGTATCATCTTCAGACTGCAGTTCGCAGAGGATTTAGCCGGGGGGATAAGATGGAGCAGGTTGAGTTCTATGGTGCCTGAGTAAGAAAGGACAATAAGGTGTTTCATTCAGATAGTAAAAATACTAGTACAATGTATATCAAGTAAGATTAGTTTCCCAGACTACCATCCCAAGTGTCTCTTACCCAAGTAGTCATCCAAGGAAAACTTATCATTGTCCCAAATCTGTATGATCAGCTTTGGGGGTGTTCTAAACTCAGTTTTGTCCAGGCTCCAGAAATGCTCCTGGAACAAAATACAGCAATCAAACCCCCCCCAACCAAAAAAACAAACATTCAAAATGCATTTTTGCCTTCATCATCCAAACGTTGAAGTTGCATTGTTCTTACTTTTTTGGAAACTAAACATAGTTGCTCTGCAGGCAGATAGTCGAAACCAAAGACGAATCTCCAGTTGAAGTTGCCGTCACCATCCAGGGACCTGTAGTGGACGTCTGTCTTCTGCTTATCCTCCTCCATACCTGGCATCCATCTGCAAAGGAGCACATGGACGAGCAGAAGAGCAGTGACAAGTAGTACTTGGTAGCTGATAAGTTCTCACCTGAGCAGCCACATCTAGTCAGGTGTCTGAGTGGTTAAGGCGTCGGCACAACATTGAATAAAATAATGAATAAATATTCATTTAGCAGGCACTTTAATCCGAAGCGATTTACAGGAAGTACAGGGACAATCCCCCCTGAAGCAAGTAGGGTGAAGTGCCTTGCCCAAGGACACAACGTCACATAGCCACAGCCAGGAACCGAACTCACAACCTCCCGATCATGAGGCCAACGCCTTAACCCGCTGAGCCACCTGACTCCCACTGAATCCCAACATTACGTTGTGTCCTTGGGCAAGGCACTGTACCCTACTTCCCCCGAGGATATTGCCCTCGTACTTGCTGTAGGTCGCTCTGGATAAGTGCGTCTGCTAAAGGACTACATGTAAATGTTGTCATACCCTTTGACATAGATGTCACTCATGTGTTCTCCCGTGATGCTGGTTTCATCCAGTATGACATCGGTGGTGTTCCAAATGATGACCCGCAAGAAATAACTGTTGGGAAACCATAACTTGACCTCAGAACGTGCTCTTTCTGTAGCCAAACCCATTCACGTCAGTGTAATCATTCCTTTTCATCCAGCATTCCTCACCTCTTGGCTTTGCGTGGCTTGATGTCAACAGGCGGTCCAGGTGAGCCCAGGCTTTTGGGAAAGATGTCCACCCACATCTGGATCTTTCCCTATGAAACATTGAATATGAACCTTAAGTTGTGTGTAATTGAGTTCAGTGTAGATGAAGATCATTACTTCTTACTCATGGTTATACCAAAGATACTGTTAAATGGGAGGATACTGTAGATAACTTGTGATATTATTCAGACACATTTCCAGATTTTTTTTTGTAAGGGTGGCTATGGACGCAGATTTTGGACTAAAGCATGTCAGTAAGATCTGCAAGGCGGTCAGACCTGGGAGAGTGTCGGTTGGTAGGAGCTGTAGAGAGTCCTGGTCTCCACATGTTCATGTACAAGCCCCTGGGTCCTCAGGACATGCAAGGCCATCCTCTCCTTGGCTGGGCCCAGATGCTGGTGAATCCTGTTGTCAGGTTCTGAACATGAACAAGCACACAAACAAGATCAGGACGGAGGAGTAGCCTTCGTCAAAAAAAGTAATAATGTGACAGGCAGCAGACAAACGGGTACACTGTATGCAGGAGAGAGTCAGGTGACTGAGCAATAAGGAAGTTGGGCTAGTAATCCGAAGGTCCCCAGTTTGAATTCCCGCTGAGCCAACATGACGTGTCGTGTCCTTGGGCAAGACACTTCACCCTACTTGCCTCAGGGGGAATGTCTCTGTACTTGCTGTAAGTCGCTCTGGATAAGAACGTCTGCTATATGACTAAATGTAAATGTATGCAACAAATGCGCCAAGATGCCCTCTTGGATCCAGTTTTGTACTGTGGCTCTCATTCTATATTACATTCATTTATTTTGTATATTTAATTCAACGTTTGTGTGTTTTGTATCTCTGATAATGTAATACTCCCAGGGAATTCATAAAGTGCTGCTCAACTCTACTTTACTCAGTTTCACTCTACTCTGCTTTACCGAAGTCCTGCAGGCTGTACTCTTTCCCTGCGAAAGCCAGAGAGCTGCCGTCTCCCTCTATGCGGGGCGGGGGGAGGCCTCGGAGTTTGGCCAGGTTCTGGAGGATCTGGACTGGCTTCAGCTGATCTCTCCACTTATTAATCCCAGAGCTGTTGAATAACAAAACATCTGATTGTTCAGGTGTACTTATCTCTGAGGTAATTCGCCGTAGCATCTAAAAACACACGCGCACGTAATTTAGAATTCCGGCACACACAGCGGCATTTTTCTGAATTACGGCACGCATAAGAATATTTATTAGAAGGAAGATGCATACAGGAATATCATTCAGGATACACACACAGGTCTATCACCTGGTACTGGGATTTACACAGAGGCACCATGGGAAAGCGTGACTCACATGCAGTAAGACTGAGGGAGACCACAGTAGGAGCCAAAGCGAGAGAGGAGTCGGTTCTCCAAATCAATGACGGTCTCCCCCACTTTGTCATCTCTGCTCAGCAGGTCAAAGTCATACACTGATATCTTCAAGTCTTTGTCCTGAGGCAGGAAGCAGGACAGCTCAAATACTCTGAAACAGGAAAAAAAGTTAAACATAATTGTAAGAAAATCTATAATAGTCAAGAAATCATTTGGAGCTTTTCACTTCATTGCTCTACCTTCCAAACTCCGGATTGAGGGTGTTGGGTTTGTAATGCTCCCTGTCGTCGATCAATTTCTTTCCCAGATAAATTTTAATGTATGGATCACACTGAAGAGGAAATTCAGATAAACGGTCAGTATGGCCCTGGGAACTCCTAAGGGTGAGCGTGGCCCAGCAGACTCACCAAGCCGTTGTTGTCCTTAGGCTGGAGGTCCACACAGCGGACCACGTAGATCCGTACCAGGCACTCCTGCGGCCTGCTCTCAGGCAGCTCCCTGAACTGGCGGGGAGGAACAGGCACCCCTGGGTCATCTGACAGAGGGTACACTCGGAACGAGCCCTGAGACGTGAAGAAGACCGTAAAAAGAGTTGTGATAACAACCCTTAGGTTGGTTGAGGGGCAGTTCTATGAGCATATGTGAAGCCCCTTTGTGACATTGCTTTTGAAAAGGGCTATACAAATAAATGATTTGTTGATGTGATAACTTTGTGTCATGTTGAAGGTAAGTAAGTAGGTTAAAGTACCTTGTGTCCTTGGGCAAGGCACTTCACCCTACTTGCCTCAGGGGGAATGTCCCTGTACTTGCTGCAAGTTGCTCTGGATAAGAGCGTCTGCTAAATGGCTAAATGTGAATGTTGTCTCTTCCAGTGTCAGAATACCAGCTAACGGCTTATAACCACCACTAGGTGGCAGAAAAAAGTCAAATCACAGTGACTTGTTAATCATGTACGCAGGTTAACACGATGTCATCCTGAATCATATTTGTATTACATTGCAAGCTATGCTGCAATAATAAAAGGAAATGCACATTTGATGTGTTTGATGTATTTCAAATGTGAACACCTGTTTCAAATTTCAAATGTGGGGAGTCGAGTGCCTGAGCGGTGAGAGAAACCGGGCTAGCAATCAGAAAGTTGCGAGTACAAATCCTGGCCATGCCAACATGACGCGTCCTTGGGCAAGGCACTTCACCCTACTTGCCTCAGGTCGCTCTGGTTAAGAGCATCTGCTAAATGATTCACTGTAAATGTACAGCTACGTAAGTATGCATTTCAACAGAAAAGTATATGAAGTGACATGTTCAATCACCTTGAACTCTCCCACAACCGAGGGGTCATCCTCCTCTTCCTCACTCTTCCCTCTTTGCAGCTTGAAGGTGTGGCAAAAGTCTGTCAGCCCTTGGAACTCTGGGACATCTTCCAGCTCGCTTTGGTATACCTGAGGCAGGACGCACACACAGACATGTGCACACATGCACGCAAAGGCTGCATGGCCTCACTGTATGTGGATTGGGAATATTACACATTACAACCCCTAGTATTAGAATGTATGACCCTAAGTCAATAGGGTTGTATCTCCCAACTATATATATCCTGACTATTTTTATCTCACGATCCGTATATATTGTATCCCAGCACTCTATTTTGATCCCAGCCTTTACCCCCTGTGTGTGTTTACTCACTTATTTTACTCACTTTTACCTCACACCCTTACCCCTGTGTGCTGTGACGAGACCGTACGCCGTTGTTGCTAAAGAGTTTCCCCTCAGGGATTAATAAAGTATTCTGAATCAGATTGCACAGATATTTCTATCTAGCTTTGCGGCTATCAACTTTTGCTAACAGTGAGCATCACGTCACCCTCACCTTCAGAGTGTCGTATCCTTTGGTCAGGTAAGGTCCACACCGCTCCAGTTCGCCAATGGAGGCGTAGAATTTACTCCACCAGTCCACAACCTCGTCCTCCTGAAATGAATAAAAAAGACCAAATAAATCAAACAGGAAATACTGTTTATTCAGCTTCTTTTTATTAGTCTAGAAAACAACAAGAGAAAATTGAGAAGTCTAACCTAAGGAGCAACCGAGAGAGAATTTAATCAAATTGACAAGCATAAGTTTTTTGGAAGATTGTTGATGACTCAGCATAAGACTTCTCTGTATAGGCTTTCCATTACCTGGGTATTCACAATGGGACTGACTCTGTCCTCCATGTTGATGATAAAACTATCCTGGGCAGCTGTTATCATGGACACTGAAACAGATATGCAAGAGCGTATCAAACCACCATAAACATTTGGTGGTGAGAGGCTGTGTGTGTGTATGAGGGTCTGTGTTCACTATTCATGTGGAAGATGAGAGAACACCTCTCTTTGAATTCATCAGGACCTTTTCTTCCTTACAAGTGCATATTTCAAGGGGACTTTTGGAGGGTTCAGGAACAATTCAAGTAAGGGTTTGAATAACATTAAGGGTTGGGTTTTGTGTTCGGAGTTAGTAATAGCTTCGGGGTTCAGGTTAGGTATTGGTGTTAAAGTTAGATTTAGGGTTTGGGAAAACATGATCTTTAGGAAAACTGTTTTTCAGACCCATAAGAACAACTAGGCAAACTTGTGTGTGTATGTGTATGTGTGTGTCAATGACTTGTCATATACCTTTGGCAGACAAGATTCCCTCCGTGTCGTGGCAGTAGGGATCGCAGCGATACTCCCCCAAAGAGTCAATAGTGCACTGACCCACTATCGGCTTCCTACCAAACGGCCTGTGGTCTATCACCTTCAGCACTATGGGAGGGGTGTACATCTCTTCTTTGGGTAGAAGCTAGACATAGTAAATCACACAAGATCTCATTACAAACTGATGATTAAACTGTATAAGTATCCCTAGGATGTGTCCCTAAATGTATTATTATTATTATTATCAAGCTCAATATACTTGAGTATTTGTATTGATTATATAATAACATTTATATAGTAAAAAATGTAAAAATCCCCAATCATTGAGACATGTTGATGATGGAAGACAGGAAAGGAGAAGAGGTACACTATATTACCAAAAGTATTTGGTCACCCATCCAAATGATCAGATGGATGGGTGACCAAATACTTTTGGTAATGAGTATTGGTAACACATTTGGTAAAGTGTATGAAGGTAATAACTATGACTTGAATGAATCCCTAGTTTTATTTCCCCCCTCACAAACCATAAGACCACAAGCAGGTCAGGGAGAAATGTTGCAGTACCACTTTAAGGAGGAGAACAGAACTAGGGAAGTTGGGGTTCTTTTTGAAGTTCTTGATAACAGCGGTCTGTACAACTTCCCCTCCACATTCCACAATCAAACTGGGTGATGACACAGGAGCTAGTTGATAGGTCTTCATGTTTCGCAAACCCCAGGTCAAGATCTGCGAGAGAAAAAACACACAAACACACGCACACAAACACATTGTTGCTCAAACACAAATATGGACGGACACAAATATGGACGGTTTCGCTGATTCCTCAACAGCAGCTGCTGGTGCTGAGCATGTCTGATCTTGCAGTGAGTTTGATGTGTGCGCTTGTTTTTGGATTCCAGGAAAAAGCTCTCCGCACCTCAATCGCAGTGAGCTGAACCACAGGCCGAATACCCTGAGGAACCATGAAGAGCTTGTCTCCCCTTCTGGGAGGAAAGAGCGGCAGGTCCCCTTGATTCCCCTGGAAGAAATTAGCATAGTTAATTATTCATTATTTATTTGATAGAGACGGATGCAACACAGACAGATTAGCATGTCATAATCAGATGCAGGTGTAACAGTGTTTATAGCCAAGGCTAATTCAAAACACCAGTCCATAGGAGGGCTTTCAACAGATCAGATTTTATATATTATTATTGGGTTGTTAGCATCACCTATGAGACAATCCGAAAGCCAAGAGTTGATGATCTCAACCTAGGAATCCCATTTTGTGTGCGTGGTTTACCTTGTCCTTCAGGAGGAGTTCAGCAGCCACCAGCATCTCTCCGGCACTGTGGCCCTTCTTGGTTATGGGGAACCACAGCAGTTTGGGACTGATGGCTGTGGCAGGGTTGAGCTTCACTACTGGAGGGCAGCGACACCGGCCCATGGGCTCATCCTTACCCTGGAAGACACACAAAACACACAGGGGCTAATATGCTGGGATGTGGGTGGGGGGTGTGTGTGTGTGTGTGTGGGAGGGGGGGGGGGGGGGGGGTAATGTGTTTTGACATAACTTGACAAACAGACATACAGACCCAAAATCATTAAAAGCATCATATATCACCCCATGGTAAGGAGGTTATACTGTACATACTGTGATTGATTCATGTTGAATGCATTCCTTTAGTTAGGGGGTAATCAACCCTGGTGCTCGAGAGCCACTGTCCTGAACCTGATTCAAATGAATGGGTCATTATGAGGCTTCCACAGAGCTTGATAACGAACCATTCATTAGAATCAGGTGTGCTGGAGCAGGGAAACATCTAAAACCTTCAACATGGGGGTTCTTGAGGACCAGGGTTGCCTACCCTTGCTTCAGCTTATGATCTGGAGGAGTTATGGAGGGGTTTCTGCAGTATGTACCACGTGGTTCAGAACAGAACTGGACCTACCACCTGGTCGCTGTCAAAAAGCTCCAGAACAACGCTGGGGGTGTTGTGGGCAATGGTCTGGGGGTCTCCGTAGATCTCTAGGTCATCAAAGATGAGTGTCTGGTCCCAGGTGGGGTTCAGAGTGGCACGGATGATCTCAGTGGTTTTACTGACATGGAGGAAGGATACATGGGCGTAGGGATCTGGAGGGGTTGGGGGGGGGGGGGGACAGGTTGTTGAAGCAATGTTGACTTGGGGTCACTTGATAAATCTATGTATCCTAAATCTAAGTACCCTATCTTTTGTATTTTATTTTAACTAAGCCACATTACTGACCCAATACAAAGTTTACAAAACTTTGAATCTCATTAAAACTGTAGAAGTTCAATATACATTTTTGCAACATAAAAAGTGGATAAAGTGGGACAGGTTTTTATCCCACCTGAGAAACTGTCCTTGTCCATAGCTGTGAGGTGTCTAGCTTGATAGACATACACTCTGAGATGATACATGTAAGACCCTGTGAGATACACAATGGGATATATTATACATACCGGTATGTTTATGTTTATACGATTATTTCCTTGGTATTAGCGTAATCAAACGTAACTCACCTAAAAGTGAGCAAAACATCAATAATAATAATAATAAACCTCTACAGAATGCCTACAAAATCCCTGTATGGCATATTACTAATTGTGTGCGTGCTGCAAGGCGCACACTATGTTATTACTAGCGTTTATTATTATTATTGTGTGCGTGCTGCAAGGCGCACACTATGTTATTACTAGCGTTTATTATTATTTTGCTTATTCTTACGCCGTTTTTTTGGCTCAAAACACCTACCAGAGTTTTTGACGCATATACACAAAAGTTATATCAAAACGTGCGGCTCGGCCCCGACATGTGTGCTATGATTTATCTAAGACTTTTGGCGAACAATTTTGCCCCAAAATTGCCAAAAACCACACCAAAAAAATGAATAGGTGTCAATGGAGAGAATGTTTGAGAGGTAGAGTGGTGATGTCATCGCTAGAGTGTGGAGAAGAGAGAGAATTGTGTTTAAAAAATAAAACGTATTTGACTACCATGGCCTCAAATGCACCACTACAGACACAATTTATACATAGAAACGTAGGAAAATTTGTCCTCTAGCTCACACTTGCTTTACTTTATCTGTCAGATTTATTGTTTTAGCTTGACATGCGAAGATTCGGCCGCAGCACCCATGAACAGCCTCATAGACTCCTATGTTAAGAGAGGCGGGGCTGTAACTGAAAAGATAGAAAACGAACACTTTTTAGAATTGCTCCCAAGAGCACATTTCTTCACTTGTCAACACAAAATGCCTATGTAGACGTTCAGGAAGGGCTCAGCCGGCTTCACGTTAACCTGGTTTTATGATTGGAAACACGGTTTGGCCAGAAATCCTTCCTGTTCGAGGGGTGCTGTAAGCCTTTTCTCTGTCTTTCGAACTGCCATGACAGTTCCAGCTGCAACTTATTAGTTCGTTACTTAGCAACGTGCTTGAAAGAGGAGAGACGGTGGCCACGAATGACGGTGGCTATTTTACGAACATTAATTCATTTCACATTTAATAACTTTAATTGGAGGATATTTACTGGAGGAATCAAATTGGCTCTTTATGTTTCGGGTGTATTTATAAACTGTACTCCAACTCAACTCTTCCTCTCTGGCTCTAAGTCTCTAAGGTAAGCGAACATCTTTTTTCAACTCTTTCGCTAGCATGCTATCTAAAATGTAGGTTTTTGACTTCTTTAACATTTGGGCTCATAGGTATTCATGTGCTTATCAGTCAGGATTTACAACTGACATTCCAACTAGCTGTAAAGATATGCTGTTTGCTAACATTAGCGACCAATGCTGAAATTAGCGCTTAAGCTAATTGCTAGTGCATCAGCATATGTTTTGCTAGCATGCTATATAAGATGTGGGTTTTTGACTTCTTTAACATTTGGGCTTATATGTATTCATGTGCTTATCAGTCAGGACGGTGGTGGAGGGTTGTAAGGAGGGTAGTGGGGGGGGGGTTATTTGTGTGCATTTTGACCGTTTAGGGTCGTTTTCGGAGGGGGGGGGGGCGATCGGCGTTTGCGGGGGGGCTCGTGCGGGGGGGTTTGAGGGCAGGGTTCATGTGGTGGGGTCCGTAGGAATCTAACAAGATATTGGGGAGGTGTGTGGGAGGTCGGGTTGATGAGCTATGAGCCTGTTTGGGGGAGAGGTTTGACAATCGCGAATGATTTAGTTTCACTTTCAAGCGGAGTTTGTGACGTTGCGGGGGGCTCGGGGGGGTGATTTCGGAGGGGTTTGAGGCCAGAGTTAATGTGGTGGGGTCCAGACGAATCCAACCAGGTATTGGGGAGGTGTGTGGGTGGTTGGGATTGGCAGTTCCATAGAGAAACAGTGGGGATTAAATACAGGTCTTTTAGGAATTGCTATTTAAATTGTTGGGGGGGCTTGCTGTAAAACATTCATAATCGTCTGGATACTGGTTGACCTTGCAAACTATTGGCTAGTGTTGTATGGGGAGTCCTGTAGTCCTGTACTTTATAGATGATTGAACCTGTGTGTCTGCTACTAAGTGATTCATTGCACTGAATGGTTTGATTGACAGTTCATCATTAAGTCATTAATGTACAGACTGCCTGTGTGTATGCACATATATCTATCTATCTATCTATCTATCTATCTATCTATCTATCTATCTATATAGATGTGTGTGTATGTGTGTATGTGCGTGTGTGTATGTGTATGTGCGTGTGTGTTTTTCTCAATTAATGTTGGATAAAAAGCACTGTTTTTGTTAGTGTGATATCAGAACTGTGTGACCTAGTGCTTTTTGTGAATTTTGATGCTAGCGTATTGCTGAATCCTGATTTGTTACATGTTTGATTGCATGTGGATTGATTTGACATTTAACACAGCTGTATAACTTTATAATGTTATCTGATATTTATAATGCGGTATCATTTTGATAAAAGGTGTATTTCTAATACCAAAGTCATAGCCATTGATGGCCTAATTCTGGCATTGGATGTATTTGGGTCATTTTACACTCTAAGTTTTTGAAAGCATTTATCACTATTATCAAATTAGAACCAAACTATTACTATGCTACTGAACTGTAATGTAAAGTGCTACCTGACACAGAGTGACCAATTGTTTACTGCTTGCTTACTACTTAAACCTAAACTGTGGCAGTGTGCTCAAGTGGAGCTGTCTTTAATCCTGCTGAAATTAGTGTTAACGCTACTACTAGTGCATCAGCATATGAACACCTGTTGAAAGCTTGATCTGTCACATACCTAAGCAATGGTAGAAGTCATATTCAGAAAATGACTCAACAGTGTCATTGATATATGGGGGAGAGTCCCGGGCCAGAGTCACGCACACTCAAAATTTCTTTAGGAATTTTTTTCTAGTTATTATTATTATTCTGCTTATTCTTACGCCGTTTTTTGGCTCAAAACATCTCCCAGAGTTTTTGACGCATATACACAAAAGTTATATCAAAACGTGCGGCTCGGCCCCGACATGTGTGCTATGATTTATCTAAGACTTTTGGCAAACAATTTTGCCCCAAAATTGCCAAAAACCACACCAAAAAAATGAATAGGTGTCAATGGAGAGAATGTTTGAGAGGTAGAGTGGTGATGTCATCGCTAGAGTGTGGAGAAGAGAGAGAATTGTGTACCAAAAATAAAACGTATTTGACTACCATGGCCTCAAATGCACCACTACAGACACAATTTATACATAGAAACGTAGGAAAATGTGTCCTCTAGCTCACACTTGCTTTACTTTATCTGTCAGATTTATTGTTTTAGCTTGACATGCGAAGATTCGGCCGCAGCACCCATGAACAGCCTCATAGACTCCTATGTTAAGAGAGGCGGGGCTGTAACTGAAAAGATAGAAAACGAACACTTTTTAGAATTGCTCCCAAGAGCGCATTTCTTCACTTGTCAACACAAAATGCCTATGTAGACGTTCAGGAAGGGCTCAGGCGGCTTCACGTTAACCTGGTTTTATGATTGGAAACACGGTTTGGCCAGAAATCCTTCCTGTTCGAGGGGTGCTGTAAGCCTTTTCTCTGTCTTTCGAACTGCCATGACAGTTCCAGCTGCAACTTATTAGTTCGTTACTTAGCAACGTGCTTGAAAGAGGAGAGACGGTGGCCACGAATGACGGTGGCTATTTTACGAACATTAATTCATTTCACATTTAATAACTTTAATTGGAGGATATTTACTGGAGGAATCAAATTGGCTCTTTTTGTTTCGGGTGTATTTATAAACTGTACTCCAACTCAACTCTTCCTCTCTGGCTCTAAGTCTCTAAGGTAAGCGAACATCTTTTTTCAACTCTTTCGCTAGCATGCTATCTAAAATGTAGGTTTTTGACTTCTTTAACATTTGGGCTCATAGGTATTCATGTGCTTATCAGTCAGGATTTACAACTGACATTCCAACTAGCTGTAAAGATATGCTGTTTGCTAACATTAGCGACCAATGCTGAAATTAGCGCTTAAGCTAATTGCTAGTGCATCAGCATATGTTTTGCTAGCATGCTATATAAGATGTGGGTTTTTGACTTCTTTAACATTTGTGTTTATATGTATTCATGTGCTTATCAGTCAGGACGGTGGTGGAGGGTTGTAAGGAGGGTAGTGGGGGGGGGTTATTTGTGTGCATTTTGACCGTTTAGGGTCGTTTTCGGAGGGGGGGGGCGATCGGCGTTTGCGGGGGGCGGGGGGCGGGGGGGCTCGTGCGGGGGGGTTTGAGGGCAGGGTTCATGTGGTGGGGTCCGTAGGAATCTAACAAGATATTGGGGAGGTGTGTGGGAGGTCGGGTTGATGAGCTATGAGCCTGTTTGGGGGAGAGGTTTGACAATCGCGAATGATTTAGTTTCACTTTCAAGCGGAGTTTGTGACGTTGCGGGGGGCTCGGGGGGGGGGGGCGATTTCGGGAGGGGTTTGAGGCCAGAGTTAATGTGGTGGGGTCCAGACGAATCCAACCAGGTATTGGGGAGGTGTGTGGGTGGTTGGGATCGGCAGTTCCATAGAGAAACAGTGGGGATTAAATACAGGTCTTTTAGGAATTGCTATTTAAATTGTTGGGGGGGCTTGCTGTAAAACATTCATAATCGTCTGGATACTGGTTTACCTTGCAAACTATTGGCTAGTGTTGTATGGGGAGTCCTGTAGTCCTGTAGTTTATAGATGATTGAACCTGTGTGTCTGCTACTAAGTGATTCATTGCACTGAATGGTTTGATTGACAGTTCATCATTAAGTCATTAATGTACAGACTGCCTGTGTGTATGCACATCTATCTATCTATATATATATATATATATATATAGATGTGTGTGTATGTGTGTATGTGCGTGTGTGTATGTGTATGTGCGTGTGTGTTTTTCTCAATTAATGTTGGATAAAAAGCACTGTTTTTGTTAGTGTGATATCAGAACTGTGTGACCTAGTGCTTTTTGTGAATTTTGATGCTAGCGTATTGCTGAATCCTGATTTGTTACATGTTTGATTGCATGTGGATTGATTTGACATTTAACACAGCTGTATAACTTTATAATGTTATCTGATATTTATAATGCGGTATCATTTTGATAAAAGGTGTATTTCTAATACCAAAGTCATAGCCATTGATGGCCTAATTCTGGCATTGGATGTATTTGGGTCATTTTACACTCTAAGTTTTTGAAAGCATTTATCACTATTATCAAATTAGAACCAAACTATTACTATGCTACTGAACTGTAATGTAAAGTGCTACCTGACACAGAGTGACCAATTTTTTACTGCTTGCTTACTACTTAAACCTAAACTGTGGCAGTGTGCTCAAGTGGAGCTGTCTTTAATCCTGCTGAAATTAGTGTTTACGCTACTACTAGTGCATCAGCATATGAACACCTGTTGAAAGCTTGATCAGTCACATACCTAAGCAATGGTAGAAGTCATATTGTGAAAATTACTCAACAGTGTCAGTGATGTATGGGGGAGAGTCCCGGGCCAGAGTCACGCACACTCAAAATTTCTTTAGGAATTTTTTTCTAGTTGGGAAATGTATCTTTATTGAACTGCGACACTCCTGTAAGTACTGCAACTAAGGGGGGATTTCCTGGGAGGAAATGACATGGGTGTGGGCAACACTGGGAACTGGCAGGCATTTTAACTCCAGCTACTTACGGTCAAAGTGGCAGGAAACTGTGGGTGTGTTGGCACCAAAAAACTTGACTTTGTCTTTTTTGCCGGCCTTTTCATCAACATCGACCCCCTTCAACCAGAAGGTAAGGAACAATGAGGATGATAGTGTATGTGTACAACACAATGCAGATGGGCTAACCCTCCCAAAACATTTAACATTTACATGTATTCATTTAGCAGACGCTTTTATCCAAAGCGACTTCCAAGAGAGAGCTTTACAAAACAGCATCGGTCACTGAGCATAGCAACGTGATAGACCCCAAAACATAGCAGGCTTATAGATTATGAAACATACAGTACATTGTGAGAAACCACTACGTGCCAAGGGAAGAGCTATAAGAAGTGAACAATGTGCTTTGTTGTATTCCTTTTGAAAGCTGCCATAACCACCTGACAAGAAGAAGTAGATGTAGGGTTGAATATGCGAGGATCTGACCTGCAGTATAGTGGGTGATACCCCTTTTGAACACATTTCCATGGTACAGCTATGGTGCTGTACTGCAGATATGTTGTTACAAATCCATCATTGAAGCTCAACAGATTTCTCACACACAGGGATACTTACTAGCGCCCCCTCCAGTCTGAAGATGGCCGAGGCTCCTTCGGTGTCAGATGTGGCCATCTTCCTCCTCCAGCGACGACGGCGAAACTTGTCAGATGAACGTTCCTTCCTGTGGAACTTCCAGCCAATCAGGGACGAGTATTCCCAACCCTCACCTGGATCCCTGCGCTGTGAAGGAGACAGTGAAGCAATCAGGTGACGATACTTCATGTACATACAGTTCCCCTGCTCTACAGACGCTCCCTGCATGTCATTCTCACCTCAGGAGCAGCTGCAGCACTGGTCGTCTTCCTCCGGGGGCGTATGAGTCTTTTTCTGCGATGGACATGATACATCTTCTCTGCTGCCCCCCAAGATCTGGGCTTGTCGTCAGGAGGAATGGTGACACCGTACTCCCAGCCTGGTGGAAAGAAATGTGTTGAAAACACAGGTCAGGGTCAGATGGCTCAACAGGTTAAGGCGTTGGCTTCATGATCGGAAGGTTGTGAGATCGAGCCCCTGCTGTGGCTGTATGAATTTGTCCTTGGGCAAGGCACTTCACCCTACTTGCCTCAGGGAAAATTGTCCCTGTACTTACTGTAAGTTGCTTTGGATGAAAGCGTCTGCTAAATGAATACATATAAACATAGACAAAAAAAAACATACCTTCACTATCAAATTCACAAATAATGAAGGTGAAATTTCAGCATGAATCTAATGGAGCAGTTTTTCCTGATATTATAATAATTAAATCGCTTCATTACAGTTACAATAGAAATATGAGAAACAGCAGACCCCAACTCTTCCAGGAACTCCCGCACTTTCCTCCAGCTTGAGTTTTGTTGACATAATGGGCTGAAAATAAGTCAAGGAGGAAGGGCCCTCTATCTGGCCGAAACCAGAGCATGTGTAGATATGGCAGATATTGGCTGGAAAGTAACATGCCGCTACATTTTGATCGGGGCTGTTAAAAAGGTCCGCTTGTGCAATCTTTAAATTCCACTCGGACACATACACACATGCATTTGTATGTCTTCTTAAACCAAACATTTGTTAGCTACATCAGCATGTTAGCTAGTTAAGATGAGTTATGATGATTCTGATGTCCATGTTTGGGGATGTTAGTCACAGCTATTGTCTGACCCATTTCCTGTTGGCTGAAGGTTTGAGGGAATTGTTCCTAGAACTAAATTGAGTACATTTTCAGATTTTACTATACATCATTTGAAAGTTAATAATCTGCACTTCAGGATCTGCAAAAAATACTGACCAAGAATACCATCACCTGTCAAATAAAAACTGACATTCAAAATATTCATAGGTTTTAATACTTACCTATTATAGCTTTAATGTTTTCCTTATTATTTTCATATACGTTTTGGCCACCTACTTATTTTAGACCGTAATATGGAAGGTAAACATTGCGAGCTATACCTTTCTCATCCACTGCCCTGTTGCTGTCGAAGCTCCAGTCATCTTCCCAGGTCCATCCAGAAGGGCATTCAATCTCTGCTGGTCCCTGGCTCTTCTCCCCATTCTACAAAACCACAGTCACATCAGCCATCATCTCTTTTTAGGAATTAGAAACGGACTGTGTGTTTTGTCTACATTTACATTCAGTAATTCATCAGCCGCTCTCATCCAGAGTGATTTACAGCAAGCACAGGGACATTCCCTTGAGGCAAGTAGGGTGAAGTGCCTTGCTCAAGGACACAACGTCATGTTGGCATAGCCGGAAATCGAACCGGCTACCTTCTGATCACTGGCCCGATGCCCTAACCACTCAGCCACCTGATTTGCTAGATTACAAAGAGCCTCCCTGGTCTTCAGAGCCGCAGTATCAGCATGATCTGAGCGTGTGTGTGCCTGTCAGTCTCCTCTCTCACCACGTCTGTGTAGGGCTCAGGCGCAGGCTTCCACTCCCCACCAGGAAAGCGTGTCTCATTCTGGTAGACTTCATCTGTAAACTCCGTATGCCCTGCATCTGCCTCAGTGAGTAAGCTGACTCAGACAGAAAACACACAAACACACCATCAACATGGATAAAGGTGTCTGCTAAATGAATACATGTAAACATGAGGGACTGCAGACTTATAGACCGTGGCTTTACTTAATGCCACAGTTTGGGCTAGAAGGCTGTAGCCACAATCTGATAGAACAGGTACAGCCAGAGGGGAGGGGGGGAAGAAATGGAGCGTGCAGATCTGCTGAGGTCAAGCAAGAGGAACCCGACCACCATCCTCTTGGGGAGGTCGGCCTTGTGTTAACATCCTGGTGTGCTGGAGATTGCATCTGTATTTGAACGCGTCAGAAAGGGACGACAGTCAATGGAGGGGGATTATACCAGGGGGATTTTGGAATTCTGCCCCCACCCCCCCTCCATGGCCCACATCAGCGGACGTGGGGCCACCCGGTGCTTGTGCATATTACAGACTCTCTGATTCCCAGCAGAACTATGTGGCTGACTACTAAGATGGTGAGTAAGAGCAGTTACAGTGTTTACATAAGGACTGTCGTGGAGGAAGGAGGAATGTAAACGCAAAGGAGAACGAGAAGGATGAGGGTGCTAACCAGGGGCATAAGAATGCTAGACCTTAAGATGCTAACCCTTGATTGTACTGAGTATGTTTACTGTGTGTCTTGCTCTCTCAACGTGTGTGTGCATGTATTTTATTCAAGGGGGGATGAGTACCATTTTTCCGGGTCGACAAACCATTCCCCGCCCCACTCCCAACCTCGTGGGGGCAGAAAGCACTCCTGCTTCAGTTTGACCTTCCCAGTCACGTCGGAGAACTTGTGGCGGCCCACCAGGCCTGTCGTACCCCAGCTTCCAAGCACCCGGGACTGGTTCTCATACTGATATGAGGGAGGGAGGGAGGGAGGGAGGGAGGGAGGGAGGGAGGGAGGGAGGGAGGGAGGGAGGGAGGGAGGGAGGGAGGGAGAGGGAGGGAGGGAGGGAGAGCGAGAGAGAGAGAGAGGGGGAGAGAGAGAGAGCATACTTGATCAGTCAGAAAAAAAACACAAACGTTAAAATAACTATAGGAAAGACTATCTTAAGTGTTGTTCTTCTTGGAGAAGCAGGAATTAGGAACCAGAGAACAGAGAAAGGAACAGAGAAGGGAAACGCTACAGATTGTATCAGAGTTATGGTTTGCCAGAGCCTTCGCCACCCACTGTGATGAGGATCCTGAAGAGGCACACAAAGAGATCTTTTGTTTTGTGTGCTGAATTCAAGTCACTTAAAGTCAAATCTTGGCTGATGATTTCTGGATGTGTGCAGACATTTTGATCCCTTTTTGTTCGTTAAAATCTCTAGTCTCATGCGTGTTTAAATATATTCTTCTTTACTTTGAATACGTTAAACTCAATAAAAGAATATTTACTAGGTTGACTGATTTGATGGGGTGCAGCATAGGGGTGGTTTGATTGAGAATGCATTCTAAAAACATCTGTGTCCATGGGTAGGTTACCTTGATACTCGTACAATACTAAAGAACCTAATAAAACGTGCAAATGTGTTTGAATCTAGTCAAGAAGACCAAATATCAATGTATCAAATGCATAATGCATACAGATTTTGGGGATCTTTGTTATATTGGGGAACCCATGCAGTTGATACTTTACCATTTCTGCAAACACGCTGAAGGTCCCTTGTGTAAAACTGTTGAGCTTCTTCTCATGAGCGGATAATCCCAGCCACATGTTGACGCCAACCTGAACTGGGATCTTCAAGCCTTTGTTTTTGTCCATAGGATACTGAGCAAACCAACATCATTAGTTAATGAATACAGACTTTCAACTGGGATAAGCAGACACACCATCAGTGAAATCAGAAGACTTGAAAACAGTTTTTTGACCTGCATGAAGATGGACTGTGTGCGGCCACAATGCTTCCCGCAGGCTTGCTCGCTGTAGGTGGAGTAAAGGATCTGATTGGCTGGGACGCGGGCGTAGGCCACCCTCTTTTCTCCCCGCAGCATCCAGATGATCACGTCTGGCAGGCTGTTCTGGGGCTGAGCGGGTGGAGGGGGGGGCGGGGGGGTGGGGGGCGGAGGGTGGAGAGAGGGTAAGGAGACATGGAGAGACGGAGAAGAAGAGACAGACCACATATAGAGATATATAGAGAGAGACTGAGAGAGAGACAGAGAGAAAGAGAGAGAGCGAAAAAGAGACTGAGAGACACAGAGAGAGAGAGACTGAGAGACTGAAAGAGAGACAGAGAGAGAGAGAGAGAGACTGAGAGAGACTGAAAGAGAGACAGAGAGAGAGAGGCTGAGAGAGACAGAGAGAGAGAGACTGAAAGAGACTGAAAGAGAGACAGAGAGAGAGACAGAGAGAGAGAGAGAGACTGAGAGAGACTGAGAGAGAGAAAGAGAGAGAGCGAAAAAGAGACAGAGAGAGGGAGACTGAGAGAGACTGAGAGAGAAAAAGAGAGACAGAGAGAGAGAGAAAGTACAGTACGCTTTGCGAGCAGAAAGAAGACTCTCTTCGCCCCCTGACCTCATCAGCCAGCTGCTGCAGTTTATACAGCCAGTCCTCAATGTCGCTCAGCGTCACTTTAATGTCGGTGGCTTCCTCCTTCATCCGCTTGGCCATGTCTCTGATGTTGGCCACCACAGCGTCGCGTAAGGTCTTGATCTGGAGATCGAGGGCTGTCAGGCTGGGCCTGCCTTCCAGCTCTGGGATGTGGAAACTGCCACAACATGGGTGTAAGTCCTATTACTTACATGATGTATTTTGGGGGGGGGGTTAATGAAAAGGTCCTTGGTATGAGAACTATCAACACCGTCGGGTGCCCTTGGGAGTCATGTGGTGCAGTCTACTGGGGAGGCAGGCTACTAATCAGAAAGTAACTGGTTCAAACCCTGGCTGTGTTAACATGTTGTGTCCTTGGGCGAGGCACTTCACCCTGCTTGCCTCAGGGGGAATGCGCCTCTACTTGCTGTAAGTCGCTTTTGATAAGAGTGTCTGCTAAAAATGACTCAATGTAAGTGTGACCTGCCAAAGTCTTACTTGCTTAGATCCTCAATCACATGATTGATGAGTTTCAGCCAGATCTCAGCTAAACGTGTTTCTGAAGCCTTGGCGAGGATGGCTGTTTTCAGAGAGGTCAAGTTGGACTCCTGCAGACAAACGACATGATTCAGGAAGGTTGAATATCTATCTGTTAGTCAAAGGCATCAGACAGTCACACATTATGCACACGAGGCAGTATGAATTGAGAGACCACAGCAAACCACACCAACAGCTTATCTCACCAGTCTGTCAGCAATGAAGAGGAGAATGTTGACGGCATCGAGGCGGTGGGCAATGTCCTCCCAAAAGGAGGTAAGAATGACAACAGGCTTGGTGTCAGCCCAGGGCAGGTAGTAGTAGTGGTTACCTGCAGGACACAGTAACAGGGAGCCTGTTCTGCTACGTATAGACTCCAAAGTTCTTGGTGTCTCCCAGGGGTCACTGGGAATTGTAGTTGATTTTCTGGACACTTGTTTTTCGTCAGATTTTCTAGACATGCTTGTTCTTACCGTCGAACACAGCGTAGCTGTACCGGGTGGTGGATGGCAAGGGTTTGCAGGTGGAGTCCAGCTTGTTACCGTAGTTACCCATGCTGACCTCAAACTGGATGGGTTCTCCCGGCTCCTGGAGCATGCATGCACTGTGGAACACGGCACACAGCGAGTACTTCCTCTTCCTCTGGTACTTCTGCTCCGAGGTGAGGAGGGAGGGAGGGAGGGAGGGAGGCAGGGAGGGAGGGAGGGAGGCAGGGAGGCAGGGAGGCAGGGAGGCAGGGCAGAGCATTACCAGAGGGGTAACCTTGGGGTTAGATTGGCTTGAGCGTAACGAGCGGTCCGTACCTGCGTCACCAGGATGTCATCACTGGGGATGTCATCCAGCATCTTGGCTTTGTCCTTCAGCTCAGTGGAGACCTCAATGAGCACCCTGCCCCTGTAAGCCACTCCCTCGCCCTGTAGCACAGAGCCATGACGTTCTGTTCTTCCGCAGCAATTCATGCGGGTTACCGGTTGTTAACATTGCAGGTGTGGTTTTACCTTGCCTGTGTTGAGTTCCTCATATGGGTCTGGCAGACCAGTGAACTCTCTGGGACTCCCATACAAGTTCAGGTAGCATGGACCAAAGGCAGGCAGAAAGCCAAACTCCGACTCTGCAGTGTTGACTAGGACACACAGCGCGTTATCTAAACTTACATTTACATTTTTACATGTATTCATTTAGCAGTCGCTTTTATCCAAAGCGACTTACAAGAGAGAGCTTTTATAAAGCGCATCAGTCATTGAGCATAGCAACGTGATAGACCCTGAACCCAGTCGGTTTTTTAGATCGTGAATCTTGATCTTTAGATCGTGAATCTTTTTTAGATCGAAGAAACTTGTTTCTAAACACCGGGAAAATACTGAATGTGAGGTACCTCTTCCAGACTACTCGTAAAGAATGTACAGCAATGTTGTTCACCTTTAGACGACAGAGCGTTGGCACTCTCAGCAGGTGTGTCTGTTTAAAAGGCAAAAAAAAACATCTTGGTGAGACTGTATACTAAAGCTTAGACCCAGGGGGGGGCAATTCTGGTCCTCAAGGGCCGCTGTCCTGAAGGTTTTAGATGTTTCCCTGCTCCAGCACACCTGATTCAAATGAACAGGTTGTTCCCAAACTCTGTGGAAGCCTGATAATGACCCTTCATTTGAATCAGGTGTTCTGGAACAGGACACCGGCCCTCGAGGACCGTAATTGCCCACCCCTGGCTTAGCCTGTTGCAATTGCATGCTCCACAGAGCTTGATGGCAAACCTGATAACAACCATTCATTTGGAGTTGGTGTGCTGGAGCAAGGAAACATCTCAAACATACAGGACAGCGACCCAAGTTTGAATACTCCTGACCTAACAATCTGTGGATCCTATTCAAATATTAAATATTTCTATCCAAAAAAGGAAGAGAAGTATGATGCATACCTTCAATCTCTCCCCCAGATGAAGCTATTTTGGTCATATTCAGAAATGTAGTCCCAATAATATCATTGCTGGTTAGTCGATCCCTGGAAGAAAAAGTACCGTTACACTCCTACAATGTCTTATTCGACTGTATGTTTGCGTGTGTAAGGATATTCTCACCAGTCGTATAAGGTCAACTTGATGCGTTCACACATTGAGGGGAACTATGACAGAGCAGAGATTAGTGAAGCTCATGGTTTGAGTAGCATCAATGGATACTCTGGAAAGGTTTAGAGAGTCGTACGATACACACCTTGACCTGGAGGTTTATCACCTGGTTCCACTCTGGATTGGCATTCTTCTCAATAATTTTGGTACAAAGCTAGAACAACAACTAGTTATCAATTTTCTGAATTTTGTATTAACTGTTTATGGTAACTTACTGTAACAGTAGCTCTAGAGCGACTTAGAGCAAGCACAGGAACATTGCCCGAGGCAAGTAGGGTGAAGTGCCTTGCCCAAGGACACAACGTCATGCTGGCATGGCCGGGATTCTAACTTGCCACCTTCTGATCAATAGCCCCATTCCCCTCACCACCCAGCCTGTTCTTTATTCCCAGATACCTTTTTTCCTGCAAAGCTGACCTCCAGAAAAGGATCAACCAAGTTCTTTTTGTCTTCGTCTCCACCAAACAAATTTTTTATGGTCTGTACAAACGCATCATCCACTGTAAAAGGCCAAAAGGATCATTAAGGGATAATGTATCTTAAAATGTGGCAGTTCTAATGTGTCTCTTAGCTACTGTCATTTCTGGGGTTTTTGTGTGAAAATGTCGTCATCTTTTGCGTCGTTTCCCTTTTGGGACCGACTAATCTCATGAGTATTGAGGAGCGTCTCCGTAACGCTCTTACTCTGTGGCATGTCCTCTGCACGGTACACTTTGAGGCTAAGCGTGACCAGTCTCATGGTGACCCCGGCCGGGACCAGCAGATTGCTCTCGATGTCGTCCTGCTCCTCGTTACGAACCTTCTTCTCAGTCTGGATGGAGAGTGAGGAGAAGAAGGAAGGGTTAGTGAGTAATGTTTAATGTCTATACATACTGTGAATGCCTGTAGGAAAGGTATGCCATGTATGGGGGGTGGGGGTGGGGGGTCAGGGGCGGGGGCTCTGCAGTTATACCGGTGGCTCGTCCCCTGTGCCCACGACCATCATGCTGACTTTGAGGTAGCCTTTTGCCCCTGAACTGGAGTCGTCAGGATCACTCAGAAGGAGCCACTTCCTCATAATGGCATGAGCTGAACACACATACATGCATAGATGTGAATCATCCAGATATCCATTTGTTTTACAACTTTTGGGTTAGGCCTATATACTATGTGTTTACTTAAAAAATAAAATAAAAGACTAACCGGGTTCATCGTAAATGTAACCAACATCAAGCTGGAAATATAGAGAGGAAAAAATTGTAATATATATAACCAAAACACAAAAATAAATGATAGCAGGTTCTATGTTCACTGGAAGCCATGTAAAGAGTGGTCCATACGTCACCTTGAACTCCCCCATAAGACCGTCTGCTCGAAGTGAGTATGAGTCATACACCTGCATTGGAGAGAGGCCAAACAAAGCAATTTCAGCAGCCAGTAATCATTCAGACCCCCAGTTCTGACTTCTGTGCCCTGTGGTTAACCCCACACCAGGTACGGTGCTGTCGGTCACAGCCAAAGAGCCACCTCAGGGTGGGAGAGCACAGCAGTGGAAGATCTTCCAAACATGATGGAAGGGAAAAGGATTACTGTTTCAGAGGGAAAGCTATGGTTAAAAAAACGCAGGGTCATCTCAGGATGTCCTGTGCCAGTGATGATATTTCAAACTTGCTACATCCTTGAAAAACGTCAACATTGAAAACGACACAGAAGGCAGAACTCACCCGAATACTGATGTACTCATCAAAGAGCTCAGAAGGAAGCATGTTGACATTGTAGAAGAAAATCTGCAGGCAGACGATTATGTACATTGTAGTTACACTGTAGTTTAAAGTAAATAGATACATTGTAGTTAATAGATACTGTGCCCATCCCTGTGAATATTTTCTGTATATAATGGCAGATACTGAAATTATTTTAAACATTGGGATTTCATTTTTTTTTTTTACTGTAAGCATCCACGTGGACTATTAAAGATTAAAGCAATCAAACAATGTTCTTATCCATTTCATCAAAGTTGCGGCAATAAATGATTTCAGGAAATACACAGGCTGCATAGGAAGGGCTAAACCAACATAGGGAATAAATAAGATGATTGCGTCTGTCTGAATAAAGCTGGGGGAAAACATAGTTTGTGAAAAAGTATATCAAATTTGGAATATCTTGTTTAAATGTGAACAGAAAAGTTCAATGTATTGCTATGTAGGTCAACTTTGATTGGCTTTTCATTTGGTTTTCACATTAAACAATGTAACAATGTGACATTGTAATGGATTTTCACCATGATTTTCACCAAACAACTCTTAACAACGTTTGGAATCGAAGAAATGTACAGTGCATTTCCAGACCCATCTTTGATGGACGTTTTACCTCATCAAAGAATGGATTGTTTCCTCTTCTGACTCTGGTTCTGTGGGTTTGTCCACACATGCTCACTTTGACCACCGGCTTAATGTTATTGCCAGGAAACTGACGACCCTCGATAACTCGAACGCGGATCTGCTCATTCAGGAGAACAGGGTGAAATTCATCAACAAACTTTTCCACAAGGAACAATTTACTGTTTGGTTCCAAAGGAAGTCCAACAGGATGCGCAGCTTGCTCCAATAAATCAAATCCTTCATCTGAAGATAATCTCTGATTTCACCTGGAAATCTTGCAGCTTGTTAGCCAGGGCTTTGTGTCTCTTGAGGCTAGGAGATCTGATCTTCTGGATCTGGTTCCTGGGTGGCCCAGGCAAAGGTGTCACCTCATCTGTCTCCAACTGCCCTCCTCCATTTAAATCCTCCTCCTGCTGACCTGTCATTCAGGAAGTCATTTTAAACACATTTTTTACTAGCATGATTTCCCAGATAATAAAACAGCTCAATAAGACAGAAGCCACTCCATAATGTACCTGGGTCCCCATGTGACAAATCCACACCAGACTGGTCAGTTGAGATGGGAGTGGTGTTGGCAGGTGGTTCATACGCAATCATCAAATTGATTGTTGCCTGGAGGGCAAATCTTAATTTATATGTCTTCAAATATTTCAATTAATAACATTTTCTGGAAATCCAAAAAGATCTTGACTATACCACCTGGAGACCTGGCCATGTAACTCACCCCAATTGCCTGTTGTTTTTCATTGATCAGAGGGAGATTTTTGGCAGGGAGGGTCTTGCTGTTTCCAGTAACCAGATCTTTCAGAAAGACCTTAGCTGAGCCAATGAACCTAATAGTAGATAGACAGCAGTTACACTGAACTTAACGAATATATTACTGGTGCACAATGCATTAATAATGCTCATATTGCATTATAACCATTACACCACTTTATAGGATCAAGACATGATTGATTATGCATTATCCTTGCATTATTTGTCTCCTTATATCATTCCCAAAACAAGACATAACCTGCCAGGGTGATGTATGTAGAGTTTCCAAGTTCTTTGTTTCCAATGTAATGACCACAATACAAATATGGCAACGTAGAGCAGTTATAATAGCCTTGCTGAGTTTATTTTAAGGGGAACTGGAAAGATTATGTATTTGTGCAATTGATGATGCATTGCTTAATAACGGATTTTGAAGCTTACGTTGAAAGCTGTGCTTTGTACAATTTTAACCAATGGACTTTTATGCCAGGATATATTGCGGTTACATAAGAGGAACTCACTTAGGGGCAGATATTATTAGAAAAATACTTAATTCATATACTGTGTATCTGTTTTCTGTACATAGATCACAGTGACTAAATGGTCTACCGTGCTTACGTTCTACCTTCTCAAAGAGCCTCAGACATTTCCACAAATTCGGAATACCGGTAGTACAAAAAAAAAGCAAGATAAGAAGAGGCAAAGGGGAATTTTTTTTCCTGTAATTGGCACTGAAAGAGGAAGAAAGGAGGAGGAATAGAAAGATGGAAAACGTGAGACAGAGAGCAAAAGGGACTGAGGGAGAAGAGAAGAGAAGACGGACTAGATAGGAGAGGGGAGACGGAAGTACACACGCCTTGTTTGTGATCAGTGATTTTAAGTGACCTCTCTTTGTACTAAGAGATTTGAAAAATGGCAAAATAATGAACTGAAAACTGTTTTGTGATAGGTCACATCAGAACACATGGTTGAAATTAATTCTTGAATTACACATTTGTTTTGTTGTGTGCTTTTTTGACGACACAAACTTCTCATCATTTGTTAAATGGTGACTGTTTGTTTGCCTCAGTCTGGTGAAGCCCTATTGTTTGTCTGGTATTTGTCTGTTAATTCTGTGTTCTGCCAAGAATCTAGGAATTTTATCTTATTTTTTCAATCTTTATCTTATTTAAGTTCCATATATGTTCTTTGCTCCATCCTACCACCGTAAATTCTGTGTTTGTGTAATTTGCATGGTGAATAAAACAAATTCTGATTCTGAATCAGGGTCCTTAATTTTTTATATTAACTTAAACTTTCTCCAGATAAAATTATGAATACTTATTTAGCAGATGCTTTTATTTTAAGCGACTTACAGTAAGTACAGGGACATTCTACCTGAGGCAAGTAGGGCGAAGTGCCTTGCCCAAGGACACAACATCACATAGCCACAGTCAGGGTTCAAACTCACTACCTTCCACTCAGGAGGACAACGCCTTAACCCACTGTGCCATCTGACACAGATCACAGATATCTATCTAACTTATTTCAGTAGTAAACTTTAACTTTGTTTATTTTGCAAGATGCTATGTTGTATTCTGTACAAGCACTGTTAAGATGTGTTTGTACTGTTTTGTGAGTTTGTCAGCTACCCAGTTGGTGATGTAAGGTAAGGAAAGGTGAGAGTAAAAGATTTGATCAGGGAGGAATCTCAGCTTACCTGACATACACAAGTCTGAACATGGCACCAGGGTGGGTGTGGTGATAATAGTTGACTGTACTGAACTTTTACTAGCTTGTAAAAGTAAACAGCTGAACTGACTACCCAAAATAGTGTAACCTTTATGGGATAAAATAAGAGAGAAAGAAAGAGGGGACATAGGAGTAATGTGTTGGTGAGTGTTCGGAGATGCTGTGCACATACTTGTCTTTGCCGATAGTTTCATAGTCTTTCACGACAACATCGATGAAGGAAGAGGAATTCAAAGGGCAGCCTTTGAGGTCAAATTCAAGGACCTGCATTGCAAAAACAATATGTTTAGGTTGAATTGTCTTTATCTACACTTTCATTCATTCCATTTTCCCTCCTTTCTTAGATTTTTTTTGATAAAATTTAGACATAAGTACACTTACTTCATTCCAAACAGGATTTAATTCACTGTCAATGGCTTTGGTTTTCTTTTTATCCTCTGTGAACAGTTATTCATTTATTAAAACCTCATCCCCCAACATATATTTTATTTGAATTCAGTCACAGCTTCTAGATATTCAGTGACTGTCCTGTACCATTCTTCAATCCTAATTGTAAAACGGCCTTGGAATATCCTGGGAGTGTTTATACCTCAAATGAATCAAAGAACCAGCTGCAGACCTTTTGCCTTATAAGGACATTCTCTACCACTAGTAAGTTATCATAGAGCTGTCATTGAATAAATAAAAGCGAAAATAAGGTTTAGTTTGGGACCGTTATTAAATAAGTTATAACCAAGCCATTGCATGCATTATATTAATTTGTTGTTTGTTTTGACTAGTGGCCCACAAAACATGATGAAAGATTTAGTTAGGAACTTTGGTTAAAAAACATACGTAAAACTTTCATCTAGAATGTTTATGTGCGCTTATGAAATGGGCATATTTCTAACAAGAGAGAAATGAAAAAGTAAACTGGGTACATTACCTTTAAACACAATTGAAGTTATTGGATCTGGGTTTCCGATTTTCTTTTTGGGGATGTTGTTGGCAGATTCCACCGACACACGCAACATTACTGCATCTGTGTGAGTCCGTTTAATTCTCTGAGAAAAGGCACATCATCCCCTGGTTTTGAATGCTCTTAATCACTCCAGGGATCCTAATCCAGCAAATAAAAGAGGAAATGAGAGAGGTACATTGCAACGCAGTTCCTCTAGATTAGTCAATTCCCGTTACTTTAATTTATTTTATCCGGAACCAAATGACACCCAACTAAAGAAGAAAAAGAAAAGAAAAAAAATTACGGTAGACCTTACAGTATAAGGACACATGCGTAATTGCTGTACGTGAATTTGGGTAAAGACGTGAAAGTTTGATTCCTAGCGCCTCCCAAAGGTGATGGGTAGAAAAAAAAGATTTTGTTTTAATATATATACTGTATATATCTTCTCTGGGTTTTTTTTCTCTTCAATGTTCCAATATTGAGTGGGGTCACAGTGGGGTCACGTTCCCCCCCCCCCTCTGCCTCCACACGGTTGCTATGGAGCTTCGCTGGGCCACACGCCCTCAGTGTCAGGCGGGAACACTGGACCGTTAGCTGGCCTGTACTAGGCTGGTGCTGCTAGCTGAGCAGGTATTCAGTAGTAAACTGTAGTATATCTAACTATCCTGTACTTCTGCAACATGTAGTTGTTATTCATTGAAGGTGTCATTTAATGGTCGAGTTTTAAGCCAACATTTGTATTTTTACCGACGCTTTTATCCCAAAGTCATAGCTATATTACATTTACATTTATTCATTTAGCAGACGCTTTCATCCAAAGCGACTTACATATTGATTCTGAGGAGTGTTGACTTGGCTAGCTCTTTATCTTTTTTAGTAATACAACATTTTATATTAGCTTTGCATAGGTGGTTAGTCAATAAAAGGTCTGTAGCCTACTTAACATTGTCCAAAACAGACATGGAGATCAGCAAACTGAAAAAAGAAAATGCATTCCTCCGCAAATCTCTGGATGAACTTGGGCGGAAGAAGGGAGAAACATCAGATTCAGAGAACAACCAGCTTTTACTAGAGGTAGAATAAATTACTGAAGTTAATAGGCTGGCTGTGTACCTTTGAATAGGAGCAAATCATGTCAACAACGACATTACTGCAGTAATGTGGCAGTGACCTTAACTCTGTTTATTATGACTACTGTTCCCAGAGAATTCTATCACTGGAGACACAACGTGAGAGGAACTTCCAACAGTTATGGTCTAAGGATGAGGAGATCGCCTCTTTGCGGAGGCATTTGCGAGTGACTGGTGGGGAGACCGTGGGTCATCTGCAGACCCGGATAGACCACTACCAGAAGGAAGCAGAGCAGAGAGAGAGACTCTTCCAGTCTCTCCAAGCTGAGACAGAGGACATCAAGAACAAGCTGGTGGCCGTGTCTGCTAAGTGCCAGGAGCTGGAAGGAAAAAATGTATCTAGTCTGAAAGTGTTTGAAATACAGTTTCTCTGTTTAGTGAAATCAGCTGGAGTCTTGGTTGAAGTCAAAACCTGCACCCTCTTGGCCCTCAGTGGCATGAGTTTGAGACCCCTCTACTAGATTGTACTACTACTGTTAAATCTGTGTTGCACTAGTGTAACACTAGATGGCAGCGTTTGATCTCAAGTCACACATTTGACTATTGGAACTCTTGGGGAGAGATTGTTTAGAAGGAGAATATGATTGAGTTTGACTAGTAAATGTATAAATGGTGTTGCACCTTAAAAATATATAATTGTCTACATGTTTTTATAACATCTCACAATGAATAGCCAGGAATAGCCTGAAATAGCCTCAAATACAAAGAACAACGAATGAATCGGCAGTCACGGCGAAAGGGCAGTTATCTAACTCTGTGGTCCCCAACCCTGGTCCTCAGAGCCCACTGTCCTGCATGTTTTAGATGTTTCCCTGCTCCAACTCACCTGACTCTAATGCACGTTTGTTCGCTAGATAACAACTCATTCATTTGAATCAGGTGTGCTGGAGTGATTTACAGCAAGTACAGGGACATTCCCCCCTGAGGCAAGGAGGATGAAGTGACTTGCCCAAGGACACAACATCATGTTGCCTCAGCCGGAAATTAAATGGCGACCTTCTGATCACTAGCCTGACCCCCTAACCACTCAGCCACCTGACTCGCTCCCTTGTGTTCTTCATGCAGAGCTGCTCATCAGATGGGCAGGTGTGCTCCAGCACTTCTGCTGTGATCCATGAACATCTCAGAGATGTGAGTATGAGCTCATAGATCCCCGGAGAAGGTTTTTATTTTGTTTTGCACAATCAGGCCATTGCTGTGTGTGTACTATGTGTATAGCCTAGATTAGGTTATTATACCATGGAGGGGCACCCTACTTGGACAATAGCTCTGGTGTGTGTGCGCGTGTGTGTGTTTGTGTGTGTGTGCATGGGCATGAGAGTGACTAACTGTCTGTTGGACTATATGGGTGTATTTCCCCGATCTGCCCCCAAGGCTCTGGACAAGAACCAGCAGTGGCTGGCTTACGACCAGGAGAGAGAGGCCTATGTGAAGGCGGTTTTGGCCAGGGTGTTTGGACTGGAGCAGCAGCTGAACCAGGCCAAACAGGCACTTGCACAGAGGCATAATGAGGCCCATTCAGATGGTGAGTCAGGGACAGTGGGCCATGGACACCCACTCCTAGGGCATCTGCACACTCTGGCCACAATAGTCGGTCACAACAAGGTCCTGAAGACGGTTTGTCGCAAGCACGGCCTGTTGTTGACGTCCCTGGTTCGAACTCTTGGCTGTGTCAACGTGACGTGTCCTTGGGCAAGGCACTTCACCCTGCTTGCCCTAGGGGGGAATGTCCCTGTACTTGCTGTAAGTCACTCTGGATAAGAGCGTCTGCTAAATGACTCAATGAACGCACTAGCATCAAGTCTTGCAGTCTTTGAGTCACTTCATCGGGTATCTACATGTACGCGACCTGAACAGACTTTTACTGTACCAGCTTGAAATAGCCCGAAAACGTCGAGCTCCTTTTGCACCTGCTATAATGTGTTGTACACCCTTTCAGAGAGGAAGTTAGTCCAAATGGAGGAACACTACAAGAAGTTGGTCCTGAAAGCCAGGAGAGAGCAGGAGGCTGAGAGGGAGCAGGCCCAAACCATCCAGAGAGAACTGAACGACCTGCAGAGGAGGTAGGGGGACGGGCGGGAGGCAGAGGTCCTTAACAAACTGTCCACGTTCAAAGCATCTGAGGCCAGACACGTTGACGTAGCCAGGGGGGCTAAATATGAAGGTTCGAGGAGATGCGGAGGGAGGCGGACAAGGCCGAGCAGCAGCTCCCGGAGGAGAGGCGTCGCTCTGGGGAGAGAGAGAGACGGCTGAGGGCCGAGGGACAAGAGTTCCAGGCGCGGCTGGAGGGGGAAATGCGCAGGTCTGCTGAGCTTCTCCTGCAGGTACTTTGGGTCAACACCATTCTGACCAGCGCAAATTAAATGGGATGAGCAGCTAATATATCTTTCTTGCGTTGGTCAAATTTGTCTACATTCCTCCTCTCCAAGGTCAACCTTCTCCAGAAGTCCCTTTGGAGTCAACACGAAGACCAGCGTAAGATCGCTGTTCTGGAACAGCAGGTGAGGCTCCGTTAACCAGTCCTGCAATCATGTGGCTCGGTCATCAGTCCTGTATAAAGCCATCATTAGTAATTGAGCAAATCCTTTGTATTAACTGGATACCAAATGTTGGCTCTAATCCACCCACTCATTAAAGATACCACCATTAATCCCCTTAAAAAGGATCAACCACTCTGTCAATCCACTTCTGTCTGTCATTACCTCCGAGCACTCTATATTGGCAAAGACTGGCCTAGGGCTAGACTGGGTGTGAACCTAGACAAGGATCCAGCCTTCATTCGGGTTACACACTGAGTTTGCCCTCTGGAAATGAGGTCTTGATTGTGAATTACTTGTCGGTCCCCTTGCGGTGACTCGCTAGTGTTGTTGCTGTCTTGTTTTATTTTGTTTGCAACCCTTATGTTGGCGTGCTCTTATAGCTCTTCCCTTGGCACATATTGGTTCTCACGATGTATGTTTCACAATCTAAAAGCCCGCTATGTTCAGGGTCTATCACGTTGCTATGCTCAGTGACCGATGCACTTTTGTAAAGCTCTCTCTCGTAAGTCGCTTTGGATAAAAGCGTCTGCTAAATTAATAAATGTAAATGATCCAGTCGTTCCCATCCCTGCAGATCCAGGTGTCTGCCAAAGACCTGGAGGACGAGAAGAAAGATTGCCGGTATTTACAAAAGCAGCTGCACAAAGTTTTGAAAGAACTGTGCAAAGCCAAGGACTACGCTGCTCAGCTGGAATCAGAGGTGGGATTGAGAAGGATGGGGAGCACTCTGTCCTTTCTATGAAGATACAGTGACCACAGTGTTGCAAGTAGGGGAGTCAAATTAGGGTGTCGGGTTAGCAATCAGAAAGTCCCTGGTTCGAACCCCATCTGTGTCAACATGATGTTGTGTCCTTGGGCAAGGCACATCACCCTACTTTACTAAAGTCCACATACTTGTTTTAAGTCACTTTGGATAAGAGCGTCTGCTAAATGGTTAAATGTATGTAAACAAGGACTCACTGATCTGAAATTTTGACCGCTGATCTGAAATTTGGGGGAGTAATCTATTGTCTGTTCTTATTAGAGAGAGAAGTGGGAGGCAAGACCATCCACTGTCTCAGCTAATGGCAGACCGTCTCTCTCTGAGCCCCTGAGGGATGCTGGCATCTCCCCATCCCGTCCATCCAACCAGCTGGACAAAAGTTTCCTGGAGTGTCCTAGCTGCAGGGCCCAGTACTCCACCAGCCAGCACCGGGAACTACTCACCCATATAGACCACTGTCTGGGCTGACCACCAGGAGTATGTGCGGGTGTATATATTCAGCAGTATATAGCTGTTTCTGTATTTTTTTATTGTTGTCATTTGATGTTTGGAAACTATTCCACTAGCTTGAAACATCCTGCTAAAACAATAGTGTTGTGGTTAACTGTTTGTTACTTCGAGTCTCAGTTACATGTATTTGTTTTCTACTTCACGATTTGAAACGAATGAAAGACTTTCCTGAAAGACAACCAGCGTAAGTTTCCTGTTGGGATCCATCGTTTTTACTGAGGAAGTTGTCACGTTACATTTCCGTTCATTAAACACTGTTCCTGCTGATGGTGTGGTCCTTTGCCTCTATCTGGGAATGTCTCACTGCTTGTGGACAGAAAATCTACTGTTATGTACCATCTTACTGTGCTGTTCTTCTCAGACCAGATCAATAGCTCAAATCAGATTGTATGAGCAAATCCGTGTCCCATACTATTTAAGGCAGGGGATTAGCATGGTGGCTGTTGAAAGGAGCGAGGTTGTGATCTGTAACGAAGGCTAAGCGCTTCCGAAGGGAACGTGACACCAGGGAGGTAAACCCGCTGCTAACAGCATTAGAAAAAGCTGGTAATATGGGTTGAGTGAACCTTACCTCACCTTAGCAGGAATAATTCATGGGGCATTTTGGTTGAGCTCTGGGTTATGACAGCATGAATATATGACACAGACTGGGGTGGGAGGGAGCAAGTAAAGGCAGAATAAGATCTCTGTCACTAACATAGGCTTTTCTAAATGTTTTCCCTACTTGTCGCGGTAGTAAGAGGTGATCTCATTGGTGTTTGCACAGTCCTATTAAGTGGGTTTAGGTCAATATAAGTGTCCCCTTAATGACTTAAAGTGTCCCTTTAAGTAGATAAATGAATGATTACTGGAGCCAGTGTACAACCTGCTCAACATATTAGGTATCCTAAAGTGTATTAGAGTGTAGCTGCGCTCTAGCTTGCGTGTGTAGCTTGGCGCAGCAGGTGTGATACAGGCGCAGTGTCCATCCAACACTCACCCCCACCCCCCTCTCTCTTTCTTCCATCTTTTCCCCACTAGCACTGTCATGGTCACTCCTCCTCGGCTCCTTCCCTGACCCTTTCAATATATTTCTGCCTCTCTAAGCCAGACGCCTCTCCTCATACCTCTACTACAGGTGATGATGTTGAAACTTTAACGATGCCAAACGTTGTTAGGCATTAGCCAACAGCTTGTGTCTTCCTGAATTTGATTGGGTTGGCCCAAAAGTGCATCGGCCCACTGGGCAAATGGCCGGTATGCCACATGGTCAGGCCAACCCTGAGTTAAATGATTTAAAATGCCTGTAGGTATTGTACAACAGAGGCTGTACAGTGTACTTACATAATAAATACACAAACATCTTGGTAATATTGCTGTGCAATATTTGTTTTGAGAAAACTTTGTATACGGTTAAAATATTTGTGTATAATGGTCTTACAGTATCTGAAACCTATTTAGGCACTGTGATATTAATTTTGACTGCTGTTATGGTTCGGAAGTCTACCTCTGTCTGTTTTGGCATCTGGTGTGATCAGCTTAGATAGATGAACCTTTATTTGTCCTCTAGGAGGTGGAAATTGCAGTTCACAACAGCAGCAGGGTAAAGTACAGCACACAGAGTTGCAGGGTAATATACATTAATGACAATAACATAACAATAGCAATAGGCGGGCACGATAAAGTCTGATAAAATAAGTAAGTTGAGTAGACATATAGACATATAGACAGTTATTGCACTTGAGGAGAATTACAGAATTACAGTATTGCAAAAGAAATAACTAAGTTAAGTCGACATGTAGGCAGTTATTGCACTTGAGGAGTTACAGAATAACAATATTTTGCTAAAAGTAGGATTTACAAAGGAAGTTATGTAGACATATAGACATATAGACAGTTATGGAGAATTACGGCATTACAGTATTGCAAAAAAGTAAGCAAGTTAAGTAGAAATATTGCAGTACGGTGGTGAGGTAGTGATGGTAATAGTTATAATAATGGTAATGGCGTAGCACATGATAGTGGCTACAACAGTAGCAGTAACAGTCTGACAGCAGCAGGAAGGAAGGACCTGCGGAATCTCTCCTTCACACACCGAGGGTGAATCAGCCTATTGCTGAAGCTGCTCTCCAGAGCAGTGGACGGCACCTACTATAGCTACTTTACTGTATCTACTGCGGAGGCCATTTGCAATCCCATTTGGCTTTATCCATGAATAGAGCAACCCAGTCACTGAAATAGACCACTACTTATAAGTGCCAAGCTTTAGAGGTAAAGATGCTTCTGCATTTGGATGTTGTTGATTAGAGCTAAAATTAGACCAGGGCGTTGCCAGTGCACATGCTGAGCTGTCCGTCTGTCCAACAATAGTACCATCACATCACTTCTGTTGTGGTCTGGTACATGCACAGATTTCTGTAGTTGCAGTTTCACTACAATTTAATGTTCTAAACTGGTCTTTATTTTTTCATAATGTGCTGCCACACTTAAGAGCAACTTGTGTTGTGAATGTCACTACCCCAATATTCCTCTTTCAGCTTTGTGGTTTTATAATCGTAAACCAGACAACTAGAATGAATACTATGGTTGTCTGGTTTTCTTTTCAATACCAGTTCATGGAGAATATGCACAAAATATGATGTATTTGATGTAATGTACGTGCACTGGTGGAAACATCCCAGAATGTTTGGACATGGGTTACAACACCTTACCCCTTTTCCTTAACCATAGAACAAGTCATAGGCGCTAGCATAATTCTGCTGTCATTAGCTCTGATGGGATTGACCCAACTAAAAAGGCAAGTGGCTGGATTTACAGGTTAAGAAAGCTCCCAGACTTATGACTTCCACGTCACGGTCATTAGCACCCCCAGGATCCCCTTACACTGTAAGCCAGTGCTTTGTCTTCTCGTGCTGAGGAGGCATTTCGGGGCATCTTCGTTGGCGGCGTACAGATCTCCATCGCTCTGCCCAGCACACTCTCAGTCCTAAGTCTTTCTCCAAGGGATGGTATCTACGAGATCTCAGACTTGAGAAACAAAAGCAACCCAAACGAGACAGGATGGCGGACAAGGACAACGTCGAGAAGTTTTTGGACAACAACCCCCAGTTTGCTAAGGAGTACTATGACAAGAAGGTCAAGGCAGACGTGATCGCCGCCGCCTTCAACAACCAGGTCCAGATCAAAGATGTGGCGTCGTTCAAGGAGGCCACCCAGATCCAGGAGGCTGATTTCATGTTTGAGCTCATCAAGGAAATGCAGGAAAACAACCCTGTGGAGAAAGCCTTGCACAAGGTTCTCCAGAAAATCGCTCTGCTGGTGCACGCTGACCGCTGCAGCTACTTTGCATCCCGGTCCCGTAACGGCATCCCTGAGCTGTCCAACATACTGTTCGATGTGACTTCCACGTCCGCCCTTGAGAAGAACCTGGTTAACCCCAACGAGGAGATCGTGTTCCCCACTGACATGGGGATTGTTGGGTGGACAGCGCACTCCAAGAAGGTCCAGAACATCCCTGATGTGAAAAAGGTGAGTAATGCTCCATGATGTTCCAAAGGAGTTTTGCCTCATGTTAGAACCTTGAGGGAAGAAATATTCTGATGTGCTGTAAAATAATTAATACAAGGGTAAAAATGACTCCGATACGAGTCCATACTTTTCCATCTGAGTATTTTTGTAGCATTGTGATGACAGGAACAGTGGCTAAAATAGTGAGGATGCACATGGGGTTTTTCAATTGTGTTGCATTTTAGCACTGATATCTGTGTTTTTCTTGACATTTCCAGAACTCTCGCTTCAGTGACTTTGTGGACAAGCAGACCAAGTACACGACCAAGTCCGTGCTCTCAACCCCCATTATCAGCGGCAAGGAGGCCATTGGCGTTGTCATGGCACTGAACAAGCAAGGGGCCGAGGAATTCTCAAAGGGTGATGAGGATGTGAGCGAGAGCGTTTTCATATGTGAATAAATAATGGCCACCCACCTCTCATGGCAGTTTCTGTAAGCTTAACATCTTACAACAATGAGACAAATGGCATTGCAATTAATAATAATAAAAGCCATGTAAAGGTCTGAATTTTTTTAACATGAGCAATTGCCGCTCAAATGTGTATTTCTTTCTGAAGTTTGGGGTTACTTCAACCTTCCTGGTATCAAAACCACTGTTGACAATGTGACCCAGTAAAATAATCAGGCCTCTGTCCATAGTTTACCTTCCTATCTCTGACCCACATAATGACTGGAGTCTGGTGCTCAACTCATAATCCTGGATTTCATCCTAATTAGAAATTGCTCACATTTCCTCTGAGGGAAACGGTTGCAGGTGAACTGGTTGCACTGAAGCCTATTTAGTCTTCAATAACTCTTGAATAATAGGGTTAGTACGTTTGAACAGGTCCTACCCGTCAGTCATGATTGATACTTCATGACTCTAAAATCAATGATATGTTTGTCTTCTCGTATTCCAGCTCTTCGTCAAGTATGTGAACTTTGCTTCTGTGATCGTCCTTCAGCACCACACTGCTTATATGTGGGATGTGGAGAGCAGGAAAAGCCAGGTACAGACAATCTGAAAATGGACGTTCGTCTTCAAAGAAACGCATGCCATTGTTTTTCCACAGAATTGAACTTTGACTTGAAACTTTGACTTCCTCCTCGACCAACACAGGTGCTGATCTGGTCTGCCAGCAAAGTGTTTGAAGAGCTGACTGACATTGAGAGACAGTTTCACAAAGCTTTGTACACAGTTAGGACTTATCTTAAATGTGAGAGGTACTCTGTGGGACTCCTGGACATGACTAAAGAAAAGGTGAGCTCAAAGTTCCTCACTGAACAGCAGTTCATATATAGTATAGTACAGCATTTATATCAAATTACAAATATTATATAAACAACTCAATGGACAATAACACAGTAAAACTCACCTATTTAAAGAATTTAATGGCACTTAGGAATAGTATGGCACTTCACATAATCTAAAGTGCTTTAGAACAATCTGTTGGTCCCCATATGGTGACTTTCCAGTGTTGTTTGTTGTATGTCTTGCTTTATGTTCACAATTGTTGTGTTATGCATTTATAGTTCTTCCCTTGGCACTTATTGGTTCTCATGATGTATGATTCACGATCTAAAAAACCGACTGTGTTCGGGGTCTATCACGTTGCTATGCTCAATGACTGATGCTCTTTGTAAAAGCTCTCTCTTGTAAGTCGCTTTGGATAAAAGCGTCTGCTAAATGAATAAATGTAAATGTAATGTAAATGTAAAACAGGTCATTTAAATATAATGTAATGTAACACTAGCGTTAGCTGATAAATACAACATTAATGCATAACTACAAAAGTAGTAAGTACATTTTAAGACAACATGATTTTTCCCCATAGGAATTCTACGATGAGTGGCCAATTAAACTGGGAGAACAGGAGCCATACAAGGGGCCTAAGACACCAGATGGCAGGGTAAGCATTTCCTGTTCTTACTGTTCCACTGTTGCTTTTTACTTTCTCGGTGGAAAAAAAAAGAAGCTCTTTGCAAAAGCTCTGTTCGCTTTGGATAAAAGCGTCTGCTAAATGTAATAAATGGAAATGGAAAACCATTTCAAAGGATTCCCCCCGATCACTCTTGTTTCCATTTTCTCTGCTTAGGAAGTGAACTTCTACAAGATCATTGATTACCTGTTGGAAGGCAAGGAGGAGATCAAAGTTATCCCGTGAGTGTGACCGTTTTAATTAGAACCATGTTTCAACTGAGCCAAGCTACAAAGTTGAACTTGGTGGTTTCCCTGTTAACGTTACCTGCTCATCCACTCATGATTCACTTCAGGGATCCCCCCCGACTTCTGACCGCCTGAAAAACCCATAATTATCATATGTAGGTCCACATGGTAGAAAAGTAGTTTGGTTACTAGTTTAACAGTGTAATCTCTTTCTCTTCCATGCTCTCTCAGGGGGCCCCCAGTCGACCACTGGGCTCTTGTCAGTGGCCTTCCCACATACGTGGCAGAAAACGGCATGGTGTGTAATTCACAAGTGCCCCAAAACACATTTTATTGGGAAATCCATGGAGATATGGTCTAAACTTTTCTTTTTCTTAGATTTGTAACATGATGAATGCTCCTGCAGATGAGTACTTCAATTTTCAGGTGAGAGTTCTGGACTGCCATGAATTGGTATTGTTGCTGATGAATTCCTCTGATTATAAAATCACAATCGCTTTGATGTTGTGCGTAATGTATCCCTAGAAAGGACCGGTGGATGAGACTGGATGGATTATGAAGAATGTGCTGTCTCTGCCCATCGTTAACAAAAAGGAAGAAATTGTCGGCATTGCCACTTTCTTCAACAGGACTGACGGACGGCCATTTGATGAAAATGATGAACAGATCACAGAAGTTTGTCCAGTTTTTTTCTCCAAACAATCTACCCTATCTGTCTGTCAGTAAACAGATCCATTGTCTGCAGCTGTCCATATCGTATGAACCCCCTGGGTAATATCTTACTGAACGTGTGTATGGCTGTGCTTTTAGGCTCTAACCCAGTTCCTGGGCTGGTCCACACTGAGCTGTGACACCTATGACAAATTGAACAGGATGGAGAACAGGAAGGATATTGCCCAGGAGATGCTCATGTATCAGACGAAGGCCAAACCAAGTGAAGTTCACAGCATTCTGGTGCGTCTTTCTCATTGACTTTTATTATCTTTGTCAAAGTATCAATACATGGGTTGTGTTCTGTGTGACCTACAGTCATGAAAGTGTAAGAAAATGATTCTTTATCACATCCACGGACTGCACAGCTATCAGACTTGGTCACACTCTTGCTAAAATGTCTCCTTGCAGAACACAGAGGAGAAGCTGGGTAAGGCTCCTGAGGACTGCGAGGAGAAGGAGATGTACAAACTTCTGGTGAGATTCTGAGGGAAAACATACAAAGCAAGAGTCTCATATGGGAACAGTTAAGATTAGTCAAGATGTTCCATCTGATTATAAATACATGGCGTGTGTTTGTGTACAGAGAACCACCATCCCTGAGGCCAAGGATGTGGAGCTCCTGGAGTTCCGTTTCAGCGACTTCCCTCTGTCGGAGACGGATCTGATCAAGTGCGGCATCCGCTGCTTCTTTGAGCTCAATGTGGTGGAGAAGTTCAAGGTCCCCGCTGAGGTCAGTACACACAGACACACACACACACACACACACACACAACAATACACATATACACTTGTGCACACAGGGACATCATGTTTGGAACAATGAACCGCACTTTTATTAGTCTGATGTCTAACATCAAACTGTTATTACTTGGAGTAGAAATGTATAATAAGAGGGGAAGGCTCCTTACCAGATTATGGGTTTGATCATGTCTCTGATGCTATAAACTGAATTTTGTTTTCCCCCTTTTTTCCAGGTTCTGACGAGATGGATGTACACCGTTCGGAAGGGCTATCGTGACATCACCTATCATAACTGGAGGCATGGTTTCAACGTTGGGCAGACAATGTTCGCTCTCCTCATGGTAGTACTTTAATCTTCACCTTTTCCACATTAGAAAGATTGTTGTTTGGTGGTGTTTGGTAAAGGCTAATCACAGTAAGAACTTCAAGAACTTACCCAGGACGAATGACAAGACCATGATCTTCTTCTCATCCAGACAGGCAAGCTGAAGAAGTACTACTCCGACCTTGAGGCCTTTTCCATGGTTGCTGCTGGATTCTGCCACGACATTGACCACAGAGGGACAAATAATCTGTACCAGACAAAGTACGATACGTGTGACGTCCCATACATTTTGTGACAGAAACCAAATGAAGGAATGAACGGAAGTGAACAGGGCATGACTGAGGTTGAACCCTTGTCTTGTCTCTCTCCTGCAGGAGCATATCCCCTCTGGCTAAGCTCCACACCAACTCCATCATGGAGAGGCACCATTTGGAGTACAGCAAAACGCTGATGGAGGAAGAGGTGGGATAACATTATTTGGAAGCTCCTCACAGCTTTTGTTTGACTGTCTGCCCATCAGCTGTCCACTTTAGCCTAAACGTTAGGCGAGTAGGTTTACTGTAATGTGTTCAAATGAACATCTATCCATGTCTGACCGCAAGCCCCAACTCTCACCATTCCTCCCTCCCAGAGCCTCAATATCTTCCAGAACCTTCAGAAGCGACAGTTTGAGACGGTGCAGCACCTGTTTGACGTCTGCATCATCGCCACTGACTTGGCCCTCTATTTCAAGTAAGTTCCTTTCATATTCATATCTGTTATGGGATAGTTATGGGATGATTACAGTTGACAGGGTGATGAACACAAATGTCTTTCTAACTCAGCAGTGAGATTCCTATTCTGGCCAAGCAGGTCATATGTCATTCTTGTTTTTTAGGAAGAGGACAATGTTCCAGAAGATCGTGGATGCCACAGAGCCCATGCCAGACGAGAAAGAGAGGATCAACTACGTTTCAAATAATGCAACCAGGAAGGAGATTATTATGTAAGAACTTTGAGTATTTCATTGTCTAAAATGTCCAGCAGATGGAATAATAAATGATATCACTGAACAAATACAAATCGTAACAACAGCTATCATCAACCTAAACTCAAATGCTTGAACACATTTCAAAAGCAGAAAATACTGTACCCCTTTAACTCAAACGATTTAAGGTTATACTATCAATTGTCTATTCAAATTACACCGTCAGATACATTTTTGTACGTTTCAGTTACGTTACAATTGAAACTCTCGTAATGAACTGTAGCGAGATCTACCTCATGCTTTTTCTCATTCCTTGACTGTTGTCTTCCATCCAGGGCAATGATGATGACAGCTTGTGATCTGTCAGCCATTACAAAGCCATGGGAAGTCCAGAGCAAGGTTTGTTCCATTATTCAGTGTTCATTCTTTGATGGTGTTTTGCTGGGCACCTGCTTCTCATAGTTTCATTTTGGTTCTGTTGGTACCAGGTTGCTCTTATGGTGGCGGCAGAGTTCTGGGAGCAGGGAGACCTGGAGAGAACCGTTTTAGATCAACAGCCTATCGTAAGAGCACTTCCTATGGCGTGAAAATGTCAAATCTTTCATTCAACATGTTTCACATAGTCATTTGAGTAAACACGGCCATTTTGTTTTTCCTTCTCTCCTACAGCCAATGATGGACAGGAACCATTCTGAGGAGCTGCCCAAGATGCAGTGTGGCTTCATTGATTTTGTCTGCTCGTTTGTGTACAAGGTAGATATGGGCTCTGGAACGTAGAACCTTCACATTCTCTTTCTTTCCCTAATTTCTCCCGCTCTTTTCCTTCCTTGCCGTTCTTCTGTCATAGCTACAGTAATGGCAACGAACTCTTCTAAGTTCATTACCTTCATTATGTCAGGCTGTTCTGTCAGAACATAGTGCCCCTCGTGTGGTATTGCTGACATGTATGTGTGTGTCTGCAGGAGTTCTCCAGGTTCCATACAGAGATTACCCCTATGTTTACTGGCTTGAACACAAACCGAGCTGAGTGGAGGGCTCTGGCAGACGTGTACGAGGCCAAGATGAAGGCCATCGAGGACGCGAAGAAGAAACTGGAAGGAGGTGGAGATGGAGGTGAAGGTGAGGCCTGGTGCTGTTCACTCTGTGACCTCTGTCGCTCTGACTGGACACTGGTGAATAATAGTCGTGTTAAAAAAGTTGTAGTTTGGAGTAATCGGTCATTTACAAACCTCAGATCCATACTGTCTGTTTTATGTTTAACTAGTAGTGTTTTTGAGGGGGGTAATCAGTACAATTAAACAATTACACATCACAAATCCACCAATCTCTTATTCATACTAAGACCTACCTGCCCCATACAGCCAAGAAGCCCTCCTGAGGAGGTACAATAAAATAAAATGCATATATATGCATATGCATATGCACACATATATATATATATATACTGTATATATTGGAACTATTGGAATATTACAATACTCTTACAAACTACAATTCTGCAAGACACGATGGGGAAAAGAAAAATAAAGACAGATAAAAATTAAAAGGGCGGGGGTGCAATCTTATCTTTCAATACTGTCTTGTTTCCATAGCATTGTATGGGTTCTATCCTATGTGCCCTCATCTCTAACAGTATTCTCTCTTGCTCTTTCTCTTGCTCTCCCACCCTGATAGAAGCAGAAGGATCAAAGTCAAAGACGTGCACTATCTTCTAGAGCCACCAGCAAAAAAATTATGAAAGTACACATTTGCTACTGTATGTTCACGGAGATGGCTGTGAGTGTGTGTGTGTGTGTGTGCGCGCGCGTGTGTGTTTGTATGAGTATGCATGTATGAGACTTCAGCAGATAAAGAAAGGAATTTCAACTGGAAACCTGGAAAGGGTTTGAATCGTTTTGTTATGTTTTCAACAAACCCAGTTTGGGTATGTAGAATCAACAGCTTTTGGCATTTTTTGTAATCATATTTGACCATATTTGACTTGTTATTTCCCTTAGGGATCAATCAAGTACTACTTCTACTATACTGGCTGTACAGTATACAAAGAGTTATACTGTGTGCAATTCTTAGCAAAAAAGCTTCACATGGTAGCTTATTTATTGTTTTGTTAAAAGGACATTTATTTCATTATTGTTATCACACTCAGATGTTAAGTTTACCAGATTTTTCAAATGACCACATGCACAAATATAGCTCTAAGACCTAATTGTTTTCCATCATAATACATTATCAATATATTTATTTATTTTATTGTAGAACATATCATATTATCTATGTATATCATCACAGTCCACACTGTAAACAATTGTGTAGTAAAATATATGATCATGGTTGTGTACCTCTTTTAAAAACTGAAAACATATGTCTGAACCCATATGTTAATATGTAAGAAGATTTGACTGAAATTGGATTTAGTCATAAGCCAGTTTTAGCCCCAAGGCTTTTTTTAAAGCCCCCCTGCTTACATAAAGTAAAATACTATGGCACTGTCCCCAAAAGTCATGACTCCAAGACCCTAATGGGACATCCACGTGTATCCTGCTGTACATACATGCTTGTTTAGGAAGTATCAATATAGTACGATTTAAGCTGTGTTAAATGGCAGATTGTTTCAAATGAACGTTTATAGTGTTTTCTTAATGAAAAGATTTGGTTTCACTAAGGTGTAACATGGCTTGTTAGTGACTTGGCTGCTGAATATCAGAACACAGCGTGCGATGCTATTGAAACAGCGAATGTCCTGCATTTAAAAGAAGAAAAAAAAGATTTGGGATCAATTCCCTTGTTAATTTGTCATTATTACACATAATATCTTTGTGAAGAGATGATTGTGTGTGATAGCATTCTATTGTATAAAGAACCGTCAAAATAAAGTATATTTTCAAAGCTATTCAAAATATGAATGTAGAGAGAAGTTACCATACCTTATGCAAAATGGGGTAATATTGGGTCACACTGTTACTTCTATGTGGAGCAAGGTGCTAAGTGTGTCCCTAATAAGATTATAGAAGACCTTAGAAGAAGAAGTTAGTTTGCTCTAAATCTGCCCCCCCGATTCATTATTTCAGGTCAGGATTACAATGGCTGTTTACTGTAACGCCTGTGGAGGTCTGTAATGAGAGGCAGCAGTTTGTCACATGTTGTGCAGACATTTTAGGTTTGGGTATAGGTTGTTCCCTCTGGAGCATCACACCCCATTACATTGCAGTGAGGAGTACTTGTTGCTCTGATCGACTGTTACGGAGAAGACTCCGCCTGTCTCTCTTCCATATCTTTCCTCTCAGCATTCGTTGTTTTCTCTAGTTGTTATTTCATGCTGCGCCTCCTGCCCCTCCCACTAACAGTGCTTACTGAACCAATCTCTCAACCTCTTGTCCCTACATGAGCTTTGACCCTAGGCGCCATGCTTTAGCATGTGCAATCCTGGAGATTGTGTGCGTACGGTGTGTGTGTGCGCTCGCTGACATGGATTTGCTGTGTGTGTACCAGGGAAGGGGGTAGGGAGCAGGAAGATCATCCCACCCATATGTTGACAGCCCAGGCTGAGACCTGAATCTTGACAGGTGGCATGTTGATTCGATTGTATCAACAGACAAAGGGTCTTGGTCAGAAATCTACATTGAGCAGATGTAAATCTATATTGAGTAGTGAGTTTGATTATATTGATTTTGGATATGGCAAATGAAAAGTGTTTTTAGCATGAGTTAAAAACTAAGTTAGGAATGAGTGTTCTCAGCATGATCAAGAGCAACCAAAGTGTACCTCATCAAGATTAAGGATCCTATAACCTACCACTCGCACTCATTTATTAAGCCTGGGTCTGGTTCTGCTTCTGCATCCTTCATGTCAAAGAAGAAACTTGAGTGCAGCATTGTTTCAAATCCAACTTTTTGATAATTAAAATTATAATAGGAAGAGTTATGTCCACAGGGTGGGCCTCTTTTTTACATTTACATGTATTCATTTAGCAGACGCTTTTATTACAGGGACATTCTCCCTGAGGCAAGTAGAGTGAAGTGCCTTGCCCAAGGACACAACGTCATGTTTGACACAGCCAGTGTTCGAACCGGGTACCTTCTGATTACTAGCCCGACTCCCTAACCAACTGCGCCACATGACTTCAATATTTCCCTTTAATTCTCTCCATGGCCTTAAACTTTGTACCCCTGTGTCTCTTCCAGACCTGAAAATCAGAGGTCTCTCCCAGAAGAAAAAAAAACGACTTCTGGGCATGAGAGTCCAAGTTGCAGCTCGCGCTACGCAGTAGTTCTCCGCTCTAATAACCAGATAACTGTGAGAGCTTTCCTTTCTCTGGTGAAAGGGAAAGGGGGAACTGAAAAAGGAGAGGTCTCCCCGATACAGTAAGCTATGATTAGGCAGGTCACAAGGGGCTTAGGCAGAACGCAAGACACCAACGACACACGGAGACCAATTGAACACAACCATCTTAACTGAACTGACACACGTGAAAACATGTTGGGCTTTTTAAAACATGGTCGTAAACTCAAAGGTTCCTTCGGGTAATGTTACCAACCTTAACGTTGCAGTATTATTATTATTTTTTTTTTTTACTGGACACCTCGAATTACCGCACGCGGACAAAACCAAAACAAAGACTAGAATGAAATATATTATCTTCTCTTGGGGATATTTAACCTCACAGCAACGCCCCCACCCCCACACAACCAATTTCCCCACCCACCATGTAGATCTATACTTCCCTCCTGTGGAGACATAATGACACTACTGTCTCTTGTACTGTCCTGTCCTACAACCAGGTGAAAATACTTTCCCATCCGATTCTTGAGTAAGGGGTTGAATATTGTCCAAACAACCAAAACTAATTTTGAAGGAACCTATATTTAAAGGAAGAGGGGTAAACTGGATAGTTTATTAACATTACCCAAATTATGCCAATACCAATGAAATTGCCACTAAGGGTTCAATAACATGTTCAAGGTCGATTTAAATGACATAAGAATGAAACACAAATCAAATCAAATCAAATCAAATCAACATTTATTTGTATAGCCCTTTTTACAAGCAATGTCACAGAGGGCTTCACATATGCCCCTAGAACCGCCCCTCAACCAACCTAAACCCTCAAGGAAGACAAGGAAAAACTCCCAGAAAAACTCACTAGGTAGAAAAAATGGAAGAAACCTTGGAAGGAGCAATTCAGTGAGGGATCCCCTCCTCCAGGGACGGTTGGAGAAAGTGAAGAGCGGAACACAGGCTAAAACAGTCATAACTCTAGAGAGAGTTAACAAGTTGCTGAAACATCAATACTCAATGCTCAACGTGGGTCTTAGGTTGCACAGCGTCAATTTAGGCAGTCACTGGGCTTGGGCCCATGATTGGCGCAGCATCACACGCAGGGGGGTGAGGAAAAGGACCGGGAACTCTCTCCTTGTCCATCAGGGAGACTGACGTCCGACTGGCGACCAGATCCGGGGTTGGAAGACCATCTCGGATCAATGTCCACTGGCACCAGGTCCAACATTGGCCGATGACCACGCAAGTGCTGAGAGCTCAGTCCCCCCATACCAAAGGGAGGTATGGAGGGGAGGACAGTGAGACGGAGTAGAGGAGATGTTAGAGAGTGCAAGGAACAGCTAACAGGCAAGGCAAGCATGTTACAAAATGACAGTTTCAACTCTTAGCTACTCTAACTTGATTATAGTAAATCAGAGATTGAAAGAATGAGGATGGAGCAAGGAGAAAGAGTAGGTGCCAGGGCTGAAGAGAAGCCCTCAGGAGATCAAGGATCCCAATTCACAATTCCCTTCATACCAAACTATGATCAGTAGAACAACCAGACTGCATCTTGACACTTATTCATATATGACTAGCAATGCGACAGTAAGATACGAGATGCGAGACCCATCGAATAGAGACTCCGGCCAGCAATTCCGGCTACAGCTCTTCCACCTGCTTCTGCTCTTCCGGCCATCTCCACAGCCTCTCCCCCGTCCTCTCTCGCCCCCTGCTTTTGCTTCTCATCAACCTCCTCCACCTGCATCTCCTCCCCATTCTCTAACCTTACGTATTGTGTCAAGTTAGAGTAGCTAAGAGTTTAAACTGTCATTTTGTAACATGCTTGCCTTGTGTTTCATTCTTATATTCATTGACAATGTTATTAAATATATTCTGTTAAATACTGTAGTCATCTTGTACAATACAGCTGTACATTTGTCTTAAATCACTTTAATCTGTACATACTCTGTATATTCTGATTATACTGTACATACTGTGTATATTCTGAGTATACAATTACAATTATATTCTGTTGTATTAACTGTTTTGCAGTTTTGGTTGGATGCTAACTGTATTTCGTTACACTGTACTTGTACCTGTGTAATAAAGTTGAATCTAATCTAATCTAATCTTTGTTCTGCGACAAAGTAGAAAAAGCTTTGTCTTGCCTCCCACTTCCTTTTTTGGGCTTTTCATTTGGGAGTCAGAAGCAAACCATAGCAAACATCACATGAAAATGAATGTGCTTTGCAATACCAGCATTCCATTCTGATTATATTAACTGGGGGGGGGGGGGGGGGGGGGGGGTAAAATGTTTTAAAATCTCATCACAGACAGTGATGTGATGGGACTGCCAAAGTAGTGTTGACGTTTCAGAGTGGTCTTAAAGGCCGGCGCTCGCCATGTTTCCTGGAACAGACGGAGGCAGGCCTGTCAAGCAGAGTAAGTAACCATATTCATCTTAGGGCTCTGGAGGCTCCAGCAAAGAGATGGACCTTTAGTGCTCCCAGGGGATCCTGGAGCTCAGCTGCGGGTAGTAATGCATGATCACAACAGTGGATAGCCTTTCCGTAAAAAAAAAAGAAAGACTGCCTCCTCGGACCCTCATTGTTGTTCCCATGGAAATGTGCATTGAAATGCTGTTTGAGCTGAAATGAAAGTGATGCTTGACGTCAGTGGCGGTTAACAAGGAGCAGACACGATGGTGGATGACTAGGCGGATGAAAGCTAATTCGAGGTCCACGCGAATAAATGCCTGATCCTTTGTCTTGAATTGAATAATTGCCTTGAGAGGGGGAAAAGGGGAGGGGGAGGGGGGGTAGTCCTACGACTAACTGACCAGAAGGTAGAGAGACAAAATGTGTTGGGCCATACCCCCCCCCCCCCCCCAAAAAAAAGATCCTTTTGAATGTATGTCACATCCATTGTGCACAAGTTCCCCTTCCACCACACGTTTCAGAGTCTGCAACACTGTTGATGGCACATGGTTGAAGGACTGCCAAAATCCATATTGGCCAAATCATCTATGGGGTTCCCTCATAGAACATCAAAATCAGAATCAGAATTACTTTATTGATCCCCCAGGGGAAACTTTGCACACAATGCGCAATGAACCTACTCACATGGGAGTTTCTTTGACTAATTTATGGAAAGTGATAGGCTGAAAACCTTAGTTTGTATAAGCTCGTTGGCCTGTGAAATCAGTAGCCTGCCATAATGAAAAGGCGTGGTTTTGGACAGCAACGCTCAGAAGCTCCTGCTGAGGTGCCCACCTGCCTTCACTTCGCATTTAGGTCAGCATTAGTTTGAATGTCGTTTCATTTGAGTGGATGTCGCAACCATATTGGGTATTCAGACGTTTGTCTTTCCTTTCTGGAAATTGTCTTCAACGGCTGTAGTACAGAGCTCTCCACGCGTCGGAGTGAGCGGGTGAAGCTTCGCGGCTCCAGCCATAATAAACCAGACCAGTAAGAAGGGAGCTTTGCTTGGCCTCGGGGTTTAGACAGCGGGAGAATCGGGACTGGTTCATGATCAGGATTTTTCGACGCACAGGTCGTGCCCGCTGCGGTTCGAGAGGATGGATTATGCAAACGTCTCCAAGAGATCCGTCGTCTTACTTGTGCTGATCGCGTCTGTTTTACTTTTAGTCCACGGCAAGAGAGCGAAACAGCCCCGCTGCCCATCCTTATGTACATGTACCAAAGATAATGCGCTGTGTGAAAGCGCTAGATCGATTCCGCGCAGCTTCCCTTCAGATGTCATCTCACTGTAAGTCACAGAATATTATGTTTTTAATAAACCAACGGTTGAATCTCAAGAAATGCCAATATCCGATATTTCCAATCACTGTGTATTTTCTTCGATTAGGCGATTGTATTAGTGGTATGAGCTTGTGCACCTCTACATGTCAGTTAGAAGGGTATTCCAGCGTCTAAAGCTTGTTTTTCCTGTTCTCCCACAGATCATTCGTCAAATCAGGATTCAATGAAATCCCTAAAGAGAGCTTCATACACACGCCCGCCTTGCATCTCCTGTGAGGTTTTCTCTGGTGCTGTTTGTTCCTCATGCATTGTTGTCATGTGTCATTCCCCTATGAGGGGGATATCATATCATATCTTATATTGTGTTAATGCGAGAGGTTGTGTGTGTAGAATATGAAGGCGTTATTTAATCATACCACTGCAACAGAAATGGGGCATGTTCTGTCTTGGGAAAGCAATCATCTGCATATCCATTTCGATGTGCCTTTTGTTAACAGTGGATAGCACTCCTGGACCTCCACATCTCTTATTATTCGTTTGAAATCCACACAATCGTTTTAGCTTGATAGTATCTGACCTGAGAAGGCAACACTGTAACACACACACAATTGTCTTTTTTTTGACATGGTTGTATACAGTATAGGGGAAGCCCTTGTTGAAGCAGGGAATCCCCCCCTGCTCCTTGGTGGGGTGGGGTAGTCTATTGACTGAGTCATCATCCCCCTGGACACAATCCCACACAAACTGCAACATAATCACACCTTGTGTGGTCAGTCTTACAGCATATTACATAGTAGCAGGGATTGAGGGACAGATAGAATCGTCGTGTCCTCATCAGTATAGTGGTTAGTATCCCCGACTGTCACGCGGGAGACCAGGGTTCAATTCCCTGATGGGGAGGACAGACTGTTATTGAGCCTTTGGGGGTCAGATGGTTCAATGGTTAAGGCATTGGCCTCATGATCCGAAGGTTGTGAGATCTCGATTAGAAATCGAGCCCTGGCTGTGGCTATGTGACATTGTGTCATTGGGCAAGGCACTTCACCCTACTTGCCTCAGGGAAAATGTCCCTGTGCTTACTGTAAGTTGCTTTGGAGTAAAGCGTCTGATAAATGAATAAATGTAAATGTAAACAACTGGGAGATCTCAGATGGGTATTATTTTAATGTCGTGTTTTGACAGTAAATGTCAGTGGATGACTTGTGTTTGGTTCAGTATTTTGTTAAAAAGAATATTCTGGTCATTGCTTTGAAACAAATGTCTCCACAGTCTCTTCACAGCCAACACCTTTGACTCTATAAATGAAGATGCTTTCCTTGGACTTCCACATCTCGAATACCTGTGAGTAAAAAGGGACATTTACCCATAAATGCTACCTGTCAAGGATCGGCTTGTCAATTGATTTATATTTCTTTGACCTTTGCAGATTTATCGAAAACAATGAAATCAAGTCCATATCGCCACATGCTTTCCGGGGACTGAAAACCTTAGTCCACCTGTAAGTTCGTAAACCTACCTCACAATAACACAAACAAATCCTGAAAAAAGGAAGTCATGTAAATTATGTAAGGCAGGACAGAAGTAGTCTTTGTCACAATCTTACCACAGTCTTTGTCGCGCAGATTGCCCAGTCTGTGCTAGTGCCGCAGGTGCAGTGAATAATTTGCCATCTACGTGTGTCTGCACATTTCGGACTCATACAGAATAGTTCATGCTCGGACATTTTAAAGCGATATCGTATCACACGACAAGATGTTTCATAGTGATTCTCAAAAATAGTCAGGAGGACAACATGATTGGACCTCACTGGCAGCTGTTCTTGGACATAGAGCTTCCAATGTGACAACACGTTTGACAACAGCCCTTGACTGTGAATAAATGGTGACAATTATCCCAGGAAGTAACTTGATCTATCTGGTTTCTTACTTTAGTTGAGAATGCTACAGTATCGCTGAGGAAGCAGAACTATAAATAATCTCTTGTTTCTTCAAACGTACCGCTGCCTCCAGTCTCCAAGGAAACTATAGCCACACACACTGCGCTTATACAAACTGCACTTATACAATACTGTACCAACGCATAAATCTGTATAGCTTAATATATTAGACCAGAACATTCCATTGTCAGCATAAAAAGTGCTTTGAATGTAACTATTAAACTGAATGTATTGTATGTCCATGTTTATTCATTCGGTCACAGGAGCCTGGCGTACAACAATCTTCAGACGCTTCCCAAAGATGTCTTTAAAGGTCTGGAGGCCTTGACGAAAGTGTAAGTCTTGAACCTGCTGCGACAAACATAGCCAGTTGCCACCTTGTGTACTCTATAACTGCTGTTAATGGAACTGCAAAAGGGAGACAAGTCGTTGAGAAAATGCCTTGATAAAAATGTAACAGTATATGCTCTACAATTCTCAGCTCAGGTCCTTGTCACTGAGTCACTGGCCCTGGGGGTCTAAATATGGAAGTACTTATAATTATTCTATTGCTGCAGAAGACATCCTTGACTAATGCGTTGGCGGCCAGCACATTTGGCATCATTAAAAATTTGTTCGAGAAAAGAACAGGAGATAGATGGCTGTAATCCATCACCAATAGTTCTCCTCAAACACTAATGAGACCACACAGTCCGGATCCACCGGCTAAGGTAAAATACGGATGCCCGGCTAACCTACGATGAGAGTGGATATAAAGATGTGTCATTCTCACTGAGAGATACCCAGAAGGCAGTCAGTCATTAGGATTAACCATTTATCCTTGTATCCTCGCAAAATCCTTGCATGGGTATTGACCTTAATAATTGTTTTTCTGTTTGTTTCTGGTTGGAATTCTGGGGTGGATCCTCTTCTCCCCAGAGACCTGAGAGGGAACCAGTTCATATGTGACTGTAAACTCAAGTGGCTGGTGGAGTGGATGGTTCACACAAACGCCACAGTGGACCAGATCCATTGCAAAGGTCCAGCCTCCCAACTGGACAAGAAAATCAATGACCTGGTGCCCCAGTCTTTTGATTGCATCACCACAGGTGAATTATAAACCAGAATGACTCCCCTTTGAGCCTTTGGACTTATTGAATTTACGTTTAGTTATTTAGCAGGCACTCTTATCCAGAGATTTACAGCAAGTACAGGGACATTCCCCCGAGGCAAGTAGGGTGAAGCCTTACCAAAGGACACAATGTCTGTAATACGAACCGGCAACATTCTGATTACTAGCCAGATTCCCTAACCGCTTAGCCACCTGACTCACCTGACTTATTGGAAAATGTTGTCTTATTTTGAGAACGAATGCACGGTTCTCTGGTATTTTTGTGGACTCTTCTGCAAAGTGTCTTGGTGAAATGTTTTTCTTTGGATATGTTTGCAGAGTTTGCCTCCTACCAGTCTCTGAAGTTTGAGTCCATCTCTGTAGAGGCCTTCTCATTCGGCAGTGACCAGTATGTGGTCTTTGCTCAGCCTTTCATCGGGAAATGTAGCTTCCTGGAATGGGATCACGTTGAGATGGTCTTCCGAAATTACGACGATATCGATAGTAAGTAGAGAGATGTACATTTTACATTAACATTGAGTCATTTAGCAGACGCTCTCATCCAGAGCGACTTACAGCAATTACAGGGACATTCTCCCTGAGGTAAGTAGGGTGAAGTGCCTTGCCCAAGGACACAATGTCATGTAGCCACAGCCAGGGTTGGAACCAGGGATCATCCGATCACTAGCCCAACGCCCTAACCGACTGTACCACATGATTCCCATGTGTATGTTTTCTCCACTAGATGGAGTTGTACGTACAATACGTAAGTGTTTTCCCCCTCGTTTCTCTCACATCTCTGTCTATGTTTCTCCAGGCACCTCCACAGTGATCTGCAAACCCCTGGTGATCGATAACCAGCTCTTCATTATCGTGGCTCAGCTATTTGGCGGCTCACAAATCTTCAAGCGGGACATTTCGGCGAACAAATTCATCAAAATTCAAGACATCGACATCCTCAAGATCCGCAAGCCCAACGACGTTGAGACGTTCCTCATCGACGGAGAGTCCTTCTTCGTCATCGCTGACAGCTCCAAGGCCGGTTCCACCACCATATACAAGTGGAACGGTAACGGGTTCTACTCGCATCAGTCCCTCCACCCCTGGTACCGGGACACAGACATCGAGTATCTGGAGATCTCCACCAAGCCCCACCTGGTTCTGTCCAGCAGCTCCCAGAGGCCGGTCATCTACCAGTGGAACAAGGCAACCAAGCTTTTCGACCGACGCACCGACATCCCCGAGATGGAGGATGTGTACTCGGTCAAGCACTTCCAGGTCAAGAACGACCTCTACATCTGCCTGACGCGCTTCATCGGGGACTCCAAAGTGATGCACTGGGACGGAGCCCTCTTCCGGGAGGTGCAGACCATGCCGTCGCGGGGCTCCATGGTGTTCCAGCCGTTCGCGGTGGGCAGCTGGCAGTACGCCATCCTGGGAAGCGACTACTCTTTCACCCAGGTGTACCGCTGGGACCCCAAGAAGGGCCAGTTCGTCCACTTCCAGGAGCTCAACATCCAGGCCCCCAGAGCCTTCGCTTCGGTTTCCATTGACAACCGGCAGTTCCTTCTCGCCTCCAGCTTCAAAGGCAAGACCCAGATCTACGAGCAACTGATCATAGATCTGAGCGATTGATCGGTCGGTTGATTGATGGTGGATCGATAGGTGGATTGATTGTTGTACAGAGATGTTGGAAGTGGAGAGGAGGAGTCCTTACATTTTTTGACCGTAGTGAATGGAAGTGGTTAAATCCTAACTTGAGAATAACAGACATTACTCAGTTTTTTATATTTATTTCCAATTTTTCCTTGACATCAATGCATGGTTACTGTCAGAGTTATGTGCACGTGTCTCAAGTTGGGATTAGAACCCTTGTTGTCAGACCACAATGCATGACCGGTCACACCATCCTGGGGAATGCAGCGCTTGAAATATTTGACATCATCTAGGAGTGGTTTGTAGGTTTGCGTTCTTTCTCGTGATTTAACACTGTACATATACTGTATTTGCAATATCATATATTTCTCAAGGGAAGATAATAATCAAACTGTACTTTTTAATGGATTTATTACCTGTTTAGATGAAGATCTGCCAAAAGGAAATGTTTACATTTTTCTGTCTTTCCACTTAAAAAGCTAAATAATTTGTAAATTAAATCTTTTGTAAGTCTAAGAGGGACCATGCCAGTTGGATACTTGTTTGTTAAGGGGATTGATATTGTGTTAAAATTAAGTAGTTAAGAAAAACAACGACTTACATTTTCTGTGAGGATTGTGGGTGGTGATAAGACATCCTTGCAATTTACACTTTATAATGTTCCTCATTTGTACAACATTTCAAGTATTCAAAAAAGGTTATTAACACCGTTTTTCAGAACAAGGTGTAAGAAAGATATTTAAGGACGTTTTGGAAAAAAATTAAACTTGTATAATTTTAACTTTGACTAACACACATATGCAAAATGTAACACTTGTGTCATCCTAAGGACAGAGGTCTGGAAAAATGCCATGTAATTCGGACTGAATAAAAAGCTTATGTCATTGCAATATTGTATTATTTGACTGTTCCATATTAGCTGACAACTGTGAGGTGATTTACTTCTGCACGTCTGTCCTTAAAAGGCAAACATTTCAAATGAATGATACTGTATTACTGGAATAAGTGTGAAAACCGAATGCAGAGTACAAACAAATAAAATCATTTTTTTTATTTGCTCCAACAAAGTGCACGCCTCAATTTTACAAAGCAGCACATTACAAGCAGAATGTAATGGAATAAATACAATAATATTAGCTTAGAATTAGCCAGCACAAGCAAAGAGATCTACACGAGCCTGTGACGTCAAATCCACACAGTTCCTTCCTTTTACACAAGGCTTCCGGAATCAACGTGTAACATACATTTGTCGAAGCCTATATACAACCTACTCTGTCTGCCTGTGGCCAACCCTGATCCTTTCAACCCTGGCCTCTGTGTGATTGCAGTGAATCATAACTTGGAACACACTCACGTTCATACCTGGTCACCCTGGAAAGGTTGTGCAATAGCAGCAGGCTGTTCTGATGGCCTACCCTACCTACCTACCACTCCATAGAGCATAAGAGAACGCAAAATCTGCTTCAACGGAAGGTTCTACACTAACCTTAGTGGTACAATTTAGCGTGGGGGGGTGGGGTGGGGGGGGGTAAGCATAATACTGTACGTCTCAACTTCCCACAAATAATTCAGTGCTTGTTTACTGTAAATTAAAAACACTATAAGGTCTTTAAAAAAAGAGAGAGAAAGAATAAAAAAACTCACAGAGTAAAAGGAAAACTTATTCTAACATATATCAAGGATATTGTCTCCCCCAAAATGACACCATTTCAGACGAAGCTCTGTACAGAATTCAAAACAATTATTCATTACAGTACCTGCAAATGTTTTCCAACCAGTACAGTATGTTACACAGCTTCAGTTAGGTACTGTAGCTGACGTTTGCTTATACAGGTGGAAAAGCGCCTATTTAGCTTGCTTCAGTTACATGTACGCTCAGCGAAATTGAGTAGATTTCTACAATGCTCTTATAAAAGATGCAAAAGATTATTGCAGGGAGGGTCATCTTCAAGTTGCATACTGCATGTTTTACATGAATGAGTTCACCTAAGAGGACAGTGGTTCATCTGGCAGAGAGAGAGAGAGATACAGAGAGAGAAAGAGAGAGAGAGAGAGACAGAGAGAGAGAGAGAGAGACAGAGAGAGAGAGAGAGACAGAGAGACAGAGAGAGAGAGAGAGTGGGATAAACAAGAAGGCCCATTGCTCCACTCCTGCCGAAGGTAAAAACAGCAGTATCTCTATGTCCCACTGCCCTGTACATTCAAGGCCAGCATTGCCCTGCACTAGCCTAACTTCCACCCTGATTCTGAAAGGCGACTTCCTCCGAGTGCTGCACGAGGTCAGGGATGAAACTCAGTCGCATCCCTCCGTCACAGTTTGAGCTCGTTGGCGATTTTGCACGCGATATTCTTGAAGGCGATGGACGTGCCCGATATTCTCTTGAAGCGCACTCCGTTGAGGGATAGTCGAGGCAGCTTGCACACCTCCATCTCCCATTGGACGAGGTTGTCCTGGCGAGCGTCGCCGTGGACGCAGAAGAGCAGAAAGCGTTCCCGCTGCTCGTAGTCGCAACTGTTGGCATCCAGAACCTTCCGGATCTCCCTCATCATCTCGGCGGGCTCCATGGAGGAGGTGGTCTTCATGCTCCAGGTGAAACGCAGCGAGCGAGGCTTAGAGGAGCCGTCGTCTTTGGTCTCTCCGGACGCACTCCTGCGGAGAAAGAGAAAGAGAGCGATGAGAGAGAGACGATTGATAGAGAAGGAGAGAGGAGGGACAAAGAGAGAGGAGAAGTTGAAGAAAAAAAAACGTTTGACGCTTTTAGTCTAGTCTAAATCTGATTTTCTTGACATCAGAAGGTCTCACCTGGGTGTTTCTGTCCTGGTGCTGGTCTCTCCCTCATTAGGAAGCCTGAAACACCAGGAGAACAGCAGCTCACACATGTAGGAACGGAACTTTGTGCATTTAGCTCTGTATGTCTGTCTCATCTAACCCTTCAATATCATCATCATCATCCTCAGGTTTGGTTTGTCATGCCAGGGAGGGACACTGCAACACTGTATTTGCGGGGGAACCAGGGTCAGGGGTCAAGGCACAGTTGAGGCGGCAAAGTGTTAGGAACAAGTGTTAGCAGCATGGCAGCGGTCTAAATACAGTATCGCCCCCCCCTTACCACATCCTCTATTCACAAAGCTCAGCTAGTATGACAGAACAGTGGAGATTCCACCGTTCCACCTGCTCCGATCTGTCATGGAAGCGGCGTCAGACAGTTCACATGCACACATTAAGGATGGGACACCAGGGAGGGGGCTGAGGGAGGGGGCACAAGACAAGGACATCAGAGAGGCCAGGACAACAGTGGTTCTGGACACAGTGGGCAGAGAGTCGGGGTGCTGGGTAAGGGGAGGAGGCCCAGGCAGGGTCGTGGGGTTGTCCTACCTCGTGGAGGCCCTGAAAGACATAGCTCTAAGAAGGAAGAGAAAAGGATGACTGCTGTGAGTCTACCGGCTGGACCGTACAAAGGTGCGATAACACAGAGGGTCCCCGTTTTTATTTGTTAACCGTTTCTGAAGTTGTTTTATTTAGGTAGATCCGGAAAGAAATAATGAAAACGAAATGAAAAATAAACCGTAACTATAAACCGTTACCGTAAGTAAACACCGATATGTAGTGAATACAAGTGACTCGGAGTAGGGGTGGGGAGGACACCTAGAGGCCAATCGGTTAAAATATTTGTCTGACACTAAACCACAAAAAAAGGTTGGGGACCGCTGCGATCGAACACTGCCTGTTCTTGAGATGGGCGGTGGCCATTTACGGGCAAGCGCATGGCGCAGGGTGCTGAGTGAAATCAGAGGGTGAATGTGCACGTCAGGGAGTGATCAGAGATCGTGAGGGGAAGAGAGAGAGTGAGCGTATCAAGGAACTTGACGGACAGCTGAAGCATCGCCCCTGTGCGTCTCCGGACGGTGCGACTCGACTGACCTGCGGACGAACTTGGAGGTGATCTTGCTGATGATGCCTGTGGAGGTGCCCCTGCGCTGCTGGGCCAGAGCCCCCGTGTCGTGGGAGAGGGTGGGGGAGGCAGGAGGCCCGTTGTAGGTGGCACTGCGCCGGTCGCGCAGCTGGGCACCGTGGAACGTGCTGCGGCTGGTGGTTCCTCGCGGGAAGCGGTTCTTCTCCGGGGTGCTGATGCTGTGGACGGAGGGCGAGGTAGGGGGCCCCCGCGGAGAGGAACTGCGACACACACACGCTCGCGATGTGTAAAAAGTACATCTTAGTCATTCCAGGTGCGTTTTCTAACGGCGCCCATGGAGCTTACCCTGCTTTGAGTTCGCTGTTGTCGTCAATAGGGGGCAGCGTGCTCTTGGACGGGTGTCCTGAGGATGACATGGATTTGGTGTGACGAGGTCGCGTGGAGCTGAGGGCAGAGCCGCAGGCAGACAGGGAGCTACCAGACACCTCGGTTAGACTGAGAGAGAGAGAGACAGAGAGAGAGAGAGGGAGAGAGAGAGAGGGAGAGAGAGAGAGACAGAGAGAGGGAGAGAGAGAGAGAGACAGAGAGAGAGAGAGGGAGAGAGAGAGGGAGAGAGAGAGACAGAGAGAGGGAGAGAGAGAGAGAGAGAGAGAGAGAGGGAGAGAGAGAGAGGGAGAGAGAGACAGAGAGAGGGAGAGAGAGAGAGAGGGAGAGAGACAGAGAGAGAGAGAGGGAGGGAGAGAGAGGGAGAGAGAGAGAGAGAGACAGACAGACAGACAGAGAGAGGGAGAGAGATAGAGGGAGAGACAGAGAGAGAGGGAGGGAGAGAGAGAGGGAGAGAGAGAGAGAGAGAGAGGCAGACAGACAGACAGAGAGAGGGAGAGAGAGAGAGAGAGACAGACAGACAGACAGAGAGAGGGGAGAGAGATAGAGGGAGAGACAGACAGACAGAGAGAGGGGAGAGAGATAGAGAGAGAGACAGACAGACAGACAGAGAGAGGGGAGAGAGATAGAGGGAGAGACAGACAGACAGAGAGAGGGAGACAGAGAAGAAGAGAGACAAAGAGAGGGAGAGAGAGAGAGACAGAGACATAGAGCGGGAGAGAGAGACAAAGAGAGAGAGAGACAGAGAGAGGGAGAGAGAGGGAGAGAGAAAGAGACAGACAGAGAGACAGAGAGAGGGAGAGAGAGATAGAGGGAGAGACAGACAGACAGAGAGAGAGACAGACAGAGAGAAAGATAAAAAGAGGGAGAGAGAGAAGGACAAAGACAGACAGACAGCAGTGGTTGATGTGATCAGAATTCCCAGCCAAGCAAGCAACTGCAAAGCAGTAATCAAGAAGAATCAGTTACTGGTGGCAGTGTAGGCTGCCCACCTGCTGTCTTTGCCGTTAGGGATAGCAGAGTGCCGGTCGGTGGAGGTCCGTTCACACACATACGTGTTCCTACGAGTCATGGCTCCGTTAGTCTGAATCAGGAAACAACAGGATAGTAGAGGAGGAGAAAGGAGAAGAGAAGAGTGAGGCAAAAAAAGAGAAAAGAATGGAAAGCAGGGGAGAAGAAGGAAGAAGAGAGGCCATGTTGACACGCCATGACCATATTTCAGCGACATGGATTGGCGTGCGTCTCACCCCTACAGCGCTCGTCACTTTCTTCCTCTCCTGCACCCCCGACGGCGAGGCAGGGACGTCCCCCTTAGAGGACGCCAGCTCCAGCCGGCGAGCGCCGTCCCATTCCTCCCGGTGGTCGCTCTCCACGCTCAGGGCCTGACCCCGCTTGGAATACGACATGGCGGGGGGCACGGACGGACCCACTGGGGAACACAGACACGCCCATCAAAATGACACTTTTGCACTTACTTTTTTCCCACTAAACCTCACAATATCAACCCAGCCGGAGACTGTCACACCACTGCACATGCCAAACCAACCAGAGCCACAAGCTAAAGCACGTGTGTGTACTGGACACCAGAATGTTCTAGAAAATCACTGTGTAAAAGATAGAAGCCAGAGAAGCAAGTACACGGCAAAGCTCTTCTCTCCATTCATGCTTTGAGGTGCCATTGTTTCAAAAGCTGCAGGGAAGGAGATGGCCAGTAGGGGGCACCAGGCACCGTGCGCCCACTGGGAGAGGGAGGAAGTTGCTCCAGAACCAGAGCTTGGAAGCAGCGCGCTCGATCTCTACACAGGTCTGTCTCTAAAGTCCACACCTAGTTCTGGTTGAAATGAAACAGGATACACATTTGAGTCCTACTCTCAAAGCTCTGAGCATCCTAACTGGCCCTATATTCAGATGATCTCCTTCACATATGGTAAGGTCATGGCCACTACCTCTTACTGGGGAGGAAAAATACAGGTCAGCACTTTTACCTGTTCATTCCTTCACGCATTATCACAGCATTTTGTAACTGTGGTAAGTTAAAGTGGGACTGAGGGACAATGGACTGTTCTTCAATCTGTCTCTATAGGCAACTTCTCCCTTCCCAGAAGGCCTCAGCGCTCTCAGAGCCGGGAGGGACGACCGGTACTTTACTTGGCTTCTCTATGACATCATCATCATCATCCCCACCATGATCACTGTAGCGTCGCTGCTTCTGATTGGCTGAGATGCTGCGTGTGACCTTGAGGTGGGTAGGTGATTGGCTGGAGCTGGTGTTGAGTTCGCTGGTGGGTCGCTGGCGCTGGCCCAAGTTGCTGTTGGACTGGGACTCGCCGCCCTCGAACTGTACACAGAAAGAAACGCATGATTACAGAATGCTGTGATAATGCATGAAGTAGGTAATGGGGGTTTGGAGGTAAGAGCGCTGACCTCTGGAGTTTTCCTCCCCAGTAAGAGGTAGGTGGCCATGACCTCGTCATATTTCTGTCCCAGAAGAGACTCTGTGATCTCGTCCTTTGGGAAACCCATTGTCACCATCAACTCTGTCACACACACACGGGGAGAGATTTACTTTAACCATGACAACCTTGCAAATAAACACACTTATTAACTACGGTACTGAGCAAAGGATCTTTAGCACAATAAAATAATAATAATTAAAGGAAAAATGCTTTAAGATATCATGAAATAAAAATACTAATCAAAATTTCTGCAACAGTTGCACTTCTACTACTACATCACTAATAACCCCCCCAAAAAATATGAAGACAATAATGTTTGCATAAGGCTTCGGCACAGTGCTGTGTATCAATCAAGGAAGCATGCTAAATTCAGACCACATACAGCAGCAAAGCAACTTTATTGCCTTTTCTCGCTAACACACAAACACACCTATCCGGGCTGAGTCGTTGAAATCGGTCTCAGGCTCGTGGTAGGGTTTTAGTTCCTCCTCTTCGTGACCCACATTCATCCAGTGGTCTTTCATGATTTGCTGCAGGAAACAAAGTGACATTGAGGCACTCTCAAAATGTAGGATGAGGTTCCTCGAAGGCGTGTTTTGAAGATGAAGGAAACCCATCTGAATTCCATTCCGAGCCGTGTGCACGACCTCATCGGAACAGTTGTGTGTGTCAATAATTCGAAAGGGATGCTTTCTCCTGCATCTGATGAATGTTTGTGATGTACTAATCTGGGTTGATGGGGCAGGAGTCATCCACACGCAATCTCTCAATCTCACAGTGACGTCTGGATCTTGTTTGTCTTTATCAGTGTAATCTCTGGTTGGATTTGTGAGGCGCCAAAGACAGACAGGTGCACCGGATTAAGGAGTAGAAATAAGCAGGGACGTTTCTAGGATTTAAAGAAAGGGGGGGTTTAGCCCCTGGCATTATCTGTTGACGGGGGGGTAGTCGCACTGTAGTCCGATGCAAGCTAGCCAGCGATTCCCAAAGACATCCGTTTTTTACTCGTTTTTCGAACTGACGCTCAAGTGACCGATAAGAAAATATTCGTATTAATTATCATATTTCTTCTAATAATCCCGATAAGCCCCCCTAAAACAGGGCTAACGACGCCCATGGAAATAAGGTTCCTAATCGAGAAGATTACAGGCAAAAAAAATGGTTAAACGGAGAACTATGGGCCGATAAAACGGAGTCGAGTCATTGGCTGGACTGACAGAAAGAGAGGGTTACCGTCAGACAGGAAGGAAGGAGTTGGCGTAGTGAGTGGGAGGACTGAGGGATGAGTCAGAGGAGGAAAGAGTTGTACAACGCGAAACACACTACTCCGTCGCAAAGATTAGCACATTCGAAAACACCCGACTTCGTACAGACACCAACACACACACGAAAAAACTACAAGTTCATTACCCTGCGTGTGATATCATGTGAAGTTAAAGTCAGTATTGTCCAGGGGGTAGGTAGAAGGAAACTTTCCCTTCAGTAACCCTCTATTGGGATTTATAAAGCACAGTTTTCTGAGTGTGTGTGTGCCTGCGTGTTTACCTCCAAGCTTCCTCGTTTACCAGGGTTGAGCACCAGCAGCTTTTTCAGCAGGTTCTCACAGTCAGTGGACATGTAGAACGGGATCCGGTACTTTCCTCGGAGAACTCTCTCCCTCAGCTCCTGCACGACCGCACGGACACAAGGGCAGCCAAGGACAGCAGGGGATGAGCACGTTAACAGGCTTCCTCCATGACCATCTAACAGAATCCCCCCCCCTCTCAATTCTCTCCATTCTTTCTGCTGTCTTCCCTCCACCCCCCAACACACACATGCACAAACACACACACAAACACGCGCATGCACACCTTGAGGTTCTGCCCGTCGAAGGGCAGCGACCCGCTGACCAGCGTGTAGAGGATGACCCCCAGGCTCCAGACGTCCACCTCCGGCCCGTCGTACTTCTTCCCCTGGAAGAGCTCCGGGGCGGCGTAGGGGGGGGAGCCGCAGAAGGTGTCCAGCTTGGTGCCCAGCGTGAACTCGTTGCTGAAGCCGAAGTCGGCGATCTTGATGTTCATGTCGGCGTCCAGGAGCAGGTTCTCTGCCTAAGTGTGTGCGTGTGTGTGTGTGTGTGTGTGTGGGGGGGGGGGGGGGGGGGCGGGCGTTTATGTGTGTTGTAGGGAGAGGGGGCAGGGAGGACAGAATGGCGAAAATTGCTCAAACTATAAATTGACAGGTGGTTGTATGGAATGATATTTCATATGACGTGGCAACCTGTTGATTCCATAAGGCTAACTCCTACCTTCAGATCCCTGTGTACTATCCTCCTCTGGTGACAGTACTGCACAGCAGACACTATCTGGAACACACACACACAGACACACAGGGGTGAATCACCATGGGCACTGAGAGCCATCTGGACCGTTCTTTGAAGTCTCACATGTGTTCACTGTGCAGGCCTGGATCTAACAGTCTAGTACCTGCTGCTGTGCATGTGTCTGTAGCCCCCACAAGACATGACATAATGCTGCCCAGTTCACTACTTTCTATTCCGCAAGCGTGCGTGGGAGAGGATGGTGTCTTTTTATGGCGGCAATAATGCTCTGGCCGAACCTCTAGCACGACTCGCTGAGCTGACTGTTGCTGTGACAGATGGAGGGGAGATGTGCCAAAAAGAGGCCATCGTTCAAATGGATGTGCGGTGGCACACACTGCCTCATCATCGAGATGCACGCCGCCCCGGTCGCGCACCGCCCGCGCCGTGCCACACATGCATCCGCTGAGTCAGCCTCAGACCGTGTGTCACAGGAAGCTATCAGAAGACGTCTGAAATACGGATGAATAATGTGATTTGATTAAGGTGCTTTTTTATGTATTTCTTTCTCTCTCCTATTTATGTCACAACAATGGTTTGACATGTGGCTGTGCGATTACGGAGTCGGGCCAGTGATCGGAAGGTACCCGGTTCAAACCCTGGCTGTGCCAACATGATGTTGTGTCCTTGGGCAAGGCACTTCACCCTACTTGCCTCAAGGGTGAATGTCCTCGTACTTGCTGTAAGTCGCTCTGGATAACAGCATCTCCTAAAGGACTAAATGTAATTCATTCGTTCCTTATCCTTACAGCCTTCAGACTAGCTGGCCCCAGTCCAGGGTGTACCCCGCCTAAGTCCCAAAAGGAACTAGGATAGGCTCCAGTCACCTGTGACCCCTGATGGGAATAAGCGGCACCGCTAATTAACGGTAGAAAATGAATGAATGTAAGGTAAAGCAGTTATTTGAGAATTCCCAGCATATTTAGGTGAAAACCTAAATGACTAATGACATCAGCCAAATTTGGACACGTCCACAAGCTCGGTCGGATCCAGGAACAGGATATGAGGATTCAAAGGGAAGACGGCGTACAAGTGTAACTGCAAAATCATCCTTGAAAATTCTCACAAATTCCCATGGAGATTATCTCCCTTTCTCACCTCTAGAAACTGCTAATCTACCCAGTAAGAGAAAGCAGGTGCACATTTCAATCTGTCTAGTCACGCTCCTCAAAATTGTAAAATGACCACTAGGTGGCAGAGAAGAGCTCATTACCAAAGCGGCTGTGGCATTATGGTACACTTCCACTGAACAAGTCAAGTATTGATTGAGCCTTTTCTCAATCTGAGTCTGTAAATATTGCTCAGCGCTCTCTTGACAGTAAACGACTCATGTTCCCAACATCATAAACTTCCAAATGACAAATAATAACCTAAATTGGCAGGTTGGAGATAAAAGCGTCTGCAAAATGAATAAATGTAGACTTACCTGCCTAAACTTGGCCCTGGCCTCTTTCTCTTTCATTCTCCCATGAGCCACTAGGTAATCAAATACCTCGCCTGCAAGAAGTAAAGATTTAACAATCATCATCATCATGATAATGATAATCATTACCACAATAGTAATAATTGTTTTTAACCATTATAATACCGTACTCAGATTAATGTTTCATGTTACATCATCATACACATTTTCATAATCGTTTTAACCATTATCCTCATCATTATCATTATTAAAGTTACCCCTGCTTTCACACAATATGGAGGAGGGTTCCCAACTCTGGTCCTTAGGGAACACCTGTCCTGCATGTTCTAGATGTTTCCCTGCTCCAACACACCTGACTCAAATGAACGGGTCGTTCTCTAGCTCTGAAGAATCCTGGTAACGGACATGCATTAGAATCAGGTGATTGGGAAAGGGGCAAACATCTAACACATGCAGGACAGGTGTTCCCTAAGGACCAGTGTTGGGAACCCTCATCCATGTTGTGTGAAAGCAGGGGTAACTTTAATAATGATAATGGGTTGGGAACCACTAGTCTATAGACGACCATATGGTAGACTGACTGTCCTTCTGCTCTCACTATGTTTGGCATGGAACACTGTTCTAAGATGAAGGATGTTCGTGAATGTGCAAGCGTACTCACCTCCGCTTGCATACTCCATGATCAAATACAGCGTCCTCTCTGTCTCAATGACTTCAAATAACTTAACTTAGAGGAAAGAAGGAGAAAACAAGGAATTATACAGTGCATCCAGGAGATATCCTTCAAGTCAAACTTACAATATAACGTTTCATAAAAGTATAATAAGAGCTGTATTTTCTGTACAAAATTTTACCAACCTATATTTGGATGATTTAATATCTTCATTATCCGGACTTCCCTGAAAAGCTGTGGGCATCAAAAGAAAGACGATGGTTGACATTTTGTCAAGGTGAAATGTCACAGGCCCCATGCATGCACACCCACATGATACTCTGGGTCCCCCAAACACTGCCCTACACCGAGAACAAGCAGCATGACTGGGCCTACACCAGCCACCACCTCACTACACCAGGGCTGGCCAACCCTGATCCTCCAGAGCCACAGTCCTGAAGGGTTTAGATCAGGGCTGGCCAACCCTGGTCCTCCAGAGTCACAGTCCTGAAGGGTTTAGATCAGGGCTGGCCAACCCTGGTCCTCCAGAGCCACAGTCCTGAAGGGTTTAGATCAGGGCTGGCCAACCCTGGTCCTCCAGAGTCACAGTCCTGAAGGGTTTAGATCAGGGCTGGCCAACCCTGGTCCTCCAGAGCCACAGTCCTGAAGGGTTTAGATCAGGGGTCTCCAATCCTGGTCCTCGAGGGCCGCTATCCTGAAGGTTTTAGATGTTTCCCTGCTCCAGCACACCTGATTCTAATGAAGCGTCGTTATCAAGCTCTGTGGAGGTGTGCTGGAGCAGGGAAACATCTAAAACCTTCAGGAGAGAGGCCCTCGAGGACCAAGTTTGGCCACCCCTGTATTACACTAAGCCTACAGAACTAACCAGTCAGCCAGCAAGACCTCAGATGCCCACCCTGCCCTCCTGAGCATGGCAGGACAGACAGACAGTATGCCCACCCTGCCCTCCTGAGCATGGCAGGACAGACAGTATGCCCACCCTGCCCTCCTGAGCATGGCAGGACAGACAGTATGCCCACCCTGCCCTCCTGAGCATGGCAGGACAGACAGTATGCCCACCCTGCCCTCCTAAGCATGGCAGGACAGACAGTATGCCCACCCTGCCCTCCTGAGCATGGCAGGACTGACAGTATGCCCACCCTGCCCTCCTGAGCATGGCAGGACAGACAGTATGCCCACCCTGCCCTCCTAAGCATGGCAGGACAGACAGTATGCCCACCCTGCCCTCCTGAGCATGGCAGGACAGACAGACAGTATGCCCACCCTGCCCTCCTGAGCATGGCAGGACAGACAGACAGTATGCCCACCCTGCCCTCCTGAGCATGGCAGGACAGACAGACAGTATGCCCACCCTGCCCTCCTGAGCATGGCAGGACTGACAGTATGCCCACCCTGCCCTCCTGAGCATGGCAGGACTGACAGTATGCCCACCCTGCCCTCCTGAGCATGGCAGGACAGACAGACAGTATGCCCACCCTGCCCTCCTGAGCATGGCAGGACTGACAGTATGCCCACCCTGCCCTCCTAAGCATGGCAGGACAGACAGACAGTATGCCCACCTATATGCTCACTATAATCATCTTAACAAGAAATAAAAAGACATGAATAGAAGACATCTGACAGGGATCTGTATATCCATTCATGTTGTGCTACTGTGCTACCTCTAGCCAGTTCATTATGAAAGAGCATCTTTTAATCCCATGTCCTCTCATCAACCCAATTGGACCACAGGGTCCAAATCAAGGGTCCAATGAGTCAACCTTTTGCATGCAGAGGGGAAGAGGGGAGTCAGATAGCTCAACGGGTTAAGGCGTTGGCTTCATGAAGTGGCTATATGACTTTGTCCTTGGGCAAGGCACTTCACCCTGCTTGCCTCAGGGAGAATGTCCCTGTACTTACTGTAAGTCTATTTGGATAAAAGCGTCTGCTAAATGAAGAAATGTAAAATGTAAATGTAAATATATGTATGTCTGAAGCATGAGAAAGTGCAAGCGCGTGCGTGTGTGTACGGGGCTTCTCGTACGGGCATTTGGGGTCTTACGTAAAGGATCAGAGTGTGTTTCTGGGTCACTGAACACAGCCATTACTACGGTGCTGCTCTCTGGGCTGCTTCCAACCCAGCTCCCTCGCTGCTGGACGCAATAACACACAGCCACACACCCCCATCCACCACACACACATCCACATTTCCCTATCCTCCTAGGTCATGCACACGACATTTTATTTCAACATTTAAGTTAGTTAGTTTGCAGACGCTCTTATCCAGAACGACATTCATCAAGAACAGAGTCCCTCTTAGGCAAGTAGGGTGAAGTGCCTTGCCCAAGGACACAATGTCATGTTGGCACGGCCAGGGTTCAAACCGGTTACCTTGTGATTCCTAGACAGACTCCCTAACCAACGGCGCCACATGACTCCTCCGCACACACCGATCCACATTCCTCTATCCTCATTCACTGTGCATTCACTTACCTATTTTACCTCACACCATTACCCCTGTGTGCACTATTCTATTTGAATATTTTACCCCACACCCTTACCCCTGTGTGCACTATTCTATTTGAATATTTTACCCCACACCCTTACCCCTGTGTGCACTATTCTATTTGAATATTTTACCTCACACCCTTACCCCTGTGTGCACTATTCTACTTGAATATTTTACCTCACACCCTTACCCCTGTGTGCACTATTCTACTTGAATATTTTACCTCACACCCTTACCCCTGTGTGCACTATTCTATTTGAATATTTTACCCCACACCCTTACCCCTGTGTGCACTATTCTATTTGAATATTTTACCTCACACCCTTACCCCTGTGTGCACTATTCTATTCGAATATTTTACCCCACACCCTTACCCCTGTGTGCACTATTCTATTCGAATATTTTACCCCACACCCTTACCCCTGTGTGCACTATTCTATTCGAATCTTTTACCCCACACCCTTACCCCTGTGTGCACTATTCTATTCGAATCTTTTACCTCACACCCTTACCCCTGTGTGCACTATTCTATTAGAATCTTTTACCCCACACCATTACCCCTGTGTGCCCTATTCTATTCGAATATTTTACCTCACACCCTTACCCCTGTGTGCACTATTCTATTCGAATCTTTTACCTCACACCCTTACCCCTGTGTGCACTATTCTATTTGAATATTTTACCCCACACCCTTACCCCTGTGTGCACTATTCTATTTGAATATTTTACCTCACACCCTTACCCCTGTGTGCACTATTCTACTTGAATATTTTACCTCACACCCTTACCCCTGTGTGCACTATTCTACTTGAATATTTTACCTCACACCCTTACCCCTGTGTGCACTATTCTATTTGAATATTTTACCCCACACCCTTACCCCTGTGTGCACTATTCTATTTGAATATTTTACCTCACACCCTTACCCCTGTGTGCACTATTCTATTCGAATATTTTACCCCACACCCTTACCCCTGTGTGCACTATTCTATTCGAATATTTTACCCCACACCCTTACCCCTGTGTGCACTATTCTATTCGAATATTTTACCCCACACCCTTACCCCTGTGTGCACTATTCTATTCGAATCTTTTACCTCACACCCTTACCCCTGTGTGCACTATTCTATTCGAATCTTTTACCCCACACCCTTACCCCTGTGTGCACTATTCTATTCGAATATTTTACCTCACACCCTTACCCCTGTGTGCACTATTCTATTCGAATCTTTTACCTCACACCCTTACCCCTGTGTGCTATTGCGAGACTGCGTGCCGTTGCTGCTAAGGAGTTTCCACCTGGGGGATGAATAAAGTATTCTGAATCTGAATGTGAATCTCCTAGGTACATGTACACTACCCTCCATCAACAACACACACACACACACACACACAGACAGAACTCTCCTCTATAAAAGGCAGAGCAGTGATCTAAATGAAGCTCTCACACCAGAAAGGTCCCCCAGTATACCTGGAGGAAGTGGAGGGAAAACAGCGACTGACACGATAGCTCCAGTCCTGTGTCACAGCATCACACCCCGGCGCACACAGGCCTCAACGGTCACGCGATCCCCCAGCCCACACGCCTGCGAGCGCACGTGTCGACACACATGATCCAGACAGCCCTGGGGGCAGAGGTCCTCTCTGTGCTCACTGAGTATTGGTGTGGACAGAGAGGTGCCTACGCTTCCCCCCTCCCCTCCATCAGTCGCTCTCTCTCTTTTCCTGTCTATCCTTTTCCTCGACCCCTTGTTTTCTGTATCCACCCCCCCTTCCCCTTATTTTCACTTTGTCTCCATTCTATCCTTCTCCTCGTCTTTCCACTCTTTCATTATCATTCCTCTTTCTTTGTCTTCCCCCCAGAGAACTTACAGAAGAGGCATGTGCACAGCTGTTAAAAACCAAGAGAGGTAAACAAGTAGCAGGAGAAAACAACACCACCACCACTAACAACAACAACAACAACAGACCAGTCAGTCTGACCACTAAGCCATCTCCTGCCTAGGGCCCTACAGAAGAGCATTCTTTTATTTTTATTTATTTCCCATGCTGTAGAGCTGCAGTGTAATCATCAATACACACACACACACACACACACACACACACTAACAAACACACGCCCCTGCGTTTCATGTGCCATTGACCTACTTCCACCCACCCAGAGGCATCCAGACTCCCAAACCGGCCTTAATTAAAGCAATGTTGTCCTCATACTCTGGAAGAAGAGGAGCTCAATTCAGACGGTCCCCCCCGCACTGGACTCACTCATGGTGGCTGAGGGGTTATTTCAGTCCCAGCAGCACAGCTGTTCATTCAACACAGGGATTAATGAAAGGATGGGTAGCTCACTAGTTCTTATCCACCTTAAACACAGCGTCTGTATATGGTGGTGGTGGTGGGGATGGTGCGGACAAGGGGGTGCGGTTCTCTCCGGGTTATTGTTTGCGTATGCCAATATGCAGGTATTCCCACTTGGGGATGTGTGACCACAGAGAGTGAAAGGAAAGGGAGAGAGAGAGAGAGAAGAGAGAAGAGAGAGAAGAGATAGAAGAGGGAGAAAGAGAGAGAGGGAGAGAGAGGAAAAGAGACAGACAGAGAAAGAGAGAGAGAGGGAGAGAGAGGAAAAGAGACAGACAGAGAGAGAGAGAGAGAGAGAGAGAGAGAGGGAGAGAGAGGAAAAGAGAGACAGAGAGAGAGAGAGAGAAAAAGAGACAGACAGAGAGAGAGAGAGGGAGATAGAGGAAAAGAGAGACAGACAGAGAGAGGAGAGAGAGAGGAAAAGAGACAGACAGAGAGAGGAAAGATAGACACACGTGCTTCCCTGACATTCAACCAGAGACACACGTCCCAGTCCTGCTGTCCCCTGCTGCAACAGGGCGTCACAGTCTGGCTGTAAATACCCCCTACCCCCCTCCTCAAACACCGCAGCGAATAAAGGAGAGTTCGTTCTCTTTAACCCTTTCTGTCTCCCTCTTCCCTTCATTGTCCTTCTCAATCTTCCGCTGTAATTCATAAACCACACATTGCTGTAAGTCATTATGAAATCTTCAACAGTCAGATAAAGTCTTTGTCAATGGCGCTTGAGAGAGCATTGTTTCCCTGTGTCGTTATTTTAGTCACTCCAGACATAGTCATCTGCCCAATCATGTTCCCCTTGTCTGAGCAGGGTTCTCCCGCCCCCTTGGGTATCCTGATTCCTCATTGGCTAATGCAGAGTGATGGCCATAAGATGAACAGCTGTAACAGCCATTAGGAGCGCCCGAGCCCCTGTAAGGCATTGGTGAAGGAAGCAGCAGCTGCAAACACTCAAAAACGTATCTACATAAAGATGTACTATTTTTATGATTATGAATCAAATTATTGTATGAAGTATGTATGTCTAAATTGTATGCGTCAAAGTATCACTGTAATGAATTTAAATAATAACAACTTTAACATAAAAGTTCCAAAAATGCAAACATTTGGGCATAGTTTTTAACTATTTTAACCAACAACACATGCACTAAAACAGGAAAACAGCCCAGAAACTTGATATGAAATATTAGAGAGAGTGCAGAAAATGTGTATCTAAATGCTGTCTAGTAGGGATCTAACTCAGTTCTGTGGTGATGTAGAAGCAGTCGGAGAGGAAGGCTGGGATCGTACGGTGTCCTCTTGACTTCTTATTGAACACCGCCCTTTTCCTTTCTCCACCAGGCAAGCTGAGTTTGCATTTTCTATCTGCAAGGTCATAAATGGGTGAGCCACCCTGTAAGAGCTAGCCTGGCTGTACCGGCACAATATGCTAGCTAACAGTGTCTTTCACCAGGGTCTAGAGAATAGGAAAGAATGGAACAAAATAAGACATCTTATCTTCTTTTTATACTGTTTATTTGTTTTAGGTAGTCAGGTGGCTGAGCGGTTAGGGAATCAGGTTAGTAACCAGAATGTTGCCCGGTTCGATTCCCAGCCGTGCATTATGAATTTGTGTCCTTGGGCAAGGCACCTCACCCTACTTGCCTCAGGGGGGAATGTCCCTGTACTTCTTGTAAGTCGCTCTGGATAAGGGCATCTGCTAAACGACTCAAGTTAAATGTAAGTTCCGTATCTGTTTATTGTTTGCACCATCCTGCCACAGTAAATTGTGTGTTTGTGCAATTTACATGGCGAATAAATCCAATTCAGATTATGATTCAGATGAGGGAGAAAAGGTGAGTACGAGCTACCATGAGATATTGTTATTCTGAAACATAATTCATCAAAGAACGAAAAAACAAATGATTAGTCAGGAATAAGTCAGGAATGAAGGAGAAGATAGAAAGATGCTTGGAGGAGGGAGTTTCACCGCTGAGGGGAGTAACAGTAACTTCATGTTTCGGCATGCGACGCTGAGAACATTGTTACAAATAAACAACTTAGTCAAATTGCCTCGTCTGACATGTGTTTCCTGTGGGTGATCTTAAGAGGTGAACCGGGAACGCAGCTGAGCTCATTTCCTGGTCACACAAGCCGAGTCACAGCTAGCCAACCTCCCGAGGACAGACCCAGGATCAGCACATTCTAACCCAAATATAGAAATATCAGCATCAAAAAAACTACAAATCTCAAAACAGGTCAGTATCCCATGGCAGTGTCTCTCTTCCCAAACAAAGCACTCCAGGTTGGCCAGAATCAACACAAAGACCGATTCCTCTCCTCTCAGTGTTCTTTGGCTTGTGCTTTGAGTACCCTGGGCCCTTCCTCTACTGCTTACAGATTACTGTGTACGTGTGTGTGTGTGGGTGTGTTATCATTTGATGTGTGAAAGGGGGTGTGTCTATGAAGTGCTGCCAAAATGATGGCTGAAGAATGAGATGGAGGTTAGGCCCAGACCATATTGAACTCCTTCACCGAGCTCAAGCTCAGCATGTGTATGTGTGTGTGTGTGTGTGTGTGGGTGTGCGTGTGTTCATGAGCGTGTGTGATTATCATGTGCATGTGGTTGTGAGTGTCTCATTGCCTTGCGCTCTGTATCCACAGAGCCAGATGGTGTGCCCACTAGTCTGGCTCTGGACGCCGGCAGAAAGAGAGATCAGAGGCATTGACATGAGAAGAAATTCACCAACACAGGGCGCGAGAGAGAGACCGCAACCAAACTGGATCGGGCCAGACCGGACGTGGAGCAGAGCAGGCGGTGAGCCTGAAACCGTGGCGATCGAATGTGGCCCTTCCTGGTGAAAGGTCAGGGACTCACCCTTTACAGCAGCCGGGGAGTCGGATAACAGAGCTGAGCGGTAAGAGAGTTGGGCTTGTAATCAGAAGGTTGCGGGTACGAATCCCGGTCGTGCCAATGTGACGTTGTGTTCTTGGGGCAAGGCAATTGTGTAAGGTAAACGGCTAAATGTAAATGTCAGTGGGAATAAAGTCGATGTCAACCTGCCTGCCCCACCACACACACACACACACACACACACACACACACACACACACACACACACACACAGCCAAACACTCCGATTTGTCGCTTCAATCATCCAGTGTAAACAACAGCTTAATACTACTATGGGATGCATACAACCGCTCTAAGCACAGTCCAATGTCAGGGTGACCACCCGATGCATATAGAAGGATTAAGCAAGGCTCAAATGTGAAATGAGTCAATAAAGAGCTCGATAAAGGGGAAGGAGACGAGAGCAGTCTTTAATGCCCAGTGTCTGCACTGCAGATGTCTGCGTCTGTCTGTCTAGGAAAAAAGGGCCTTAGACAGTAACCAGTGGGATGGAGGGAGCGGTCCACGCCACAGAGGAGATAGGGTACAGGACGGACAGACACGGACGGACACACAGACGCACAGTGAACTCACATCCTCAACAGACGCAGCGCTGTCGCAGCTAAACAGTCTGACCCCTGCTCGGACAAAGCCACGATCAACATCAGAGGGCAGGATGAATAATGAATGCCAATCTGTTCTCTAGCCCGTGAAAAAATAAAACACCGGTCTGTAGCGAGTCTGTTACCACACCAACCGACAGCACCAATACAGACCATAAATAGATACTGGAAGATCGCAGATGCCTTTCGAAAACATGGTTCTTAAAATACTGCCAAACCTTTCACACTAACAGAAAATTGGATTCATACAATTTTACCGTGAGAAAAAAACCTTCAACAAATTGGACAGAACATAACCGACCCAACACCTCATCTTCACACAGAGAGAGTAGGAGGACGACGAAATAAAAAGGCTTCCATTTCACAGGAGGTACAAACATTTCAGCATATGCAAATGCTTCTTTGCGTGAGCACCAAAATTTGAGTACTAATATTTATTTGAATATATTATTTGGTATTGGCTCATGCCTATTCTGGTTGTGTTTGTTTGACTGTGTTAAGCGCTACTTGTGGAGGTACCAGTGCTCGTTTTCACAGCTTTGAGGGAACCGTGGTAATTTTCTGAGTCATACCTGCCGTTCACACTCAGCCAACCTTCCAATTAACCCCATGTTTGATTAGCTTGCTGTTCTCTCTACCCCCATTGAGTGGAGTGGTACTCATTGAGCCGTTTCCTCTCTTACCCCCATTCAGATCAGTGTGACAGGGCAGCCATTTTGAGAAGGTAATGGTTGTTATTATTCTGTCATTAAGCCCGGCCCTCTGCACCATGGACCTGCTGCATCAATGTTCTCCCACTCCATTGACTCAGTTACAGGATGAGAGGAGACAGATAGGGGAGGAGGGGGAGAGAAGGAGAGGGGAATACAGAGAGGGGGAATGAAAGAGAGAGCGAGACACAGAGAGCGAGAGAGAGAGAGAGAGAGACTAAAACAGACAAACTTTGTCAGCAGGTGTCGTAACTATCAACCACCTCAATAGCTGGAAGGACGATCACAAAGAACGTCTTGTTTCGTCCTCTCAGAAGTGCAGTTTGCATTCAAGGAGCCGTGTGCACATCCTGCCAGTGTGTCTGTGAGTGTCTGTGAGAGTGTGTGTGTGTGTGTGTGTGTGTGTGTGTGTGTGTGTGTGTGTGTCTGTGTGGGAAAGAGAGAGAGAGCGAGTGCAACTGTACAGCATGCGCAAGCAAGTGAATGCGCAGGAGTGTAGCGTGCGCAAGGGACGTTGTGTGTCTGCGTATTTGTTCGTCTTCAGCAGTAATCTGGATTTGGGGTCAGTATTTAGGAAAACTACCATGGTAACTAGGAGTCAGATGGAGGGGATTTTTAGAGAGATGAACCAACAAGATTAACCGACCCTTTGGCTGAGCCGGATGCATTCTGTTTAACATCCTATTCAGACTGTCGTTTACAAACTGTACCCTGAAGATGACAAAGCAAGTCCAATGGACCTGAAACATGGGAGCAAGCAAAAGACATTCTGGACATATACGGTGGTTTCTCATCCTTGGCGTTTCTCCATGTCTTACCTTCTGTAGACTGGTGGGATTTAGTTGAGTTTTGTCAATGATCTTCACAGCCACCTGAGAGAGAAATGAGATGACATGTCATTTGACGTGACAGTACCATGTTTTTTTGGGGTTCTTGTTTCATGGGCTACAAAGCGTGCTCAGCGCATGGATAAAACTCTACGTCAATTTATGGACACCATTTCTCTGTTCTGGAGTTGAAACGTCGTCTCAGCTCAGGGAGAACGCCAGAGTGAGATTCCTTCATCTTGGTTTCGTGACACAGCTTTGATGCAAAAACAAAACTGAGGAAACTAGGATGAGAACTACAGGGGGTGGGGGGGTAAAATAAATTTACCAGTATGCATAAATACAGTATCTTTCACTCCGGCAGCAGATTGTGGGGACAAACTAGATGTGTAGTGTACCCTGTGTGCCGCAAACTAAGTCTGGGTTGATGACTATTTGGCATGCTGCCTCGGTCTATCCGGGCTTTAGTCTGAGCCCATTTATCTAAATCATAGTTGTACACATCCTATAGGTGAACCTGTTTCTCCCTTTCCCTTCAGAGATACACATCATTACCTTCGTCAAGCTCCATTTCGCTCGCTCCTAACTCCTACTTAAATAAATGAATATTCATTTAGCAGACACTTTTGTCCAAAGAGACTTACAACAAGTACAGGGACATTCCCCCTGAGGCAAGTAGGGTGAAGTGCCTTGCCCAAGGACACAATATCATATAGCCACAGCATGGGACTCGAACTCACAACCTTCCGATCATGAGGCCTACGCCTTAACCCACTGAGCCACCTGACTCCCCCTTACTTAATATTGATGAGCTGAGATAAATACATAAAAACAAGATATTGGATCTGTTTGTACGGTTTGCAGTAGTTTGAGTGAAGTTATGGCAGAGGGCTGTTGGAATTAGATGTCTGTTGGCCAGAGGATAGCACACAAAACAAAAAAAAAGGAGTTCTCAACAACCGTCTTGCAATTACGTAAAAAGGCCAACTTCGAGGTGCGTAACAGGCGTCAGCTTTATTCGCTCTCGAAGTCCTTCAAGAGAGTCAGCAGACACGCTGGTGTGCTCCACTAGAGGAGGAGCCTTGGTTCCTGGCCAAGTTTCCCCGGTCAGAGAAGTGCTGAGTCATCACTATGGCAACGCTAGAATAGATGTGCTCGGCGTTCTACGACTAGATCAGGGTCCCCCTCCCAATATGATTGGGGGAAAACGGCCAGGGGAAAGAGAGACGGAAAGGACTGCTCTCTCTATGTCAGAGGAGGAAGAGACAAGAGACAGAGAGACAGCGATAGTGAGAGAGAGAGAAAGTAAGAAAGATAAAGAGAGAGAGAGAGCGAGAGAGACAGAGAGAGACAGAGAGAGAGAGAGAGAGAGAGAGAGAGAGAGAGAGAGAGAGAGAGATAGAGAGAGAGACAGAGAGAGAGAGCGAGAGAGAGAGAGACAGAGAGCAGCTAGCAGAGGGCGGCTGTGGAGAGACAGGCAGAGTGCAGGTGGTGTCTATTTACAGTCTCTTAGGTGGGCAGGTACACAGACACACATCAACCCCCTCACCCCTGTTTTTTCCAGACAGGGACAGCACTGGAGGAGAGTCTCATGCACACACTGTGTGTGTGTGTGTGTGTGTGTGTGTGTGTGTGTGTGTGTGTATACATGTAGGCATGTCTTTACATTCTGCCCCCTGGAAATGTCATTTCCAATTTCTGTTTGCCTTTATTTGTAAATAAAGCTTTATTTATACCGTGGCTGTCTCTAACATGTTAAATATGTGCATAGGATCAGAGGTAACTCTCAAATGCACACACGCATGTAGAGACGCTCACCCACACACTCATGCACATGCCAACATGCAACGCACATGGAGGTGGCTAATGGGTCTGCTGGGTTGGAGGGTGAATTATTCAGCCGCGCTGTGACAGCAGGGAAACGTGAATCACTGTTAATTATTCAGTCCCCTTGTAACACATGGGCCATATGCATATGCGAAGCCCTATTCCGGCCGTGCGGGCACCAACGTACACATGGGAAGGAGAGAGAGAGAGAGAAGTGGAAGGTGAATCACCGCATCGTTCCGTGTGGCGCGGTGCCTCCCGAGTCCCCGCCCCTCCCCTCAGGGCTGCACGAGGAGAGGGGCGGGGTCCGGGCTGGGCTGGGCTAATGTACAGGCTAGCAGTGAGAACACATCGACAGTGGGTCAATGTTGATGTACAGCCTCTGAACTCTACCGCTTTAAATAAAATAAACCTACCAACAAAATATGATCTATTGTTTTATTGATTTTTGATTGGGTTTCAAAAAGATAGGAAATCAAAATCGCTCCCACATCCACTCCTAACTCGGCAAACACCTACGCACAAACTAAGTGTTCGGTTATTATATTTATGTTTGAAGTGTACTGCAGACCAACATACGTACAGTGGTGTAACAGGTGTCACTCATGCTGTGTGCTGGGGGGGGGGGGGGACGGGACTTTGTTCCTCTATTGGTCATTTACGTTTCCTTTTTTATTTTTCAAATAATATAAGTATAATATAATGGTAAGTACGTATAGTAAGCGTTCTGCTTCGCTCTGCTCAATTCATGTGCATCTAGATGAATCTGGAATAGCTGTGGATAGCTTAGTCCATTAGCATTAGTGCACACCTCTACCATGGTCCTTTCCATCTCCTTACATGACATTGTAAATGTACTGATATTTACAAAGATAAAAAAAAACATTAACAGACATTAACAACTAAACAGACTATGTCCATCTTCTCTGAGCACTTGGGCATGTGCTCTCCAGTCTAGGTTGGTGCAGTATCCTGACAGATGGCTACACAGGAGTGAGTCCTGCTGAGGGAAGCAGTGAGCACAGGTCACCTCTCCTTCACTGAGGAAACAGGATCTTTAATTACGAACGCCCTGACTCTGGCTGTCCATCACCCTGTCAAGTCACTGCTGCACGAGCGAGAGTGAGACCTGGGCGTGTGTACGTGCACGGGTGTTTGCGTGAGACGGAGAGAGACCGATGGAAGGAGAGAGACACTGGGGGAAAGGGAAATAGATCGATACATTGATAGATGTGAACTATTCTGCATGAAGTCTGCATGACCTCAACAGTCCTGTGTCACGACAGGATGTCTGTGTGTGGAGGACAGGGAAGGTTAGACTCATTTCTATTCAGGGAGGTCACTGGAACTTGACCTTACTAAGACACCTACACAGGCATAATGTATCGGTTGTGCGAGAAGCTGAAAGACCAAAAAGGATGGAGACTTTGCGTGACAAAGGACAAAAGCAGTATCTTCAATGCAGTAAGGCTACCTCCTCAAACACACTACTATGAAAACGCCATGTGAAGGAAATTAAAGCAACACAGCAAGATGACAGCTCTGCTTGTGGAAACCTTCTCTAACAGTAATACACTCATTTTTACTTATATCTTATCTAAATATCTAATATGCATGGCATCCATAAATAACATTTCCTGTTGGTATCTCTAGCTCAGGGGGGGGGCAATTCCAGTCCTCGGGGGCCACTGTCCTGAAGGTTTTAGATGTTTCCCTGCACACCTGATTCAAATGAATGGTCGTTATCAGGCTTCCACAGAGCTTGATAACAACCTCTTCATTAGAGTCAGGTGTGCTGGAGCAGGGAAACATCTAAAACCTTCAGGACAGTGGCCCTCGAGGACCGAAATTGCCCCCCCCCCCCCCCCCCCCCCCGCTCTAGCTGGACACTGAGTACTCTGAAATGCTTAAATGCTTTCTTTCTCACCTCTCGTCCAGTCAGGGTATGTCGAGCAAGCTTGACCTTGGCAAAGTTCCCCTTGCCGATGGTCTTGAGAAGGCGGTAGTTGCCGATGTGGGGCTGCTCCTCAGTGGAGGTGAGGGAGCTACGGCAGCGAGCCAGGCTGTGTCGGCTGGACGACTTGGCTGGCGGAGCAGGCGGCTCTGTGAATCCATCCACCGACGAGTGCTGGAGGAACGACACATATGTGGACATCAGTAACATCCTGAGGAACGAGCTGTTAGCCTGCATACACACTGGCAAGAATCAGGTTCCCACTGTGTTTCTGTCACAGGTTTGCAAAAGCTAGAACAGTAGTGAGGGAGGCTGGTTTGAGAAGGTTGTGTCTGTGTGCCAAATGCTTCTCTGTGCAATCGGAGATGACGACTTTAACTCAATTCCTGAGCTGGAGAGGTGGTCTGATGCAGCGACCTACAGTTTTGGGGTTTTTACACTTACTGTACGGTCCTTTTTCAGCCTTGAAGCGCTGAAGTACTACAACATGCACCAGTCAGATTTAACCAAGGCCTTGACTATGATATAAAATTTGACTAATGCCAATACTATCTAATACTTATGCAGCATTGTATAATGCACATATTGCTCAACAGGAATGGATGCCTTTTTTAGGAGAACTATAGGCCACTGCTCTCCCCACACCTTCTCCTAGGCAACAGCTGTGGGTCTCTTTCCAGGTCAAAAAAACACAGGGGTCCTCTGCTTCTGTGTACCACACCCATTCAGAGAAAAACCCATAGTCTGGTTACCCAGGTACCCCTGCTCCTATTTCACCACGGAAACGCTATACCACCTTGGGCGTAGACGACGTCATGTAAGCTAGCCTACAGTACACAGAGAGGGCCACCCACACAAGCTAACATGCATTCATTAGTGTGTGTGTGTGTGTGTGTGTGTATGTGTGTGTGTGTGTGTGCAGTAGCTGCATTGATTGCTGGTTAATACCATAACAATATGTTTTACAAAACCCAGCACTTAAGGTATAGGAGTTGGCCTGTGTCCCTGTGAGATGGAGCAGCTGCGTTATCTAAAGCTTGACTTGAGTGGCTCTGCTGCTTGTCATCAGCCTTGCACAGATCTATTCTAGGGTTATTTCCTCCTCAACCACTCACTTTCTCTGTCTGTCTCTCTTATGCACGCACATCTCCAGGTATCCAAAGTCAAAGGTATCCAATGAATGACAAGCTGGACTTAAAGGTGATTTAATGAGTTATGGCTCGAGTTACACTACCAGTCAAAAGTTTGGACACATTGTCTCATTCATTTGAATGGGAGGGCCTGTCCAAATTAGTGAACATGTACACAGGCAGTGCAATGATTAATTTCAGAAAACCTATCCTAAATGAACATCAAAATACCAAAAACACAGGTATACTGGATGCTAAAGAACCAACATCAGCATTTAAAGCATCTCATCTCTTAAAGAGTACCAAGAGCAGTTATGCAATCCTGTTAGTCACCAACAGCCCTTGAGGCGATGTGCTAGTGGAGGTTAAGATAGCTGTTCAACCACAATGTGATGCTAAGCTTGCCGATTAGGCAACCGTCTATGTTGCTAAGCTGGCTAACCACTTCAAACACAGTAACATTGCTCTAACAGTCTATAGCCAAGCCCCAGTCTGAACATCTTATACCAGTGAGACACTGTGCATGATGATATTAGTAGATGTTATTATTATGCCTTGCTTTTGAGAGTGGTTAAGAGATTGAGGTCTAAGAGGGCAAAGGATGACTTAATCCTGATGAAAACACACGTCTAGTTATTTATAAGATGTGACATAGACATAATGATACATGTATCATAAAGAAAATGATTTAATTTAGTATAATACACATAATTGAAGTAAATTACATTAAAGTGTTTCTGGAATCTGATTTAGGTTCACAAAGAAGAAGGATTGTTTTGGTTTAAATGAAAGGCTACATTTCCCATTGTTAGCGGAGCACTGCCGAAGCATCATGTTCAATGTTGCACTTTTCAAGACAATTAAGGGAGAGGGGGAATTGTCAAATTGAGTGAACATAAATGCATATATAATGATTTACTGGGTCTTCTGAGAAAATCAAAAGCTTAACATCACTGTGTCCATGCGTGACCCCTCGTTGACTTAATCACTACTTCGCTAGGCACTACTTATTTAAACTGGGCCGCTGTGTTGGCATTGCCTCATCACCATGGAGTACTCAGTCCTGTGGGAAAACCTTTCGCCATGATGTAGATAAACATTTTTTTCTACTAAACAGCTGTCACCAAGCAGTTTGCTCGTCTAATCAACCTGACCACCAGGCGAGTTGGGTACATTTAAGCCACAATGCTGATTTCATTTTCCACAAGGAATATAACACACGTTTTGGCTACATTACATCTATATTTAGTCATTTAGCAGGCACTCTTATCTAGAGCGACTTACAGCAAGTACACGGACATTCCCCCTGAGGCAAGTAGGGTGAAGTGCCTTGCCCAAGGACATATTGTCATGATGACACAGCCGGGATTCGGACCAGGGATGATCTGATTACTAGCCTGAAACCCTAACTGACTGCCCATATGGCTGCCAAGGATACTCGTGCTGGTTTGACTGGGAATATGCCTGTTTCCAGTAAGGCTATGCTCTAGAGAGAATATACAGGCAGGAACATGATAGTAATAACGGTATGTCTGTGCTACCAATCTGAGGTGGGGTCCATCTATTGATTGACGTCCAGGGCTCTGACGACCACTGTGCAATTTCCACCAGAAATAGTCTTTGGTGCAGAAGAGCATGCCAAGCTTACCAGTCCTAACTGGATACTGACATGGAGGTTTCCACCACTGAGGATCAACTTGGCCAGGCAGTCATCAGCCGTTGTCAAGGGAGAGTGACGAAGCTTGGGCTAGCACTAGCTGGGGTGACCAGATTGCCGCTGGGATAACTAGCTTGATGCAACACTCCTCTTCCCACCCCCTATGCTGGATGAATTGGACAATGGTAGCCTTGCAACCTTCACACCGACTGATCTGCATTAGGTAGGTAACTCCTGTGTCCATATGGTTTCTGATATTCTCTTGTCTGAGTATTCTGGTTCCGGCTAGGCTGCAAAGATGGAGGACAGTTGGACTCCTGGTGGACCCAACAAACCTCTTTGGTTCTGCAGTTACCAAGATGAAGAAAAGAAGGGGAATGAAATGCTCCAACTCTGTCCATCCAGAACCTACCAGGGTTCCCACTGCCATTACGGCTCCAGACCAATGCTTAAGCAGTGGCACGCAGTCCCCCTGGCTTCAGAACGCCCAGGAACCCAGGTCCAGGTTCAGGTTAACCATAGGCCCCCAAAACCTCAGAGTTTACATTTAGTCATTTAGCAGGCACTCTTATCCAGAGGGACTTGCAGCAAGTAGGGTGAACTTTTTTGCCCAAGGACACAACATCTTGTTGTTATAGCCGGGATTCGAACCAGGAACCTTGTAATTACCAGCCTGACTCCCGTACCACTCAGCCACCTGACTCCCTAGAGTTCTTGAGCCAGGAAGCCTTTTTTTCCCCCTAGGGTGACAGAGAGACAATCCATGGCCTTTAATCCCACCCCACCAAGTAATAAGCAGCAGCACTGGGAAACCTGATGGTATGACATCACTGCTGAAGAGGCATGAGCAAACCAATAGGAGGCTGGTTCTATCTCCTGATCCCGGTCCTCACTTGAGCCTGTTCCAGAGTTCCAGTTCAAGGGCACTTCAGTGCTGCATTGGTCGTTCTGGACCCTGGACGCTGGCAGTATCATGGTAACATTACATGATATAATGTTGCTCGGTTCCTGACGAGGTTGTGCAACTTGCCTGGTAGAGGACATTTCAACGGGTGTGATTATAGACAGGAAGATGATTACAACCAAACTGGGGCACCATTCACAAGGTAGGGGTGTGAGTTGAAATAAGGACCTGAATCTCTTTTCCATACACATAAAATAGTTCAAACTCCTTCATGTTTTTCTAACTAGTAGACGATTTCTCTTTTTTTAGGGAGGTCACAAAGTATTGGTCAGAACTAACAATCCAGCAGTCGTCAACAAGCAAATGGGGCTGGGTTGCTAACATGTACAAATGCTGGCATGCAAACTGACAGTGTGAAGGAAGTCAGGTGGCTGAATGGTTAGGGAATCAGGCTGGTAATCAGAACATTGCTGGTTCTTTACGCTTCGACCTACAGTCGCAGGCACAATGGGAAATATTCCACCTTCACCTGGACAGACTAGTTCTTTGGGGTTGGCCTGTGAGTGGTTGAACATGGAGACTGTTGGAGGTACACATGGCTGGGGCCCAACCTGGAAAACTACCAGATCCAAAAAGCTAGTGATTGACAAAGCTAACAAAAGACAGCAAACAGCGCATCGTAAAGAGTGTTGTGCAATGTCTAAAATAGTGTCTTATCAAAGCTCTGCATCAATGATTATGTAGTTCTTGCGGAAATTGAAAGACACAGGCTGTCGACTATTAAGATGTGTCAAGATTCCATTTGAGCTTGTCATCCTTACGTTATGGCCATTGACTTCAAGTGAGCTAGACGTGGACGCTCCCAGTTCATCCTTAAATGAAGTGAAAAACAAGTGTAGTTCATTTTGAATAACCTGACTGCCCCAATGGTCTTATAATAGGGTTAGGTCCTGCCTCCATGGTCATGTAGTTCTCTACTTTCAGCCAATCCTGGCAGGCATAGTGTAATTTAAGACTCTGATGGACTATGCAGGGATACCTGGCTCATGCTGTCAGAACTGGGGTTACAGTCCTAATCTAAATCAATTCATAACAAATACTCATTCATTGTCTTTATATGTATGTGCAGCAGCATGCTGACTAGATATCATCCATCTGGGTCGGGCAGGCTCCGACCAAACCACAATAAAGTAAAGCGTTAACCAGCTCAAATCAGGACCGGATATCATAGAATAGTATTGCTTCATACATTTTCAAAAATGTATAAAACGTGTTATCGCATACGAAAGATAATCAAGTGAATCGTTTTAATTTCATGTCGGTGGTTTGGACCGAGGAACGGTCGATTTATCAGGCAGAGTACAACAAATAATTCTTAAACAGTTTGTGGGTGCAGTCTCTCGTGAAAAGACAGTGCTTCCACAGGATCACCAACACAAGCTGAAGGGCAGGTTTCCGAGGTAGAGGTAGTTTCCCAGAAAGTCCACCCCAACTAGGAACACCCTAAAACACAAGAATAGGCATTGCAACCTCTGCCCGTTTACTTGTGCTTCTGTGTCTTTGAGCAATCATATGCGTCAGGCTATATAGGGTAGTACAGTCTATGTCTCATAAACTCACATTATAAGGAAGGTCCCATTTCCTAACGATCATGCGATGCCCACCTAAATGCCAACTTATCAAAGGTGCCCTCTCTAACATTCACATTTGGTCAACATCCAAGCGTCATTTTCAGTTCGTGGACAATGAACAATACATTGCATGACCACGTCTGCATTAATACAAGCTTTACCGATATGATTTACTTACGTTCTCAGTATCACGTTCATTCACTGTCGGTAACGGCGTTCTGGTCGACATCGTGTGCTTTTTTAGGCCGCTTAGCGATGCAGCAGACTGGGCAGGGCAGTGGCGCTTCGATCCGATAGGGAGAGCCGGTCTCTCTACCTCCACATCCCCGATACCGTGCTTACCCTCGCTGCAAACATGAACATCAGTCCGTCTACCACCACATCACGTTATGCGCACAGACCCTGGTGCTGCACAGTCAGTCTACCCGAAGCGAGCAGGTGCACTTCCTTCCGTCGATAGACAGATCTGTCCGGGGGAAAGAAAGGCCACTGGAAGGAGAGACACTGGAAGGAGAGACACTGTAGGGCTGCAGGCCAGGGTTGAGTCAGTAGGACGCGCATGCGGTGAAACAGGCAGATCAACCTGCCGCTGCGCAGCAGCCTGAACCTCTGCTCGCTAATGAGGATGGGTAGCAGCAGCAACACAGGCGGCTGGGGCGTCGTTAGCCCTGTTTTAGGGAAGCCCCCCTAAAATGTTCTTCAGCCCCCCAAAAATAATTCTTGGGATTTGTAATTTTTTTTTTATTAAACTATTGTTTTACAAATGTTATTTCTAACATGATACAAGCAAAGATACAGAGAAACATCACACTCTTTGTGATTAAACCATGAAACCTCTTTCAATCCTAGAAACGTCCCTGACAGGCGGTAAAGCTCGCCTTCTTCTCCAGGTATCAGGCTACACCCAGGCCGCGTCAGAAGACATGGCATGACAACATGCAGCCAATATACTTGAGTAACGCATAATCTTAACGCAATATACTTAATTAGCTACTACGTTTGCACGGTAGCTACCCAAGCCTAAAAGTTAAAGGAATGCAACAGGATTTGAATTAGGTAAATAATAATGCTTTGGATAAAAGCGTCTGCTAAATGAATAAAATGTAATGTAATGCAGTTGACCGATGGACAGATTGTGTGAGAGGATTCCAATGGCTAGGAGGGTATAAAGAGGGTGTGTGTAACCTAAAGTATGACTGTTTAGCCTGCTCCTCATTTTCACCAACCTGGAGGAGGGGATCCCTCATTGAAGTGCTCCTCCCAGGGTTTCTTAAATTTTTTCTCCCTGGTGAGTTTTTATGGGACTTGTTTTCCTTGGGGGCTAGGTTGGTTGAGGGGAAGTTCTATTGCTTGTAAAAAGCGCTATACAAATACATTTTGATTTGATTTTAAATTGTTATTTAATGCAAGTGTATGCTGACTAGTTCTGAAGAGGGCTGCAGGTGCGCATCAATCTGGTGTAACATTGCCATCTATTGGGCAACAAGAGTTGGGTCGTAAGAGACCAAACATTTAAAAACCTTGAATGGTATATAACACTTTCTATATAATCAAATTTTAGTTACTGATTTACATTTTCTTCGAATGTGTGTTTTTCCTAGACTAAACAAAAGCACCAGTCTAATGATTATGAAATAACGACTTTGTTGTTTGATCTTTGTCCACTAGGTGTCAGCCTTTACCTGCGTTACCAGAGTTAAATTCAGTATAGCTTAGGTGTGTTCCAACTTCAACCACACATGCATTTTCCTCCATTGACGTACAATGTAAGAATGAGGACACTGTCTGCCTATTACAAATTATATGTATGTATATTATATGTATGTAATTATTAATATTTAATTAATGATTTTACCAACAAATGTGATCACCTATAGATATTTGACTCATCAGAATAGCCATGACAAGGAAGACTCAAAAAGACACCTGCTGAAGTATAAGAGAACCCACTGTTTTTATGTATACCACCTCAACTCTAGATTCTCTCTACTGGAAATAGTCTCTCGGAGGATAACTACAACATTTCAAATTGAGAAATTCATCTTTATGGGTTAAGGCTATCGTTTCCTTGAGATAGAGTAAAAAGATGACTGGGGTCAAATAAAATAAAAGCAACAGGAAGGAGATACGATGGACCCAAACAAAAGGAGCTAAAACTGGAAGTTGGCGTGAAGTCGGGCATTTCTGGAATTCTGCATCTGATCCAAGCATAGATCAGGTCCCAACACAGCAGAACTGTTCCCTGACAACACCAATACCCAGGCTAGGCAGGCCTAAAACATGACTTTGACAAAAGAAGAATTCACTCATTCTCAATATTCTCCTCTGCCTGCCATATTCATTTTGAGATAACATCTCTGGTGTGTGTAATAACCCCACATTGAGTGGATACTGTAATGTAATTTATGTAGAGGAAAAAGCACACTGTGTTCTATTAGTATACTGTACCTGCACTGCTCTGGGATGTCTCGGTTATTGACATTTGTTCAATGAGTTCATGCACACCAACATCTAATTGCAATGGCTCTACCTGTTTTCTCGTGACCTTCAAACAGATGGGTTGTAGACAAAACACAAGCACAACACAAACACAAGCTTCCCATTGACATTGACATTTATTCATTTAGCAGATGCTTTTATCCAAAGCGACTTCCAAGAGAGAGCTTTTACAAAGAGCATCGGTCACTGACAATGAAATAGCCCCAAACATTGCAGGTAGCCAGAACATGAAACATACATTGTGGGAAAACAAACAAGTGCCAAAGGGAAGAACCACAAGCACGCTCAGTTGAACAAGTTTGAATTAAATAACATAAACCTCAAACGTGCAGGAGTGTACCTGTAGGAAAACAACCAACAATAATATACCTCACAGGGAGTATAAGAATTACAACTGGCTGACAAGAGCAACAAGTTCCTCAGAAAGAATCTTGGAGGAACTAACATCAGGTCTAGCAAATCATTCCTAAGCACTTTGAACCCCCAGAATAAATGCATCTTGAGCCTTTTCTTGAAGGCGGGGGAACAGTCAGTGTCTGTGACGGAGGTGGGGAATTGATTCCTGTGTTGGGACCGGGCGTGGTTGAGTGATGGGACCAACAGACGATTGTCAGAAGAAGACCATAGGTGGTGAGTGGGAGTGTAAGGCTGAAGGAGAGGCTTGGTGCAGTCCTGTTCCCTACCCGAAAGATCAGTACCAGGGTCTTGAATCGGATACGGGCCATGATGGGAAGCCAGTGGAGGGAGATGATGTGTGGTGTAACAGTGTCTGGGTAGATTGAAGACCAGGCACACTGCTGTGTTCTGAATCCTCTGGAGAGGGTGGGTTGTGCATGCTGGGAGACCAGGGAGCAGCGAGTTGCAGTAGGGTAACTTTGAGAGCAAAAGTGCTTGGACTACTGATCTTCCAGATGTTGTAAAGGGTGAATCTAAACAACCAGGAGACAGCAGTGGGGTGTGTGGGAGAGCTTATCATCCATGGTAACCCTGAGGTTCCTGGCTGAGGATGAAGGGGTCACCGTCACAGATCCCAGGGTGATGGAGAGATCGTGGGAGACAGTTTGGCCGGGATGAGGAGAAGTTCCATTTTGGCGAGGTTCAGCTGGAGGTGGTGCCTGGTCATCCAGGCGGAGATGCCTGTGAGGCAGGTCTCGATCCTAGCTGAGATCCCCGGAGCAGTAGGGGGGAACGACAGATTATCAATTAGGCGCAGCACGTGATTGTACTATAAATAGTATAAGGTTCACTGATCCGTCATCTCCATTCTGTTATATTCTGCTTGATAAAAGAAAAGCATTGGAAAGGTCTTCTGGAACTTATTGTGTGAGGTTGGCTGCCTGTGTCATCATCTTTCTTCTCTACTTTTCAGAGAAGCACACCTTACAAGGCAGAGCTTGCTCTCCCATGTCTGCTCTGACAAGTCAATAAAACCCACTGGTATGCTGAATATTTTGGTAAGCAGAGATAGATACATGAGGCAGCGTAGGAACTAATGGGGGCGGGTTTACGGAAAGTGGAAAATATGAAAAGGGGAACATCCAACTTGGAAATCCAGGACAGATGTTATTCGATGGGATTGGGGCGAGGTATAGGAGGTTTGAGGGGGAGGGTGTGTGTGGGAGGAGTGGGAGCGGAGGAGGGTTGGGCTTTATGTTAAAAATGTTTGGATTTACAGAGGGTATGAAAGTGTTATGGATTGAATTTGTATCAGTACAATACGGCAATGGACCGGCGTATGAAGGGGTCTGGTGCAAGATAGAGGGCAGCAGTGGGTGAAGAGGCGCAACAATACTTCCACGGAACACCTTTGTTCAGTCTTTGTTCTGTGTCGTCTGATTTTTCCCTCCCGTCGTGACAAATTCTTCTTTCCTTCACATTTTTCTCCTTTGTACTGAGCTCTCAGAGTCTCTGCCTCCTGTTTGCCTCCTTGCTCTCTCCCCTGTTGATTGGTTTCAACAACTGCTGAGAATCCTTTTTTTTTCATACTCTGCCTCTCTCTTGAGTGTGTACACAGTAGGTGCTATGGCAACAGAATGAAGCTTCTTGAACGTTCACCAAACTGGAGGGGGAAAATTTGGCAAACCTAGCTATGGCTCGCCATTTTTTTATCTGCCATCTTTTCAAATATCCCTTTGATACACCCATTCAGCATTAGATCCTGGAAATACGCCCTATACATCAGAAAGATCCAATTACTTGAGTTTAATTGACTACTATCTCTCTTCATAGCACTTTTACCCTTATAAATGTCATTATTTTATAGACAAATTAAGCCAAAAACAAGCATGTACGCCAACGCACTAACAAACGTCTTTCTGAAGAGCCGACCCATTCATTGTCAGGCTATAATTACATGCGTAATAGCCAGAGGCCAAGTCTCCGAGTTACTGCTGCAGAGAGTGTAATTAGAAAATGTAATCATACAGGTATGGAACTTCAGGATTTATATTCCACTCTGAATGAAGTCTGTATGAAATACTGTATATGTGGTTGAGCAGCAAACACAGTGTTTATAGCCTGGCTGTCTGTCAACCACTGCATGCAGGGCCACCAAGGGACACACTCCAGTTCACATCAATGCAACGCCACCGCAATGGCATAAAGTTCTCTACATGCGTGTGGCTGTGTGGACTTGTTGAGCAAGTGTGTGTTTTTCGTTCCCGGGGGCGCGTTAGGAAATGTGCGTGCGTGTCAGTGTGTGTTTTGTGCGTTTCCTTGTCATGGCATCCTCCAGAGGCACGTGTTCCAATGGTAACAGTTGACTTCATCCTATTACATCTTTCCAGTCTCAGATGCCATCCATTAAACTAGTCATTTCTCACCTCTTCACACTCTCTAAATTAGAACACCTCGGGTCTGAGCACTCTGAACGTTTGGCTCCTGGAGGACCCCAACTGTTTGACATGGCCGCACACAAAGAGGCCTTTGATTAAAGGTTCAAACGTGGTTCCTGACAGATTTATTTTTTTCCCAATAGTGTTTTTTTTCTTCTGATGCTTATTTCCATGTGTTTCACTGTCTTTATAAAGGGAAACTGATGAGCACCATCCGGATTCCTTAAGGTGAAATTAAAGCCTTGTAGTTCCACTCTGTGCTTCTCCATCTGTACTGCACATGTCAACCAGACCCCTGACTTCAACCCTACAGAACCCCTAAAGTTGCCATAAACATTTGTTGAACCGTGCCTCCAGGTTTATGGTAGGGTAGAGGTTGTATTGCCTTTGGGCACACATCTAAGATCAGCCTAACCTCTCAGGCAACAACTTTTGAACATGATCTACTCCCAATAAATACAGTATGACGAGGACTGCTTCAAAGTAAAGTTGAAGATTAGAAGTAGAAGTTTAAGATAGAGAGTACTGATAGGCGTCCACAACTGAATTTGTACTTTCTTTCAGACTAAATAGTGAATTAAAAATTGTTAGGTATGGGCAATGGCAAGTAGGATGAGATGGCCTCTGAAATGAAATATACATCATCTAGACTGAGGTATTTCCTTGTCCTTTCAGTATCATGACCAGTATAAACAGAAATCAGTTTCTGAGGAACAAAAGATTAGCATTGATGAATCCTCTTAGTAGAGTTGTAGCCCCTAGGTCAGGGGTCTCCAACCCTGGTCCTCGAGGGCCGCTGTCCTGACAGTTTTAGATGTTTCCCTGCTCCAGCACACCTGATCCTAATGAAGCGTCGTTATCAAGCTCTGTGGAGGTGTGCTAGGGCAGGGAAACATCTAAGACAGGACAGCGGCCCTCAGGGACCAGGAATGGAGATCCCTGCCCTAGGTTTAGATCATGCCACACCAGCTAAAACACATCTGAGCAGCACCGGTAGAACCAAAGACAGGACTCAGTAAATATGTGGACAGCAGCAAGATCCTTCCACAGTTGTCCGAGTGTTCCCTGCTGCTAAGAGCACACACACACAAACACACACGCACAAACACACACACACGCATACTGTCTGAGTGGATTCATCCCTCTAGGTGCCAACAAGTGACATTAATATCCATCTTATATTATATATATAAATTATATAATATATAATTTATTTTCACGTCCATAGGAAATCATGTTTTTCATATGGAAACAGCTACAATATTTTGGCAAACCGCTACTTCCCTTATTACATAACACAGAGCTGTAGCTACATGCAAATTGTAACACTGGGGGGAAAGGACCACACAAAGTTCGAAAATGTGTTCCTCCAATCAACTTTATTCTTATCATGACATTTGCACTTCAGGGTACATTCATTCAAGGTTACATTTGTAAAAATATATATATATATATGTCATTTTAAATAGAAAAAGGCTGTGAAACAATTCTGCATCAGTGATGTAAGTCTGTGGCATTTATAAAGGCTGAAGTTAATGTTTTCAACAGTATCAAAGAGAAAGGTGCGTTACAGTTAGTGTAATGCGTGCGTTAATGTCTGTATTCAGGGCAGTGTTAGTCACAATGGTTAATGTTGACCCTCGCAGTATTAACACGGTTGAAATCCTTGAAACATATACAGTATTCCATGGCTAGATAATTCCCTCTAATGTGGACAGGTTGCTTTCGAAAAACAAGACCCATCAAAGCTAAAACATATGTGGCCAGTTTGAACCGTTTGCCATTGCATCAGTGCTGGTCGTGTATCTCTACAGTGTAACAGAGCGTCTGAGCCAAACACAGCTGGGGCCATGAAGGGTGTGTGCTTGTGTGTGTTTGTGTGTGTGTGTGTGAGACTGCTGTTGAGTGGCTGCATGTTCTTAACACTTTAATGATCCCCTGCTTCTTATAGAGGCTGGTTACGGAAGCGTCCTAATTATCTTTCTCACGTAAGGCTGCTTGCTTGTGGCCCGGGCTTATTGACTGGGATCAACATGAGAGGGCGGATCGGCACCTCTAGGGTCTCGTCTCGTGGTGGCACAGGTCGACCGCTTGCCCAAAACGAACGGCCGGAGTGCAGAGCCAAGATGTGGCACGAAACTGCCATCATTTCCTGAACATGTTCTGAGTTTGGGCCTTATGGCTGCTCTCTGTCCGGAGGGACTCATTTCGAGGGCTGGGCTGAAGTGTGGAGGCATGGGGGTTATGGGTTATGAACATGGCATCGCAAACAAGCCCACGCAGGCACCCTGGACCTCGGGTAGAAGCCCCACCTCATTGCCTTCCTTCCTCTTTCCTTTTCTCACTCTGTATCTTAGATGTGTAAACTCTAGCAACGAGCAAGACTTTTTCCTTGGATGAACACGATTAAACTTTTCTTCCCCACGGGTTATGGGCTCCTGACCTGCGATCGAACACAGGGCTGTGCTAACTGTACTCTGTATGCACACACAACCCCTTGAAACATCTCCACAAATGGCGAAGGCCACCCACTGGAAAGTTAAGATTGCACCTTTAAACAGCAAAGTGTGAAGCATCACTCACAAGGAAAGTGTGAATTTCGTCTCTTATTATTATTGATTTCAACATACTGATCTTGCATACTATCAAGAGACTGAAAAGTCTTACACAGAAGGACAGGTTAAGTAGACTAGGCTTGAGGGAAGGTCATGTTGTAGTATCGCAGCAACATCCAGCCCTCATCTTATAAGTACAGACAATATTGACGCCGTCCGTGCTGAACTTGCTGTGGGGGGGGGGGGGTTGGTTGTGTTGTGTTGGTGGCTGAGGCTTGAGACCGTTGCAGGGCAGAGGCTGGGTCAAACTGTGCTGAACTGTGTGGCTGGACAGAGCCAGGGAGAGCTGTGTCGATTTGAGCTTGGCTTCTCAGAAGGGGTAGGGACCCACGATGATGGTGAGCCGTAGTAGGGAGCTGGACCGATAGTTCATGGCCATGTGATGGGTCACCATCTCCAGGTCCACCACGTGCTCTCTGGGGCCTGACAGAGGCTTGGTCATCACCAGCATGGCGCTCACATTACTGGAACGCTGAGAAAGAATACAGTTTTAAAGGAACGTCTGAATTCGACATCGTGGTTCTGTTTTCTGTCGTAGCTCCGGTGCGGACTTACCCTGAGGAAGAACTCCCCAGCTTCGTTGCCGGTTTTGATCCTGAACGTATTGTGTGTGTTGGGATAGATGTTAGTGGCCTGGATCTGGAAGATGTCTGCTGGCACGGACCGTTCCGCCTGGATACTCATGTATTTGAAGACGATAGACGGTGTGAGGCCCTGGCACTCGGTGGGCGATCGGCAGATACAGCGGCTGAGGAGAAAAACACACAAACATGAGAGCAAACCATGCAAAATACCGATCATGAGGATCCCAGGCACATGTTCTATGAAAAAAAAATAAAAAAAATAAAAAATGGAATCGACACAGACTTTTCCGACGTCCTGATGTAAGGCTCCTGGCAGGGGTTTCTGGGATAGCAGCGGAAGCCTCCAAAGTAGTTCCAACAGGTCTCGTCTTCTTGGCAGTCATGTGACCCCGTTTCACACTCGTTAATGTCTGGGGGAGGGACAGGGAATCAGACTCACGAGTACTGTAGCAGGTTACCGCTGCAGAAAAAGTTGCAGCAATGTTCTCAGGATTGGACTCTCGGTAGTAGCGGTGCATGAACTGGAGTCTAAGATGTGGCGTCCTCTACCAACAGAAATATGAAGGGAAACTCAGAAGACCCTGCAGGGGTACAGAGGGTACCAGCGGAAGCCCCCTTGGTCCAGCAACCCAGTCCCCCCCCCCCCCCCCCCCCCCCCACTCCCACTGACCAAACCACCGGCTATTTCTGGTCAAACGAGCTGGATTCAACACAGAGAGCTCTTACTGAACAACCCGGTTTCAGGCTCCATGTTCCTTTCCAAACATGACACCTGACTGACCAAAAGGGAGAGGAAAAAATAAACAGCTGTGCTCTTTGAAGGAGCTTTCAAAGTCAGGGAAAACAAAGGCTTCAGAACCAAAGTGAGGTACATAAATTAACAAGCGTGGCTTAACAGGCGATACTGGGTTGCTGTGTTTGTGTTACCTAACCTTTGCATTCTTTCCATGACAGTTGGGTGGAGAAAATGCACCTTTATTCAACTATATATCTCCCTGGGGTGGAGATAGGGAGGAGGAGGGCTGATCAAATACCACTTGGAGCAAAGGAAAGAGAGTTATGCCACTGCCCTTCGTGTTATATTCATATTCTGTACTAAGTGCAATATTTCTACTTAACTTGCTTACTTTTTTGCAATACTGTAATGCCGTAATTCTCCCTAACTGTCTATATGTCGACATAACTTACTTTTTTAATCATACGTTTAGCAAAATAATGTAATTCTGTAACTCCTCAAGTGCAATAACTGCCTACATGTCGACTTAACTTAGTTATTTATTTTGCAATACTGTAATTCTGTAATTTTCCTCAAGTGCAATAACTGCCTACATGTCTATATGTCTACTCAAATTACTTATTTTATCAGACTTTATCGTGCCCGCCTATTGCTATTGTTATGTTATTGTCATTAACTTTCATTAAACTTCAGGAGGTCTGGAATGCCTTTCTGCAGCCACAGATCGTGTTTCTGACAAGCCCACAGTGGGGTCAGTGATGGGCCAGGACTTCTAATCTTGTCAATCCGAGAGCCCAGTTTCAACAAAATCCACCACCGGCACCAGAGGAGTGAGTAGACCAGAGATCCGAAGAGGACAGAGGGAAAGGAGGTGGAGGGTAGATGACAGTAAGGTGGTACCTTGACATAGCCTGGTTCCCTGGAGCTGGTAACCTTCTGGGCATTCACAGGCATAGGTCCCTGGAGTGTTGATACACTGGTACTGACACATGTAGCTGGAGAAGCTGCACTCGTCAATGTCTTCAGGATTCGCGAGCACATGTATGAATGAATGCAGCCAAGAAAAACAATCAATGTCTCGGTTCATAGATGTTCCGATAACTTCCGGATGGGGACTTTCCAGAGGAAAAGCCTTGATTTTGAAAACAGCGTCCAGATGACGACCTCTTGTCCTGTCGTGTGTTCGTGCGTTGGTGTGCGTTTACCTTGGCAGGCGATGGAATCATCGGCAAGCTCAAATCCATGGTCACACTGGCACAGGAAGGAGCCCATGAGGTTGAAACACTGGTGCTCACAAGGGTTGTTCACCTCACACTCGTTCAAGTCTGAAGGAAGAACGCAGCAGTTGGTCTACACACATATATCGACCTCTAGCCGTCGGTCTGCCATCGGTCTGCCTGTGAGTCAGTGTACACTTGAACCGTACCAGTTTGTGTCTACACAAACCTCTGTCGGTCTGCCACTGTCCACAACCCTAAACCACTAGTCAGTGGTCAATCTCAGGTCCCCATTCGGCTTCTTACCGATTTGGTAAATTATTCTGAGGGCACACCTATTCCGGTTCTCTAACACATTGTCCTATCAAACATTGAATCGGTTGTGTGTGTGTGTGTGTGTGTGTGTGGGGGTTGGGGGTGGGGGGGGGTGTGTAACCTTGCTGGGTACGTGTGTCCCCCCCCCCCCCTCGATTGCTGTTTATTCTTCTGCACATTGTCGCGATTGAGCGATGAGGACGATGATTGTGTCCCCCCCCCCTTCCCCCTCCATGCCCAAATGCTACGGTTTCAGCAACCTATTCAAACTGTGAGGCGAGCAGCATGCAGATGTCCCCAACACTCAAACAGACTGGAGACCAGTGCATGAAGACCTCTCCACAGAGAGGTCAGATATCAAGTCAGGCTTTTATAGTCTTTTGTGATCCCTGATGAGGTTGGGACTGAATTTCATCTACACATCCATGGACACACGCAGAGCGTAGCACGGATGGAAACACGCAGAGGTCTTGAACGTGACTCACCCACACAGCTGTGGTTGTTACTGGCCAGCCGGTAACCTTGGTTGCATTCACAGTAGTAGGACCCATCAGTGTTGACACACCCATGCATGCAGGAATGGGAAAGAACACACTCGTCTCTGTCTGCGGTTGAAAGAGCACGCGTACACACACGTACAGGACGCACCGGAAAAAAACACACATACACAAACACACACACGTTGTCAAAAAACGAACACAAAAAGACAACCTTGCCAAGTACCGTTTTTTTCGGATTATAAATCACAGTTTTTTTCATAGTTTGGCCGGGGGTGCGATTTGTGTGAAATTATTAACACATTATTATATAATTTCACGTCATTAACATTATTAATATCAAATTATTAACACACTGTTATATCATTTCACATCATTATTACATCATTTCACAAAAATGCGACTTATACTCCAGCGCGATTTATACATGTTTTTTTCTTCTTTATTATGCATTATTTTGGCTGGTGCGATTTATAATCCGGAGCGATTCATAGTCCGAAAAATACGGTATTCATGGAGGTTGGTGCCATTGTTGATTGTGGCTTGTCTTACCCACACACTGGTCTTACCCACACACTGGTCTTACCCACACACTGGTCTTCACTTCTCTGGTAACCTTCCTGACATTGACAGGTGAAGGAGCCTCTGGTGTTGTAGCAAGTCTGGTCTGGGCCACAGGTGTGTACGCCTGTAGCACACTCATCTACGTCTGAAAGACACACACACACACACACAGTTGAGGGTGAACAAATGATAGAGTGATGAGGACGGAAGGCTACAATACCAAGAGATTGATGCGTATGCCATGCAGTGTGTATGTAATGGACACTGTCCTATACAGCCACACACGCACATTTAATATATGGCTGCTGATTAAAGGGATAGAGGGCTCTTATCCAGAACTGGGTGTGGTGGAGACTTCAAACTGATCCTATCTAGTGCTAAAGGGAGTCAGATGGCTCAACGGGTTAAGGCATCGGCCTTGTAATCAGAAGGCTGTGAGTTTGAACCCTGGCTGTGGCTATGTGATGTTGTGTCCTTGGGCAAGGCACTTCACCCTACTTATCTCAGGGGGATTGTCCCTGTACTTATGATTGTAAGTCGCTTTGGATAAAAGCGTCTGCTAAATGAAGCATTATTATTATAGGGACAGCAGTGGTACTAGAATTGATTCCTTGGAGTGCGTGCGTCTTTAAAAAGTTTGCCAAAAAACAATGAACGTGTTAAGTGCTTCGAACCACAACAGCTTCTAGAACCTCTGTCTATTGCACTCTCTTCTCTCCCGCCCTCTGTCTATCTCTCTCCCTCCCTCTGTCCTCCCCTGAGTGCATCAATAAGCATGTGTTTGAAGTTACTGCAGAGCTTCTTTAGAAGTCCTCCATAGTGAAGTGATGAGTCATTCCACAACCCGAGAGCAGAATTTCTCTAGTCCTCGCTTATATTTCACGACAACGCTCACATTTCACCCTCGCTGTTAATCCGAGCGCGCGCACACAGACCTATCCTCACCCTCTCTATTTTCACTCTCCCTCATTTCTCATTTATATTTCTCATTTCTACATGGTACGAGATATAACTAAGGGTGTGACTGTTTTAGCTGACCCCAAGCTTCACATTCAGCATATTCTTTAATCTGAGTTTGTAATACACGTCAATACTGTGAAATACATCCTATCGTTTGCATTTTACATTTAGCAGACGCTCTTATCCAGAGCGACGGCAGGAAGTACAGGGACATTCCCCCCTGAGGCAAGTAGGGCGAAGCGCCTTGCCCAAGGACACAACGTCATGTTGACACAGCCAGGGTTCGAACCAGGGACCTTCTGATGACTAACCCCACACCCTAACCGACTGCGGCGCATGACTATTTATTGATCCCTATTTGTTCTATCAATATCACTTTAAACCTTGCGTTTCTTTCTGTTCTGTTTTACTAGCATGTTCTCTTAAGAAGGCATCACACTCTAACACATCAGGCCCTCCACACTGCCTTTTTCACACGCACACATACACTCACGCAAACACAAATCCCCCCCCCCCCCCCCCTCGTACGCTCGTACCCCCCTTGTGGGCCCATCAGCAGTCCTACTGGGTGGTCTGAGCCTTCCCATAATGCACAGCTCTCAGACAGGCAGTTGGTAACAGCTTAGCAGAGTGTCAGCTGCCTCGATGCAACCACGCACCGAAATCTGCCACACAGGGAGACCTGGGAGATCCCGATAACACACTGTGATAGACACTCATTAGGTTTGTACAGGAAGCTAGCCGCGCACTGGTTGCTCCTATACTTAGTCCACTGTAGAGTGTTGGAGAAGAACATACCATTTGTCCGCTCAAGAAATTCACAGTATGGAAAAAGTCACAGACACACCCATTTTATTTCTTGTCAGCTAAGCTCCAATAAAACGCACATGTGTTTAAAGCGAACCGATATTTCATTCACAACCGTATCTGGTGGCAAGTGCTACCTTCTCTCTATAGCTTATAAACCTTATAGCCATAAAATATCCACCAAAGCAGCTTGGGTGGGGAGGGGGGGGGGGGACTATTTGTCTGTAAAACTCAGGGTAGAGTATTACAAAGTTTGCTTTCCCCCTCAAGCCCCCAACGATGACCACATAGTCACTTGACATCTTTGAAATATGCGCTTTTATTACAAAACCTATTTTAACGAGCGATGTGTTAAACAGGTTCCCCTTTCTCTGTGCTGCGACTTTTTTTGCTGTCAGGACCGCAGGTTACAGCTTAATAAAAAGCTCCCTTGGTGGTCATCCTCTTAATGTGTGCGCACGCGTGTGTGTGTGTGGGGGGTTGGGTTTACCGTTTCCTCGTTGCTAAACTTCCCCAGTCTATGGGGAGATGAAAAGCAGGGGTGTGGAGAGGAGTGCTAGATGGGGGAAGAGGAAGGGAAAAGGTGGAGACTCTTTTTCGGACGCCAAGTTGCTTTTCATCATCTCGAGGTTGATTTAAGAGGCACTGTGTGTATTTGATGTCAGACTTAAACCCAAGATTTAAAGGGAGATTTACTCTAAATGACTTATGGGAATTTGGGTTGTGGACGCTGGTGACCAATCAAAACACAAGTGTATATGTTTGTGGCAAGGCATGAACCCTGTGACTATACTTCATGTGGTAACAACAGTGTGTGTGTGTGTGTGCGCGCGCGCATGCACGTGTCTGCTCGTGCGTGTGCGCCTCTGCGTATCTGTCCAAAACAGAGACGACCAAAATCGTTTGGCCATTTTTCAGAACAATGTGTTTTCTACTTCAGATTTATTCAGACATGATAGGGCTTGTTGTAATTATCCCTCCAGCACATTTGGTCTTGTTTTCACTCAACCACCGCAATGGAAAGAAGGAGGCGGTCCCAAGACCAGCTTGAGTCATCTTTCTGTTAGCTTTGCTTTGGGTCTGATTATTGGATCATTCAAACTTCTGGGAAGGCATGGGGCAAAACTGTTTGAAGTTAATGACCCATAAAATTTCACAACATCAACTTTATGAGGCTGTCATACACATTAGCCTCTGAGGGGGGGGGGGGGGGGGGGGGGTTCGGTGGGGGGTGGGGGGTACGGTGGGGGTGGGGTGGTCACGGACTCTGAAAACCTTTAGCGCAGCCTCCCCTCCCAAACGCGTCCCAGTTGTTTTCATTTATGAACTTTTCAAATGCGCTGTAAAGCGACGCAATTATCACCGTCTTGAGAACGACGAGGACGGAGGAAGGATAATACAGCACTGTTAGAATACTCCGAGCAATAGAGGGTAGTTTAGGCATGAACAAGTGTGAGGTGTCTATAGGCTGTCCGGATTCAGTCTCGAAGCTGTAACTCAACCTGCTTTAGAGGCAACACACTTTTCATGTTTCACGCCGGTTTGAACTGACTGGACTGCTTAAAAGGTCCAAAACTTGCATGGAACAGCTTGTTGACTGATCTGCCTGTTTGAGTGTGTGAGGGTTTCATCATCTCATTCTCCGCAGAGAAGCACTGATGGATGGATAAGGTAGACAGAGCTATAGAATGAGAAAGAGTAGATGATCGATGGTAAGGAGGGTCTTGTGGAGCTCAGAGGACCTGCAGCTGACAGTACTGCAGCGTCCCATGATGTCAGCGGAAAGATCAACACGTGTGTGCAGATCAGAGGAGGACGCAGCTGGCCCATGGACAGCCCCCGACCTCTGAGTGACTAATAACAGCAACATTAAACACTTACACACAGGAGGCCCAACTTAGCTGTTTCCCCTCTCGTTCCTCCACACCAGCACTGAAGTGTGTGTGTCTGTGTGTGTGTCTGTGTGTGTGTGTGTGTGTGTCTGTGTGTGTGTGTGTGTGTGTGTCTGTGTGTGTGTGTGTGTGTGTGTCTGTGTGTGTGTCTGTGTGTGTGTGTGTGTGTCTGTGTGTGTGTGTGTGTGTGTGTGTGTGTGTGTGTGTGTGTGTGTGTGTGTGTGTGTGTGTGTGTGTGTGTGTGTGTGTGAAGAGAGGACAGTGTAAGACTTGATTTTGCTCCACTGGTTATGGGAACAAGCCAAACCACAAGCAATAACAGCACACTGTACAGAAATACTGCAGGACCCAATGGGAGGCTACTACCAGGACGGTTGAATGAGACTGCACACAGGGTCATTTCATAAACTAATACAGGTCATACAGTTAATGAAGGGCAATTCATCTTGGATTAGTATCAACTAGCATAAGAGGTTCCACAGAGAAAGATAAATGCTCATCTAATATATCTTTCATTTTTTTTACATGTCATAGATGCTTAAGTCCTACAGTTGCTGTTTGACAGTTCAGTTGGTTAAATGTAAAACCAGGTAATATAGGAATGTAAATGGATAATGTAAAAAAGACAATACCTGAAGATTATAACATTTTGCGGTTGAGAAATGGCCTCCGCATAACCTGTTTATGTTGTTCTAGTAGTGAGTATTGCTCTTTTGTTTATAAACATATTTTGTCTCATGTTTCAAATATCAGTTCATCTACTGTACATGAGGGATACACAGTCTAGCCCTGTAGTTTTTTTTCTGGACAAAAACAATGTTCATATCAGTGATGTTCTCCAAATCTGCTATGTTTTGGCGAAACAAACACTGATATCATCTTATCTGAAGGAATTTCCTGCAAAGTTATAAACACGTCTTATAGGGTGAAATCCAATCCTCCATTTTTGGTATGTGCAAGCCATGCACAAGTTGGTAGCTCTATGGTGAACCACCACAGGAAGTTCATCTCTTTAAACACCAAATCCACCTCGTAAGAGTAAAGATCAAAGAGGAAGCCTTGCGAAGCAACAGCTTGCCTGGCAGTGCTTCCCTCTGCATTCCTGATGCTTACAGATCGATGTAATTCTCATCTGTCGAGGGGATAAGTCCTCCCATCACAAGACGAGGAAGCCAACGGAAAAAAACAAGCGTGTCAAACATTCCAGAAACATTCCTCTCAAGTGAATTGCATCTTCATGGAAAAATGTAATTGCTCACACAAAAGCCTGCAGGGAAAACTATAGGCGTTTGCCATCACCACAAGCTTAGGGGTCTTTAAAGGACATATTTCAGATGCGTTCCGAGCATCAGCATGTGAACCGTATCCAAACAAACAGGAGACTGGTTGGCCTCCGAAGATGCCTGACAGATCAACATGTACTGTCATGCTGCACTGTCATGCTAAACCAAAATAAAATTACTAAAATTACTCAGGCAATGATCTATTTTATCCTGAATAATCTACATTTAAAACAAGTTATATAATCAATGACCAAATTAAAGTTTGGTTGGAAGTGTAGAGTGCAATTGACTAGAAATCAATACTGGAGGTTAGTTAATATGGATATACAGCCGTCAGCATGAGAATATATATGCAGAGCTTTCCCAAATGTATAAATACATGCTGTATATTTATCACTTCTAAAATCTTAACTTCAGCTTGAACTCAATAGCTGATTATGTCCTTAAAACAACAATACTGACATTTAAAACACTAATAAGTACTTTACATCGCTGCTTGGCCAACCTCCAAAGCTACCACTCTGTAACTTTGTATAGCAGTTCTAAAGTGTAAGTGGTTGCTGACTGTAATTTCAAATAATAAAATATTACCCCCATCCATCGTCAGTTTTAATGATTGATTAGATTGCTTTAATAAATTACTCTTGTTGAAAGTGGAAAATGACCTCACTGCCAGTGAAATAGAGTGACCTAATATACATACACAAGGGTACAGCAAGTCATTTGTAGACATCTTTAGTGGTGTGTTATATTACAGTACTGGTTGGTGTGTGTGTTTTGAGGGTGGGGGGGTGGGGGGGTGGGGTCAGTCACGGAACAGGGAAAGCACCATCATTAAGCTGTCACACATACATAATGTTAGTCAATACAGATCTGGAGTAAGGCGATACATTGTGTCACTACAACAACACTGAAGTTGTTCGATTTCGTACGACAAACAGCGAGTACATGGAACTGTACGCGGTACGGAAAACCACAAAGTGTCTGTGCTACAGCACAACAAACACTCAGGGACGCTTGCTAATAATTTATCATACGCAGTGCTGCTAGCCATTTTGGCACCCTAAGAATAATCACTTTATGATGCCCACACACCCTAAGAAACATCCATCCACCCGCTTATCCGGGGGCCGGTTCGCAAGGGCAGCAGTCTGAGCAGGGAGGCCCAGACTATCCTCTCCACACACATATCCTCCAGCTCAAAAGTACCTAACATTTCTATACTGAAATAACATTGGCATTATAATGACTATGACTGTGATGGTTTTTCGTTGGGTTATTTGCGGTGCCCCCTCAGCACTTGGTGTCCTACGCGCAGCGGTGGCACTGCTTGTATGTAACATGCATGTAAGATCACAATCCACAGCTAGATGATGTTCTTCTACCACTCCGATGATCTCTAACTGTTTATGTCAGGTCTTTATCCTCCCTTCTGCCCTCTTGACTCCACACTCCCAATTCCCTCCACAGAGCGGTGAGTAAGCGCTGAGTAAGCATGATGTAGGCACTATTTGATACACTGAGGTTTCTTCTCAACTGAAGACACATGGAGAGGAAAGGAGACCCCAGAATTAGCCGACGAAGCATGTGAGCCCACTAAGCAGCCGCAGCAGAAAACAGAAAATTCCCTCGTCAAGGAAGGACGACCGCCTCATTTGATGAATAGAGGGCCGCCAGGCTTGGTGGATGTCCTGCCCATGCTTGCCCACGGCCTGTGCTACAATTGTAGCAACACCTAGTGGTACTGTACGGCTTTATTTATTTCAGTTTGCTCTTGATTTTGCTCTGACTCGTGCCATAGCTTCACTTTAATGCCAAAGTATTTCAAACTGTAGACATGTTAGTACAAGCGCTAAAATCTTTTCTCACAGCACTTATCCACTGAACAACAGAGTCACTCCACACTGTTCTGGGACTGGTAGCGCCGGTACACTCCTGTTTCCATTCTCCAGGATCAGGAGTATTTCCAATTTTGGGGGGATTTACAGGAGTAAGCCATTGATGTTGTCCAAAACAAAAGTACTTTTATGTTATAAAACAAGATGTGAGGTTAAAACTCAGATTCAAAATATTGATGTCAAGAATCAGGATTGATAAACAAGCTAGCTGTTACTGCTGTGACCGTTATTTAACAAGAATAACACATTCTGAAAGTAACAACCAACCAACCCAGTCCAACCAACTGTTGGTTAGCAAGAAATATATATTTGTCAACTTCAGATATGCCTTGTCTTGTGAGCATATTGGTTGACAATCTATTCACAGAAGACATTCCCAAACCCTCTCCCCAATGTTCCCTAAGCCCAATATTTAGACCTTGAGTGGATCCGTCGTTGTGCCAAGGAGGAGACCACAAGCACGTTAGCGTCTTCAGGACAAAGGGAATTCATTTTTCCGTACACCCCTACAGGGTTGGGGTTGCCTCAGGTAGAAGTACGTGAAGAGGTTAACTGTGACGAATCAACTACCTACCCTAACCTACACAGCCATGATTGTTTGAAAAAAAAATGGTGTTTGACCAAACGTAAGGTATCCTGAAGACATCCTTGTATGTAGAAGATACCACATTCCTTGAGAAGGAATTACAAGTTCACGAAGAGGACAGAAACAGCTGACCTAATGCTGCAACCTTTGGTTCACCTTCTTGCCGACTCCCAAACAAGCACAATGAGACAACTGAACATAATTTATGTCTCTACATTGTTCCCTGGAAATTATGCCTGACTGGAAATTTGCCTTCTAGCACAACATCTTGAAGCTAAAGCTTGCCAAACTGTGCTACTGAACGTAGACCAGGTCTGTTGGTACCTGCCCAAGTTCTACTGTAAGTGTCAGTCTCAGTGAAGAAAGTCTCCCATGGAGTACTAAGAAAGGAATAAAAATATCCTATTTAGTGTAGCCTAGGCCTCTGTGGGACCTGCGGACAAACGTCAACCCATGTGTGTCTGTTGCCATTTACACTCATCAGGCTCATCGTAACACAAATTGGATTTACCGGTACCTTTCCATTCAAAACAACTGTTCACTGAACAATGTGAAGCTAATGATTGGTAATGATGTTGTGAGAGTACGAATCTCTTCCAAGGACTTCAGCCATCTCTACAGTTCACAATGGAATGCGGTTCAACATTGTGCAGATGTTGTGCATCTAGCAACATTTCAGGAGGAAATAGCATTCAGAGAATATGAATCTGAAAAGTTTCAACTGTGATTTAGGCATGCTGGGCCGGTATACGTAAATCTAATCTAATCTAAGTATAGTACTTGCTGGTTAAAGACATTGACCCACATGACATGCGCTGGTTAGCTATGTCCTAGATGGTGGTAAAGGTGGGACGCCTTATTTGACCCCTTATTTGAAACTGTTATAACATTGTCTTGTAAATAGACTGCAGCTACAAAGTAGCACTTAGATATGTTAGTGAAAACCAGGAGGATTGGTTAAGTTCACTTCCTAGTATAAATTACGGCAAATTGCAACACAAGACGACCCTTGTTTGATCCCCACAGTAGCCAAGTTAGGAAGCAAGTGATACTGATAAGCAATACAATTGCTACTGTTGCGCTGTCCTATTATCAGAATGATGTAATGCTTTAGTTTCTTGCTCTGGTGACTAAAATACAGTAAGAACTGTGCAATTCTGAACCCTGAATATCTGCTACAGCCAACAGCAGGAGTAGGCAACCCTGGTCCTCAGGAGCCACTGTCCTGAAGGTTTTAGGTGTTTCCCTGCTCTTACACACCTGATTCTAAGAAAATGGGTCGTTATCAAGCGTTGTGGAAGCCTTATAGCCTCAGGATCCAGACCAACATACTACAGGGACATTCCCCACAAGGAAAGTAGGGTGAAGTGTGATGCCCAAAGACATGACATCATTTGGCACGGCCGGGAATCAAACCGGCAACGTTCTGATTACGAGCCTGATTACGTAACCGCTCAGCCACTTGACTAAAGCTAAACCATGAAACATGCTTGTGACATACAGTTTAACACAAGTAACTTGTGAACGATCTACTCTTCCATCCATCTATTCATCCTTCCATACTCAACATCATTTAGTAAGGACAAAACAGAGTGGTTGAGATGTAAATAATAAAGAGACGAAATACAAATAAAATCTCTTCAACAGAAATGAACAAAGAATGAATGTGATCAGAATCCTAACTTTGAGTTCCAGGCGTCCATAATTTCACAGCTACTAGATCTCATTCTGTTTGTGCATCTTCAATTGATAAACACGAAGGTGGGAACAGAGATTGGGTTTGATTTATTTGACAACCATAAACCTAGTATGCACCATGACAATGCCTACTTATTTGTGGTTGGTGTACCGCTATACCGGAGTTTCATTCAACTCAACACAGAAATGCATATATTTTCCTTAAGTGAACAAATAGGCATATTTCCGTCACCAAACACCTCACCCCTGAGGGTGCACTTATTTTCTCCACCAGGTCTTATGCCGAATGCTAATTGGCCCGAGAACCTCTTAACGTATAACATTCCTTTCTATTCTCTCCTGTTTCTGTTCTCTCTCTTTGCCCCTCTTGCTCTCTCTTACTTGCTCGGCTGTTTGCTACTGCAGCAGCGCTGTTGGACGCCCGCAACAGGAGTAATGTTCATGTTTTCAGAGGAAGTTGAACGCCGGCCAAAAACATCACACTGCGAGCAACCTGAGAGCTCAGGAAACCTGACATCACAGAGAGAAAAACTGAGTAGCATTCAACACTCACAGCAGCTCCAGCACGCATGGTTTAAACTGCTGTTCTCTGTTCAAGAGGCAGGCACACTTTGAATGGTTCACACTTAAAGTGAGCCTGCTTCAGCTGCTTAAACACCCATCTAGTCGTAAGAACGTATGTTACACAGTGTTGTGGCATGCTGTCCCCAATCTTCTATGTCTCGGTTAAAAAGCAGTTCACAAGGAAATGGAGGGTCAGATAGAGGGATGGGAGGGGGTGCAGGGGTGTGCCGGGGGGTGCGAGAGGGGGGGGGGGGAAGGCTACCTCTGCAGAAGTTCTGGTCATCCGGTGTGAAGCCAGGAGCACAGCGCATGTTTCTAGAACCCATGCCGACCCCACTGCGGCCTGGCAGGACCCGGGGGGGCTGGAGTCTTGTGGGTGGGATCGGTGCCACCGGTGGGATGGGTTCCGCGGCGCGGAACTGGTCGTCATCGTTGCTGACAAAGATCTGAGCGCTCTGGGGCAGGCAGAGGTAACCGCCGAAGTGATTGATGCACTTCATTCCTCCTTTACAGGCATCATTTACCAGGGCACACTCATCAATATCTAGAGAGAGGGTGAGGGAGATAGAGAAAGAAAAATAGGGGAAAGAAAGAGAGAGATAAAGATAGAAATAACAAGAAAAATAGTTAGGAGTAGAAAGATAGGGAGATAGAAAGGGAGAGGAGATACATATTATTTCCAGGCTCCAAATGTTCCCAAACTTCACTGCTGTTCAGAGTAGGATGCATCACAACTTTGTACAGTATCATCAAATTGTACCGTTCTTCCATCTGTCTTACCCTTGCACACCTGTCGGACAGGATCAAACTCATATCCGTCTGTACACTGGGAACAGAAAAATATGGAAGAGACCATTCAATCTTTTTCACTCATTTACTTTGTGTTAAAAAAAAAACAATCAAGTTCTTCCATAATCAAAACAATCTCTTCTTCTGCGACACCTGCGAAATATCTGTCGCTGTTTACGCACTCCTGTATAGGGTTTTGGATCTTAGACTTTTTTGGTGTCATGAACAATTAGGCAAAGTGAACACACGGACTATGTGGTGAACTTACTGTGTAGGTGATGGGCTCGTCCAGGTCCTGCGAGAGGCCGTGGGTGAAGAGGGCGTAGAGACACACGCAGATCCACAGCATTGCGTCGGAACGACGAGTCTGGACTAAGAGAGTTACCTAAGGGAGGGAGCCACGGGGGAACCAAATTGAGAAGGAGCGATCATTTTTCCCTTGACAAGCTACACGTTTTAATACCAGTTATTACATCATTGATGGAATTGCTGAGCGAGTGTGAACTTCTCCCGCTAATGGCGCGCTGTTTGTGTTGGCATCGCTCCAACTAACTCCTCCGACTGTTTTTCTCCTGTTTTTTCCCCCCCACAAGCCCATCTGGCGCGTAACGCTCGTTAAGATGATCATAATAATAATACATTTTATTTGGGAGGCGCCTTTCTCGACACTCAAGGACACCGTACACAAATGAGATTTAAAAAACAAACAAATCAACAACAAACATCAGTATCGATAAATAAAAATAATCATCATAAAATCATGCACAGTCTATGTATAATTCATCTTTTAACTTTTTACTAATTAGCGCAGAAATAGACATTTGAGTATAACAAATATGTTTTCGGAGGTTCCTGAAAAAGACCCGTTATCCCGTTATTGTTAATCGCATCCCTCCTGCCTCACCTGCGGTTGGCAGCCTAACTTCGGACACAGAAGTATTCTCTCCCCCATACCTGGTCTTACCTGCAGTGGCTGACCTGCTGTAGACTCAGATCCAGATAGAACAGCTGCTTCTTCAGGATGCGCGGCCAGGTCCAGAGCTGTGGGATGTGTTTGGAGAGACTGGTGGGTGTGCAACACTTGGTGTGCAGAACATGCGGTTCTTGTGGAATGTGGGGGGCGGTGTCCCGGACAGGTTGCTCTGGGGGCACAGCGGAATCCTTACACTGGGCTGAGGACTGATCGGATGCAGCGGTCTGGATGAGGCTGTAGTGTGGCTCCCTCTATAGGCAAACGGAGAACGTTTGACGAAAATTGCATAGAAGTTTGACGAAATCTATTTTCTCAAATGTATTGAGCGTTATAGTCGAAGTCAGCGGGGGTTGACTTCAGTGGCGGATGTGAGAAGGGGAGGGGTGTTGAGGGGGGTCCGCGCCCCCGGGCGCAAAGTTAGAAGGGGCGCAAAATCCCCCCCCCCCCAAAAAAAAATGATAATAATAAATAACAATAAATAATACAAATTAAATGTATCCATATGAAAAACTATGCTAAGAGTTTTGCTTGTTCTAATTCTTCTTGGGGAGGTGGGCGGGGCGCACAACAGTAATCCGCCCCGGGCACCTGATAACCTAGATCCGCCACTGGTTGACTTGGTCCAGTTTGTGCATGTGAGGTTACACTGAGGGTGAGATGCATTTCTTCTAAGATACATCATGCATTTGCAATGAATGTGACGAGAGAAACATCTCCCACGTGACGTGATCATGAATCTCCATAAAGTAGTGGGTTCTGCAAATCCAAGCAGGCGTGTGGAGGATCTCTGTAATTCCCCTTATTTCTGAGGAGCAGGTGGTGAATCACATCATCTGTTAAAGACCTCTGTCAGCACCTAGTACATTAGCCTCTAATGCGTCTCCTGGTGTTTACAAGATGTATACATTTTGTGCTGCAGAAACATCTGCCGGACTTGGCAAGTGCTACTGCATTTCCCATGGGCGAACAGAGAAAATAACAGTGCGTGTTTCTGTGAGGGCGTGCGTGCTGACGTCAGCTTGCCAATGCACCGTTATTGGACTCCTCTACCCCTCCCCCAGGAGTGGTTTGGGTAACAAATTAATGTAGAAGTATTTTGTAAAATAGTATACAGGTGCAAAACCAAGTTTTCTGTCAAAAACAAAATACAGATAAATACAAACTCACTGTCACTGTGTTACGTAGGCCTTCAGCAACATGTTTTTGATTCTTCAACTTTTTATCGTTACCGATATATATCGGTATATATAGCTTGTTTTTTTTTTACATGAAAAGATGAAAAAATGTGTTGTTATCTTACCATAGTAAGGTAATAGAACAAGACAATTGCATTACATTCATATATCACTCTAAAGCAGTGTGTAGTTCAGGAGATAATATAAGACACAACTGTAAAGTGACATATGAGAAAGTGCAACAACATCAGATGCAGTATAACCAAAGAGGCTTGATGTTTCAACAACAAGATAAAGAAACATGTTATAAAAACCAGAGTATAAAAGGCATTCTTTGAACAAACACAGGTGAATGGTTTGTTGTGATTTGCTTTCGAGAAGGAGGAAGATTATTTTCATTGGCAGGCTGTTGAGCAAATATCACAATGAGGCCACACCTGGAATCAAGGGTGCTCTGACATACTCCGTGGAGATGAATGGAGAAGTTTATTCAAGATTGACGCAGGAAAGGATGCCCCAAAAGCTTGACCTCAGGTAAAAGCTAGTACAGTTATGCTACAGAGGCATTGATGTCCGTAAATATTTTACTCTACAATTGTGTGCTTCCAAACATAAAGCTGTTCAGAAAAGACAAGTGTATCCCATTATTATTGGGATTTATTTGGTCGTAAATGCAAACACAATAAAATATCAACGATGACTTTATGTAATCTATGGTAATTTAGTATCAGTGGTACGAAAGTTGTACTGAGGGTAAAATAGATTCGACTTTGGTCTGTGAGATGTTTTTTGTTTGACTTTTATTTGCAATGGTAACTGCTTGGCTATAATTTTGAATTAGAATATAAGATGCTATTCTGGTCTGTGTAAATCAGCCCCTTCATTGCTCTTTTGAGGTTCTCCCCTCAGGCAGGAGATTCAGAGTTCCTTGTTTTAAGTCCAATAGGACAAAGAACTCTTTTGTACCAAGTAAAATCAGGTTATTAAATTTGTACAATTCTTGCAAGTTTTAGATGAGTTTTAGTGTAACAGTGTTTTTAACTAGTCTGTGTTATGTGGATGTGGATGTGCCTTTTAACTGTTGTGCTATCTGTATGTTTTTACCTGCTGCAAGACAAGTTTCCTCCTTGGGGGACAATAAACTGAACTGAACTGAACTGAACTTGGTAACGTAAATAATGTGTCTTTTGCTGAAACTGTTGATAGTTGTTTGTCACTGCAGAATAAAATCAAGCAAATCGTACGTATTGTTAAACGTGTCATTTTTATTCCTCCTTTGCAATGCACACATGGACAAACACACCAATTAGCCTTTCAAGTTTACTGTGGAAACATACATGGTGGATCACAGTCTTGCTTTGTCAAATAAAAACATAGGATGTAAATGAATCTGATGATCTTTCGATGCTGACGGCATTGCATCAAGTACTGTTGGCCATTCAGCATCAGCCAATCAGTTCCTGATGCAGTATCATCCACATCAGAAAGCTTTGCCTTCACCCAATTTACCAGTGCAGGGTAACAGCCAATCTCCATATGTCGAAAGAAACGCTACCAAAAAACAGCAACTGTGGCTTATCCCTATACTTTCTATCAACCAGGGACACCCTAGAACAAAATATATGAGAGGAGATCAATCTTGGGTCAGTTATGCCTCCATTGCGGTCCGCTTCTCAATCAAAATGATACCTGCAGACCAGCCCGTTTGCAAGCAAGACGGCAAGGGTGGGGCACTTGCATTGACGAATTCATGCAAATGTGAAATAGGCATGCATTATGAACGAGGATCTGGGGAAGGGGGTGGAGTTGGGGGGGGGGGGGCGTACTTCAAAAGACCAGGATTTCATGATCTGTCCGGAGGAGGGGGGGTGCGGGGGTGGGGGGGTGCGGGGGGGGACACACACACATGAAAAGAAGGGTGAGCAAGACAAGGCGTGTGACTCTGAGGTGAGCTTATGTAATCATAGTGACATCTTCACTGAGAGCCCATCCCTACTGGACGCGCAGAGGCGGGGTATCGTAGATGGGGGGGGGGCTGGTGGTGGTGGGGGGGGGGGTGGGGGGGGGGCGGCGGACCAGGGAGGACCGTTGAGGCACTGTGTTTAGCATAATCCCAGAGGCCATTGTGAGAGGAGCTAGTGAACGACTCACAGTTGCCAGCTGAGATTTCACCAAAGCGCAGCAGATCATGAGGAGAGCTGCGGAAGGGAGGGAGAGAGAGCAACACGGAGGAAGGAAGGAAGGAAGGAAGGAAGGAAGGAAGGGAAGGAGGAGCATGGGAAAGAGGGAAAGAGAATAGAGGGAGCGAAGGAGGAAGAAGGATGAGTAGGCTTTTAGAGGTAACTCTGTCACGAGGTTGTGGGTGCAGTGAGTCACAACGTGTTCAGGGTAGGAGAAAAGATGGAGGTTTAGAAGGTTTTGGAGTGAGCCTAAGGATAACGAGCACCAGATCTTTCCACTGGCTACCCTGCACCTGCTATTGAGGCCTGGATTAATACAGGTTCTATCTAGTCACACATATATTTTGATTTCACACATTGGCCAGGGATGATGAAAGACATCTACATATAATTCATTAAGCTTTTTCGTTGACAAATTTCTTATAGATAAAGTATGTTATTGTGCCAAAATCATTTTTTAGCAGCTCAGAATGTGGCAGAAGAAGAATGTGGTAGTGACATTACTTAGAGTCAGTGTCAAGAAGGTTGAAAAGCAATTAGATGATACAAACCAATCCATCAGGGTAGGTTAAAAACAACATTCTGGGCGTTAAGTGTCAAATGTGTGCAGGGGTCTTTGAGTTACAGACAGCAGAATCTCTCCAGGTTATTGTGAGAATCTTAGGTAACTTCACAGTTGCCTGCAGAGATTATCCAGTCTGCACCGAGAGTCCGTCAACACACAGGCACTCACGCCAGCTGATGTGGCCTCCAATGCACTTTCTTCTCTTGGTGTCACCAGACCAGATGGTTAACATAGACTTTGGTAAAGAAGAAAGACTCAACCATCACCCATTAGGCTAACACACACGCCGTGTGTCTCCTCGTTACCTAGGGTCCCCCGGTTACCATGGTGATAGGGAGAGGGCACGTGCCTTCCATTGTTGGCTGGTATCCTCTGGGGTCAGCACATGCCTGGTTTGGGGTGAAAGGTCACTCAGCCTCTTCTCTCTGAGGTCAACATTTGACCCCTGCTGACACTGAAACAAATTGAGAGAAGAAGAGAGCAGAGGGCCAAGATGGAGGCCAAGTTTACGCATGGACTTTACACATAAAACTGAGTATTTATAGTGAAGTAGCAGTTGAGAGTTTGACAGTTTTGAGTTTCTTTTGGTTAGAAAGGGTTGCAGGTTTGATAGTAATATTATTTCATAAGCCATGGCACCCTCTTGTGGTTGATTTAAATATGGTTTTGGTAATAACGCAACAGAGACATAAAGCCCCATAATATTATACTGTATTGTTAAGAAGGCAGTCATTTGTTATACAGTGTATCTATTAGGTCAACCAGTGTAACATTTATAATATTTATAAAAATCAGCGTACAGTGGGCAAACCCTTTTTCTTTCAACTACGGCTACGAGTAAACAACATGCCTTCCTTTTTTAAAGTAACAAATTATAAACTGCATGAAAATTCTACTGAGTCTCCATGCGGGTCGACTTATTTAGGCCACGACAAGGCGAAGACGTTGACAAAGGAGAAATCTTAAGTTTATTAAAGAGAACAGGCTGACAGTCCACACTTTGTTAGGCTCTGAGAGGACAGAGTGGTTTTGACAGGCCTTACCTCTTAAGCTGTGGTTCCTGCTGGGCCCAGCACAGCTAGAGATAAATGCCATCTGTCTGAACTTCATGGTTTTTTTTCAGTTATTGTTTAGCATAAAATATATGCTAAACTCCTATTGTTCCAAAATAAATATATATTATCTAGCTTGTATCTGGCGCTGGTTAACATTTGTATGATGTTTTAGTGCGAAAATGCACATGGGTGCAGAGTATTTATGGGTTACAAAGCAAGAACAAATCTTGCATATCACACTCCTGAGATGGGGTTGTTCTGAAGCGAAAATATCTAGTGTTGATATCAAAAGATTGAAATTGTATTTCTAAGGCCTAGTATACAGTTCTGTATATGGTAGTATTGCACAGTTCTAAACTTGCATTGTATTGTAGGGAGAAGTTTTACTGTAAAGCTCTATAGGGGGCAGTCTTGGGGTTGCGTGGAACTGTTTGGAGGTTTTTAGTCCTGTGCGTGTCTGGATGGGCCTGGACAGGGCTGTTCAGGGGCTGAATGGGATTTCACTGAGCTGTTATTGGGCAGACGCTGCTGCTATGGTGGGGAAGGGACAAACACTACACAAAGAGGAGGAATGGACCCCAAAGTCAAGCAGATATTCCACCAAACTGTTCTTCAGTACCTCATTCCACTTATTTAATACCGTAGTGGATGGTATAGACAACTCTCGTTGTTTACCACGTGCAAAAATCCACCATGTTACAGATTTTCTTTTCAAACCAGTTGGATAATATCTATTTTTTCATACATTACAGCGTCTATGTCTATGTTTCAACAAGCTGATGTCACACATCGATGACTCCCATCCACAAAGCAATAGAGTACAATACAATTCATAACAATACAATAACATAACGGTGTGAACTCTGGTCTTCAGCCATTCACTGTGTTGTCAAACACGTTAGTTGTCATGCCTACAACATCAGAGACCCGTGGTCAACATGTCGGCTCATGTTAACACTTCATTAAAAGACCGGTCAGTTGCTGTGGATACAGCCGTCTTCTGCTCGCTCAAAAATAGAGACGTCATTTGTCTGTTGGAGTTTAATTCGTCAAAAGGAACTAACACAATGGATGGAGCCATCAGAGTTATGAAAAAGGTCTCATAAGAGCCCTCCTGGAGAGACTCATTGTGCTCTGTGGAAGGTTCTGGAAGGATGTTGAGACATGGGTTTGTGTCTGTATATGTGCCGATATGTGTGTGTACGCATGAACTGATCTGTCATGTCTGTTGGTCACAACCTTTCCATTAGGAAGCTGAAGAAGTAGAGCAGCAAGGAACAAAAAGAGAGGTATCGTGAAATGGATGTAAAAAAAAGCTGTTTGCCAGCGTGGTGAAACGCACAGGCTACCCTAATTTATTTCCTTTTCTCTTCATTTTAGGGGGCGCCACCTTGTTAAGAGTGTAAACGTTATTGCACAATGACATAAATGTATTACATACTAAAAATGAAAGCATTGTCAATATTTGTCAATAAATGGCTATACACTAAGTCTCACTTTTGCTATAAGTTCCATATTCATTTTCATAGTTTGTCTCGTCCACATTTCTTATTTATATATTTTTTTTTTACCATGGATCTACATCATTGATGGTGTATTTCAAAACACAAATGCAGAATGCCATGTTAGCCTTGACACACACACACAGGAGTATATCACAGATGAGCTGTCAGCAAAGAATTCACCCTGTTCTTCAAGTGTCTAGTACTTTCAATAAGGCTACGGAGACCCATTTTTTAATTGCCAATCCGTCTCCTGTGTGTCTGGGTCCCATTTAGCCTTTGTGGCACTCCAACAGATGAAATGAGCCGATGGCAGATCAAGCTCCACTGTCTGTCTAAACCATATTTACATCCCAGGACTAATGTTGTATGCATAATTTTTCACAACACCCTTTCACGCTCATACACAGAATACATACACACATACAGACAGCTGGGGGGGGGAAGTGTGATTATAATTTCATAGCCCACCGTGTATCAAGCGACAAGGCAATTTTCTGCCATTTAAAAGAGAATTCACGCCTCACGTAAATGAGAGAGGATTTGATTTAGGCTCATTGGAGGAATGACCTTTACCCAGAGTGCATTCTGGTCAGGTCTGTCTCCCAGGTGGATGAGAAAAGTACCCTGTACTTTATTCGTTAAAATAGTTTCCTGACATCAACAACATTCGGTGCCTCCTCGTCCTACAAAACCCTCCCACTCGAAAGCATCTTACAAGGTCTGTGCTAATGTGGCTCAGATTTCTACACTGTTATTTCCATCCAATGCCAGAACAAATCTCTCAATAGGAAGATCTATAATTCTTTATTGTTGTTTGGAACATTCCAATTGCAGCACCCATCTCTCAATCTCATCGTGGACCTAATATGTATATTTCACACCTGCTAGTAAGTTTACTCTCTGTCCAGCATCTCTAATGGAGGTTCAGTTCACCATGTATAGACAGGTGGCCTAATTGGTCCACGTTTCAGTAGGTCACCTATCAATGGAGTGCGCTACACAACATGGCTGTAGTAATAAGTGACCTTTTCAACAAGCTTTTTACGACAACCAGAGTGCAGTGGTCCATATAGTGCACCCCACCAGACTTGAGTACTCACTCCCAATACACCGCACATCACAAAGTCTAGTTTACCGTACCTAAAAATGTTGGGAAGGGATAGACTAACACAATGGACGGAGCCATCTGAGTTAGGAAAAAAGGTCTCATAAGAGCCCTCCCGGAGAGACTCATTGTGCTCTGTGGTAATACTAGGCGTGCTGTGCGTCTGGGGCTTGGATGGAAGGTTCTGGAAGGATTTTGAGATATGTACTTGTACCTGTGAGTGAGACTTTGCGCCGTCTCTGGCAGGGTCCCATTAGAGATTCTGGCACACGTTCTGTGTCATATGGGTTGTGCCGTCCCCAAATCTTTTTCCTTCCTCTCCAACCTCCTGGGCTTCCTCTATCACAGCACGGACACACACACCTGTCATTCCCCCAGTTTCAAACCAACAGTTCGCGTTCACATTATTCCATCTGTATGTGTCACTGTGATAGGAACACTCGGCCGACAGGTAGACAAACAAACAAACAGGGCAGCAAGCAGGCAGAGCGCGAGATCGACGGCTAGACGCATAGGCAGACAGACAGATCGACTAACAGGCAGACGGATAGATCGACAGACAGACAGGCAGACAAACAAACAGGGCAGCAAGCAGGCAGACCGCAAGATCGACGGCTTGACACATAGGCAGGCAGACAGATCAACTAACAGACAGACAGATCAGCAGACAGACAAGACAACAGTCAAGACAACAGACAAACAAACAGGCGGGAAAGCAGGCAGGCAGACATGCAGACAGGCAAGTAGGCAGGCAGGCAGGGTAACAGGTAAGCAGGTAAACTGCTGTGTAATTCTGCCCAGAGCATCAGCTCAGGGGTGTCGCTGAAGAACACTGTGGTTCACTATTGCTCTGTGATTGATGGTCTCTGTCTGGGCAATAGCTGACTGAGCAACATGTACATCTCTCCTATGAACACACTTTAAGACACGTGCAAATACACACGGTGCGTCTACACTCGCACGTGAACGAAGCCTAAACAGAAGCACACACTCATGTTAGGGTCAGTAGGACCAACATGCGATACACATTCTGACGCAGCAATATGTACAGTCCATACAGATACACTTCATTTGTCTTTCTGTCTGTCTCCCATCTTGTCTCTATCGGTCCCTGGTGGGATGGGATATGTCTGAGTTGGCCATTGTCCAGCCTGGGCTGTTGGCCATCGAAACACGCCCGAACCCCGGCGGCCAATCAGGCGGAGCGAGCTCTGCTGACACATGGCTAAAGCAGGGGAGAGCGACGAGAACCTGCAAGGCGTCGAAACATCAGCAAGGCTATGATCTTCCGGCTCATTGTCAAGTAACTTGAAGAATACTTCAATGTTTGATTAAACTGGACCTTGCGGTGATGCCGATACGAATCCTTGCCACAGCTACATCGTCCGTAAGCTAACTGTATATTATTTAATCATCCGCTGATGGATTCATCTACACAGCAGACATTTATCTCTTGTATGTGTACAGTATCGTGCAGCGACGCACAAGTAATCCAAATGCAAATGGAGTTGACCAATATCAGCACGTGTCATCAAAGAGCACCACATTATGCAGGAGTGCCAGTGATTGATGATGCATCCCCCTTTTTCCTTGAGCCTTCGGAGTGACCTTTGACTCTTTGACCTCGAAAAGGTTAAACTTATTACCCTCTGGCTCCTGCCGCCCCTGGTGTGGATAAAGGGAGATTGAAGGATGACCACTGCTTTAGTCTTACTGGCCACTTTGTAACCCCCTCCACCCCCCCCCTCCTCCCCTTGCCAGAGGGCAGACCACCAGAGACCTGGGGGGGACTGACCCTCAGAGCAACACACGCTACTCAGATAATACTATTATTGGGTCGATATGGTGCTATGAAAGGGGGAACAGCTTTAACCCCAAAAGAGGGAGAGAAGAGAGGCAAAAAGGGGAAAGGTGGTGAAAAAGACTGTTTGTAGGATGGATTGAGGTCTTTTGTCTTTTTGTGGTCATCTGGGGATTTACAAAATTAGCAATACAACTCCATGTTACACAGAAAAGGGATTAGGCCTTATCGGGAAACATAAATATACAGTTGTATGTATGAAACAACAACTATTACCACTACTGTGACCGTAACACATTTGCTTAGTCATCTACTGGCATGCTTTGCCAGAATAATTCAAAAGCTCTGTAGTTGAGACGAGTTGCGTGTACAGTGTGGAACATTCTATTTTAAACTTAAATAAGACATTTAGCCATCAAACATTTATGGGGAGTATTTTTGGTCTCCAAATGTTCTGTCATGTATTTCTACCTTGTTGCACTGGACCTAAACCTGGGACAGTTGAATCCATCCGCCAGCATGCCACACATATGCAAAACTCTCACACACACACTCATACACACTCACACACATGCACACACACAAATATGGGGATAGGGATGGTCTGAAAGGATTCATGTGTAGTAGCAATTAACAAGCCAATGTTTTGGCCTTCAGCGGTCGTCATCATTACTTTTAGTATGGATAGTAAGAAAAACATCTCACAGCAGACCTGTGTGGACCACTGAGTAGAAACAGTTCCCATTTATAAAAACAGCCTTGCTTGCTTAACTGTTGCAGTGAGCTTAAGGAACCTGAGGCACACAAACACACACCAATATATTGTGCTCTTGCGGCGGTCGCAGCATTAATCACAATCATTAGCTAAATAATTTATGCTCCCTCCTTCACAGATAAATAGATAATGAACAACCTTAAAAGGGGTTTGTGAGTAAAATATATCTGTATATATATATATACAATATATTTAATAATCTCCACTGGTCTACTGTAGGTCCATTTAAGTTACAAGACTAAATCTATTTATTACTAAATAGTCTATGTAATACTAATAAAAACTGGACCCAAAAAAGTCAAACCAAACTAGTGCTTATTTAGACCAGGGTCCATTCTAATAAAGTCTCGGTCTGCCCTAGACAAACCACACTACAAGAGAGGGGAAAGCACATCCTAAACCCAAAGGAGAACCGCTCAGAAATAATAAAAGAGAAGTCACATATTATGAAGGGGTAGATGAAACAAATGATGAATATCGTACCTTGTAGAAAATCCAAGTAACCAGAGGACACCTGCAGAACATGCCATGGACTATCCAGCAGACCTCTTAACAGACTGTTCCTCCACTGAGGCGCGCGTGTGTGTCTGCCAGTGGCGGATAGAGGGGATCCTCCCCCTCGTCCTCAGGACTGTGTCTCCTTCCTGGGGTAGAGAGGTAGGTGGGGCCACCGCAGTAAAGGCGCTCACACATCCACGCACAGGCGCGCACACACACACACACACACACACACACACACACACACACACACCCGGCAGAGACTTGGATGCACAGACTAAGCTCTTGTTATTATTCTGCATAGATGAATCTTCTTCGTTTTCCCGCTCTGCCTTCTTACCTCACTCGTTGTCCGGTGCCTCTCTCCCTGCCTCGTGGTCCCTCTCTCTTCCTCCGTCTACCTTCCAGTATCTCTGTTGCCCTCTTCTCTCTCTCTGTCTCTCTCTGTCCCTCTCTCTTTCTCTCTCCTCCCACTCCCTCCCTCTTTCTCTGACTGTACGTTAATATGAACACAGTCACATTAATCTGCAGAAGAGACAGACATATGTTGTTTCTGCCTGGTGGTCCACAACCTGCTAGACTCCTGGTGTGTGTGCGTGCATGCGCGTGGGTGTGTTGGGAGCGGGGGTGCACCCCCCTCTGCCTCTAGTCTAGGATTAAAGCTGAGGCAGAGAACACGGGGTGGTTTGAAACTGGACGAAAAAAATAGGCTGTGCGAGACAGAAACAGAGAGAAATGGAGAGACAAACAGAGAGAGAGAGAGAGTGAGAGAACAGAAAGAAAAGAAAAAGAGAGGAAGGGTGATAGAAAGGGAAACATACTTTTCAATAATTTACTTTGCCCAGCATTTTCTCACTATTATTATACATCCAACATCGATTTTTGTATATGTATGTATACATGTATGCATGTACATTTTGTCCAGAAAGTATTCACTTTTTTTCTCCATATTTATTTTTTAAAGCCTTGTTCCAAAATAGATTCAATAATTTGTTCCTCAAAAGTCTACACACAATATCCCATAATGACAAAGTGAAAAAGGTTTGTTTAAAATGTGTACTATATTAGCAAAAATTAAGAACGGAAATATAACCTGTATGGAAGTATCCACAACCTTTGGTCAATACTTCATTGAGCACCTTTGGCAGCAATTACAGCCTCAAGTCTGCATGCTATTTTTGTGTGGTTTCTCCCATTCTTCTTTGCTGGACCTCTCAAGCTCCAGAAGGTAGGATGGGGAACGTCAGTGCACAGCTATTTTCAGATCTCGGCAGATATGTTCCATTGAGTCTGGCCTCTAGCTGGGCCACTCAAAGATTTTAACAGGGTTGTCCCAAAGCCACTCTTTTTGTTATTTTGGCTGTGTGTTTTTGCATTATTGGAAGATGAACTTTCGCCTCAGTCATGCAAACAGGGGAGTGGTTAAGGCATCAGGCTAGTTCATCTTTCCCTCGATCCTTACCAGTCTCACAGTACCTGCCACTGGCAAATACCTCCACAGCATTATTCTGCCACCACCGTGCTTCACTGTAGGGATGGCCTTGGCCAGGCGATGAGCAGTCCCTGTTTTCCTCTAGAAAACACACTTGGCGTTCAGGACACAAAGACTTGTTTCTTGTTTCACCAGAGTGTTTTGTTTCTCATGGTTTGAGAGTCCTTTAGGTGCCTTTTGGTAAAGTCCAGCTAGGCTGTCAAGGGCCTTTTACTGTGGAGTGGCTTCCATCGGGCCACTCTGCCATAGAGGCCTGATTGGTGGAGTGCTGCAGAGATGGTTGTCCTCCTGGAAGGTTATCCATTCACAGAGCTCCATCAGAGTGACCAGCGCGTTCGTGATCACCTCCCCGACTAAGGCTCAGTTTGGTCGGACAGACTTTAGGAAGAGTCCTGGTGGTTTCAAACGTTGGAGACCACTGTGCTCATGAGGACCTTCAATACTGAAAACATGTTTCGGTTTGTGCTCTGATACACACTGTCGATCATGGGATCTCATACAGACAGATATTGGCTTTTCCAACTCATGTCCAATCAACTGAATTGACCAAAGATGGACCTCAACCAAGTTGTAAAAACCGCTCAAGGATGATCAGTAGAAACAGGATGCATATGAGCTTGATTTCGAGTGTGACGGCAAAGGCTGTGAATACTTTTTAAAAAACTCAACAATTAGAGGATTTTTATAAAGTTTTTATTTTAATTTTGGATTACGGTTGTAACATAACATGGAAGAAATAAAACGTTGTGAATACTTTCCAGATTCACTGTATATGTAGGCATTACCGCTACAAAAGTATGGGTATGATCTGTACACTGATCTGTACTGTGATTAGATTAGATGATTAGATTCAACTTTATTGTCATTACACAGGTACAAGTACAGGGTAACGAAATACAGTTAGCATCCAACCAGAAGTGCAAAACAGTTATTTTTGTTGTGGCTGATGTCACCTATTCACACCAAATGCTCTATTTAGAATGACTTCAAGTTTTGCTAACTGACCTGACATGCCAAATGTACTTATTGTAAGCTAAGTCGGACAAATACGCAAATGGCCAATGTAGATATGCTTCAGTGAATAATCCCTGTGGATAGGGTTTTCAGGTTTTACATTTCTTCTCCTGGACCCCTGAGCCCCTCCCCTAACCTCTCCCCTCCCCTCATCTCTGTCACCCAGCACAAATCCCATCTGATTCAGGGGTGTAGCCATCCCTACATAAATCATTCTCTCATTCCATTGGCTACACGGTATATTGGAGGTATTGATTTTTCCTCCCTCTCTGCCTCCTTGCTTCTGATTGCTAGGAAACGCTTTCCAACGGTCACAAACAGGAAGTGTGGCCCCCCTCCCTCCGTCCACACACGCACAGTTTGAGTGTAATGACGAACCCTGTCACACAAGGAAGGAGGATGGATGTGTACACTGTAAACTCAATTAATCCAGAAAGTAAAGAGTGAATAAAAAATGTAAAAAATTTGATCTGTATCATTTACTGTAAACTGTAAATAGGTTTTTAGTAGTGTGTAGGTGCAGTATATTCAGAATGTTTCCGGAAACAGTGAACAGTGGTATAAACTGAGAATATTCAGGCTTAAATAATGTATCAAATGGACCGTTGTAACTGCATAGCAACATAAAAAGTGATTAGCTGATGTACAACTAATGTAAAGTTACATCTAGTATGCATATAGTACAAAATTGGAAACATTAGGTCACAGACTTCAGTATACTGATATATAGACTTGTACATGTACCTTTCAGATTTGTTTGCCTTAAAATCTTTTTGATATGAAAAAAAAACGAAAGATAACTTTAGAATTTCAGCTCAAGCTATCCCTAACGGAATGACCAGCAGCCATTGCCATGACAACATAGCTAATGGGATGCACTGACCTACGACCTGGAGGCCCTGCTACAGCTCCTTACAGGGTCATCTGGGCTCAGATGGTAATGACCCTTTCTGGTTACGCAACATTGTTGTATCAACCTGCACCATCATAGTAGTCATGGAAGTCATCAGCTAATGCACTTTCCTCAAATTGATGGATCTCGTACAGAAAAACGAGGACGGTTTTAATGCTGTACGATGAAGGGACGAGTCTGAAGAGGTGAATTAAGAAAGTAAATATCAGAAGCATATTTGAAAACATTGAAGAGGAGTACACAGAGCGAGGAAGAGACAGAAAGGGTGGACAAGATGCAGGAGACAGAGCAGAAACAGAAAAAGGACAGGGAGAGAGAGAGAGAGAGAGAGAGAGAGAGAGAGAGAGAGAGAGAGAGAAGGGATGGATCAGAGGGAGGGCTAGACACAAAGAGGCCAGGCCCTGGCCGGTGGCACGCGATGGGCAGATTACCCGGCGTTTCCTCCCTTAACTGAAGCATTAGGACACCTGACTGCACCCCACCAATGGCAGAGATCCAGGGGAGGAGGGGGCAACCAGGAGCTCGCCTTTCAACATGAGGGGCTCCTTGGCAACACAAAGAGGGGTGGAGTGGGTTGGGTGAAGGAGGAGGCGTTGGAGGGGGGGGGTGGAGGGTGTGTGTGTGTGGGGGGGGGGGGGTGGGGGGGATAGACGATGAAAAATAGGGGGGCTTCAAGCCTAACCCGTCACCATCTGCTGTCCGGGCTAAAGGAGGTGGGGAAATGGGGTTGTGGAGTGAGGGGTGGGGCAGAATGGCCTTCGGACTAGGACCTTGTGGTGTTAGTGCCTCAATGTGAATCATCCCAAAAGAACAAACATTGGCCCTCTACCACTACCTTTCCGGCCCAGTCTGTGACATTCATGAGTTCCAGGACAATTATTTATGCTTCGTCCAGTTTGATAAAGATATTAGTAATTGGAGACATTACGTGCACAGTGTGCTGGCCTGGGGTGTGTGGATGTGTGTGCGTGTGTGTTTTTCGTCTGGGGCTGTTTATCCATACGGTGCAGTTTACTGTAATCAAAGCCCAGCCTAGACAAGCGATTGTGACCCCCCTCCCCCTTACCAGCACAACCATCCCACCCTCCTCCTGCAGTTTCTCACTCTAAATAAAATTAGAACATTTCACCCTCTTTCCAACAGTGTTGATGATTGTTGGCTCATGTTTTTCATCTGAATTCATTAGTAAAAAGTCAAATCTCGGAATAACTGAATAAGAAAGAGAAATATTTAAAAAAATCCGTATTTCATGTGCAGAGGCTCACAGTTGCCTAGAGGAAAAATATGACAGACTATGACATACATTCCCATTGTGGGTTTGAATCCATCCCCTTCTCTTTGCATGCCTGAGAATCTGTGGGTCATGTGTGTGGCTCTTGCGTGTTTACAGCAGGAAAAGGGGGTCACAGGAGCAGACAGTTTTGTCTTGCTGAGCCATAATCTGAAAATGCTTGTAATCCCCCATTGAGGGACCTTCTGGAGCCCAGGCTAGGGTAGCAGCCAGTGGGTTAGCCGTGATAGGAGTGTCCCTCTTCAGCCATGTGTCTGCCATGATAGCCCAGTCCTTCCAGCTGCCAGAACACATACTGAGAGACACAGCAAAACTGACTCTATCAACTAACAATTTAGATACAGTATACCTCTTATTTTCTATGAAGTATGATGGAAACTCTAGGACATGTTAAATAAGACAATAACCTAATTATAATGATCAAACAGAGTCTTTGTTGAAAATGTATTGACTGTACTTGTCATTTTCATGTTTTCTTGGGTCTGTGATTAGGCTTCATAAAACTATTTATTGACAATAACAAAGTATTTTATCTCTTCCCTAAGTGAACAAAGAGAGAAGAGATAAATTCCCTGAATAAGTGAGTGAATATAGTTTAAACAAATTCAGGAGTCCAGTAAAGTAAATAAATTACCAGTGTAACAGATTTACTAATATGTCAATACAACAATTTGCGTATGCTATTACATTGCTGGGTCAACTTATAATTTTCGTATAGTTTATTAACATTTTTTTTTTTACATTAGATTCAACTTTATTGTCATTACACAGGTACATTATAATAAAAAAATTCCTTGCAACTTGTACTTTTTATTTTGTATTTTTATATTCTATCCTGTTACGCTGAGTGCTGTACTGTACCCTGGTGCTGTTGCAAACTGCAAATTCCCCAATGTGGAACAAATAAAGGACTATTTAAAAATGTATACAATTATTGACATTATCAATTGCTATTGTTTGTTTAAATTCCAAGCTTAATTATTCCATAATTGGTAGTTACTGAGTGTTAAGAGTCTTAACACAAATAATTGGGAGACTATTGACAAACTAGAGAGGGTTCCTTTTCTGGGGAAATTGCTGCTACACAGTTGGGATATTTTTGTTACTATCACCTTCACATTTATTAATCAAACTACTTTAATAAATGTATAAACATTTGGAATTATTATAAATGTATTAAGATTTTTCAACCGATATTACAGTTTTTTGGGGGTATTTATACATACAATCTAATATTGCATAGACTAAAAAGCATACAACATACATTTGTTGCTTCCTAATTACTCTTCAAAATACAGTGCAAGGGCAATCCTGTGTAAGAATATGTCAACTAAATTATGACTTAATACTACCCTTCTACTGTTAATTTTGGGGTTGGGGACCACTGGCCTACAGTATCCACTCCAATCTTTCAAATAATGAATGGCATTGATAGCTCTTCACTTCACTTTGGATCACCCTTTGATAGTCCTGTCCTAATGTATTGCTTGGTGATTGGTGTATAATAATAAATCGGTCCCATAATAATATTAGCTTGACAGCAGCAAAATACAGGGAAAAGATGACAAAATATTAGCTTACTGATAATATTATAGCTGGCTACCAGTTGGTATCCTGTGCTTTGGAGAATTGGGTATAAACTACAGAAGAGCACAACCTAGCAGGCAAAACGTGCCATTTTATTCAGTTGAACTAATGAATGATGTGGGGGATGAAGCAGTACAAAGGTGAAAATACAGGGTGTTTTTATCACAGCCTAGAAACCTAGCTAGCTACATCAAATGTTATCACCTTGGTCTGGGCCTGTGGCATTTCTGCAGCTATCTTCATCTCTCAGAAGCTGAGCTACTCAACTGTAGTTCTACTGTAGGTTATCACACACAGGTGTGTGACATGGTGTTACTGACTGTGGTTTATTAGTTAGCTACCACGTCACTTTTCACCACAAAAGCATACATTATGTATAAACCAAGCAATGAAACCTTTCAGTCGATATAAGCAACGGGATCATGATTAAGACAAGCATTTTGACACTAAGACTTGCACTAAAGATTTAATAATGCAATCAAATAAATTTAATAATATTGGCTTTACTAAATTTTATGGCAAAATACCTTTTTGAGTTGGTAGTACGCCCCTTTGTTTTTATTGCTTTTTCAGGCCTTATTATAGAATCAGAAGAATCAGAATCAGAAGAATCAGAATCAGAAGAATCAGAATTCAGAATCAAAATCAGAATTCAGAATCAGAATTCAGAATCAGAATTCAGAATTTAATAAAAGGGTCTAGGTCAGAGAAGTGAAGACACTGGACTGAAGTGACATCCTTATGGAGGTGGAATGAAGTCGGCATCCCTCAAGCTTAATGTTGTTCCTGATCATTCTATATTATAAAATGTTCTATATGGTCAAAGCTTTCCATTTGTTTTCATTTTGCACTATGGCATCACAAATTGCAATTGAATAATCATATTTGTATGCTACAGCTTGTCTTAACCTGTAGACTAAGCAGAAGCAGGCTGTACAATGTTAATCCCACAAAACCATTTTCAAGTTATTTTATTAAAAAATGGCAAAATATAAACCGCACTACAGCTTAAATACATTATCACCTATACAAGAACAGATCTCTTTTTCTCTTAGTGTTGAACAACTGTAATACAAAATGGCCACGTTAAAGATCAATAAGAGGGTGGAGGTTAACTGGTAGTTCTCCAGAGAATAACATATCAGAAATTAACTTGTCCTTTTATTCCCTAAGCAGTAGGAAGAATATTTTCAAAATCACCAGTTGCAAGAAAGGAAAACCTGAGGACCATCTGAAATTCATCAAAATTCAACGCCTACCACGTTATAGAAAGTGCACACCCCTCTCATCTCCATTATTCATTTGAGATCACCCAATCATAACTTCGAGGGGGGGGGGGTCATACACACAGGTGGTAGTACATTTGGACTCTACAACAATAAGACACCCTCTACAAACCGGCGAGGGGGTGTGGTTTATACAAGAGGAATGTGATGCTGCTCAGTTCATCCTTTTGTGAGCAAAACTGTCAAAACATCAAGACACGTGAATTGGAAAATAACTAGACCTTCCAAGTGTTAATTGTCGGTACCGTCTAAAACGTTCCTTAAGTCAGTCAAAACCATTCAAAGTCTTGTACAGGCAGGGTTGACTAAGAGTGGTCATCTTAGTCACTCATGAGATCTCAATGAGGCGTCCATCATGTCTTCACTGAACTGATGGTGTTGTTGTGAGGCCACTTGCACAGCATGGCCGGGGTTAGCACTACTGTAGCTGAGGTAGGGGAGCTACGCTAACACAACGTAGGCTAAATGCGTTATACAGGGATGCCTGGCGCGCAACACCTAGGCTAAGGCCTTACCACAGGAGCATGGGTTCCAATATGACCCCATCCATTTCATACAGGTTCTCTCCTTCACGTTACCCGTCTTTTACTGTTAATGTCCTATTAAAGGAAGAAAATGCTCTGAAAAAATATATCTTTAAATACGTAACACAGAGGAAGAAATGTGCTATGTAAATACAATGTTATCACAGCTAACGCTAACCATTTGAGACACCTAAAATGCGTAACCTTTTCGTAGAGTTTAGCCTTTCGGAGTCTTGGCATGTTGCCAAAAGTTTGCGGTTTTACTCGTTCCATTATTTCATGGTGTTTCCTTTTATCCTTAAAGTACAGAGGTACTTTGTTCAGAGGTATAAAATCATCTGTAGGTTAGCTTATATAGTCATGGTGTGTGTGTGTGTGTGTGTTAGATCCTTGTTCATTCTGAGGTATGTTGTGCTGCTGTGGTCTTAGATATCATCTTGTGGAGAGAAGAGTGCAGCCAGACCACCCGTCTCACTGTCCAGAGGGTCACGTTTTTCTGGCTTGGGCTTCTTAAACAGTGATGGAAGGTTCCGGATGTGCACTTCCTTCTTGAACTGCTGGCCCAAGGCTTTCTGGGGAATACCAAAGAAAGAAAGAAAAGTTTAACAAATCTTGAAAAAAAAACTAAATGACCGCGACATCATAGAGAATATTTCTCTAACCAACAGAATAAAACATTTATAATGATCTAAATAAAGAGCACTAAACTAAGAGGAAACATGTTTTGGCCCACTAATTTAAAGCCAATTTACAAAATCCCGTTCCAGCCAGTCACCTTAGGCGACACAGGCTTTTGTCCTTGGTTTATTTTGTCAATACACAGCAAATACAACTCTACTCTGGGGGGTGCCGTTTCTCATTTTAAATTAATTTAATATTACCTGCTATTTTATAAACATTCCCTACCTCAAGATCCATACAACATACTATTTAGCATTATTGCCACTAAAGCGGGTACTTACAATATACATACATACAAATAATGTACGGACAATATCAGATTTTCATAAGTGATGGTAGAACCGATCTGGTACCAATGCATAGTCAGACAATGAAAAGCAGCGTGGATAGGTATCTAAAATGGTATTTGGTTTGGTATCTTAAAATGCTATTGAGTACCATGACATTTCATGTGTGTGTTTTGTTACTGTGAAAATACTCCTATTCAGTACGGCAAAAAAAAAAAATAATAATAATCCCGAAACATACATGTGAAATGTAGTACGCCAAAAAAACAGGATCTCTTACTGGATATGGTCAAATTTTGCAGTGTACAAGGCAACATATTTTTGTGGCTATTCTAATCCACAATATACAGCATAGTGGAGGACATGTCAGCTACAGACATTACAAACCAACAGCAGATCTCTGGTGGATTTCTGACAGTATGCTGGTCGCTTTTGCAGATATTTTTTTCCTTTTCTCCTTTCTCTCTCTTTCTCTTTCTTTTTACTGAAAATTTGCCGCAAGAGGGTCAAAGTTCAAGGCACGATATGACGTAATAATATTCTTCAACAGTACGCACACTACATGCAACAGTACACACTTCGCAAGGGTAGCTGGCCTACAAACTAAAAGAAAAAGTTTGCGATTTGAAGACGCATTTCCATTCATCCAAGTAAGAAAACCATCCAGGTAGCAAGTGAGAGGACACAGAGCTCCCTCTTGTGGTGGAGGATGGTACGTACCCCTACGCTTCCAGCGATGAGCTTCTTGAACTGGTCTTTTCTCTTCTTTTCCCCCACTTTCGGGGCTGCTGGGTTGGGGTCCAGCAGTCTGTGGTCGTACTGGTCCAAAGATTCCATGTTGATGTCGGGGACCTGATTCATGACGACGCGCAGCTCGACGTAGCGAGGACGCTAGGGGAAGACAGCGGCACATCAGAGGCAGTCAGACAGTCAAGAGAGGCAGACAGACACAGTCAAGAGAGGCAGTCAGACAGTCAAGAGAGGCAGACAGACGCAGCCAAGAGAGGCAGTCAGACAGTCAAGAGAGGCAGACAGACACAGCCAAGAGAGGAAGTCAGACAGTCAAGAGAGGCAGACAGACGCAGCCATGAGAGGCAGACAGACAGACACAGCCAAGAGAGGCAGACAGCTTCAAGAAAATGCTCAAAACTCACTTATTCCGAGAATTTAATTGCACTTAGAAATATTACGGCACGTCATCTGTTGTTGATTGTTCAGAATTACTTGTTAATCCCCATGTGGAAACTCACTAGTGTTGTTGCTTTATTGTTCGCGTCCCACAGGTAGACTACTGTCCATCGGAGACTCGCCTTAAATTTGTCATTTGTTTGGCTAAAAGCTCTTATAGCTCTTCACTTGGCATTTATTGGTTCTCACAATGTTTGTTTCATAATCTATACACCTGCTATGTTTGGGGTGTATCATGTTGTTATGCTCAGTGACCGATGCTCTTTTGTAAAGCTCTCTCTTGGAAGTCGCTTTGGATAAAAAAGTCTGCTAAATGAATAAATGTAAATGTAAATAACAACCTGTTCATTTGAATCAGGTATGCTAGACCAAGGAAGCATCTAAAAGCTTCAGGACAGTGGCCCTCAAGGCCCGGAATTGGCCAACCCTGCTCCAAAGAGCTGGAACTAGAGCTTAGTTAAAGTGTTATTTTGCTATTTGGTCAGCCACACTTTTACATATGATTTTTATACATAGCGCCCTCTAGTGTCCATGTTTACTGTAAACATATACAGAACATACAGAACTGTAAAGACCACTCACACCAGTTTTCATTAAAAGGTATGTTCATTCCAGATGGAAGGCAGGGGGGATAAGTGTGTCTTATGGCAGAGTGTGGTGTTTGCAGACACTCACCAGGTTTTCGTAGATGAGCATGGCCAGCTGCGAGAGTGCCAGGTTGCAGACTTCATGCTGCCCGTGCATCTGCAGCCCCTTTAGAACGCTGGTGTAGAACCAGGTGACCGCTTCAGGGAGAAGGTTCCCACCCACCACCTGGTGGACACATGTGCACAGACCGACACACGGAGACAGGGAGCGAACACTGTTAGACTGAGCGATGGAAAGCTTTCGTTTCTTTCACTTTGCCTCTCTGAGTCTTACTGACTCTCTATTGCATGGGTGTTCAACCCTGGTCCTAGGGAGCCACCGTCCTGAAGGTTTTAGATGTCTCCCTGCTCCAACACCTGATTCTAATGAATGGGTTGTTATCAAGCTCTGTGGAAGCCTCATAATGACCATTCATTAGAATCAGGAGTGCTGGAGCAGGGAAACATCTAAAACACTCAGAACAGTGGCCCTGGAGGACCAGGATTGGACACCCATGCTCTATTGCCTCCAAAGAGACTCAGAGAGACCAAGTCTGGGATGACTAACAGAGTGACTGAAGCCCCTACCTGTCGTAGGAGCGCCCAGCAGACCATGGAAGCAGTGCGGTGACAGTTATTGGTGTCTTTCCAGGACAGGGAACTGAAGGAAATGGTCAGCAACGTCATGTATATGTCCTAAAGAGGAGAATGGAGAGACAGATGGAGAGACAGAGATTGTGAGACAGTGGTCAGAGAAAAAGACAGACAGAGAGTCAGGTGGCTGAGCGGTTAAGGAATCATGCTAGTAATCAGAAGGTTGCCGGTTCAATTCCCAGCCTTGCAAAATGACGTTGTGTCCTTGGGCAAGACACTTCACCCTACTTGCCTCAGGGGGGGATTGTCCCTGTACTTACTGTAAGTCGCTCTGGATAAGAGCGTCTGATAAATGTCTAAAATGTAATGAGAGAGGGAGAGAAAGAGAGAGACGGACAGATGCTTACCTCCTTTAGGAGTAAACACTTCCCCAAGTCCGTCAGTTCGTCGGCAGGCTGGGCGTGCGACGCGGGCACGGCCTCCGTGGACATCATCTCCTCATCTGCAAACACACGCCACGCCACAGCGCCATCAACAAACGGGTCGAGGACGAGGACCTCTGTCCCGGACGCCTTACCGGTCTGTCGGACAGGAACTCACCATCCATGTCTTCTTTGTTCCCGGCTGGTTCGGGTACTTTTCTGGAGATGCAGCTCACCACTTTAGGGAGACGAGGGGGCGTGTTAAGGCGGTCACAGAATTGGACCTGGTATTACATTTTCATTTATTCATTTACTCATTCAGCAGACGCTTTTATCCAAAGTGACTTACAAGAGAGAGCTGTATAAAAAAGCATCGGTCACTGAGCATAGCAACGTGATAGACCCCGAACATAGCAGGTTTATAGATTATGAAACATACATCGTGAGAACCAATAAGTGTCAAGCGAAGAGCTATAAGAGCTTTTAGCCGAACAAATTAGTACAGTGTGTTCATGAGTACAGTGTTACTTGAGATTTGCTGGATCAGGTGTTTATTTCCTCCAGGAACACATGCTGAGGAACTTGTTGCACCTGTTGGTTAGTTGTAACCCATTAAACAGCTTGTACCCGCTGTGAATCTATTGAGGTTGCTTGCTTTCCTCGAGGGACATTGTAGCTTGTTTCCAGGGATCCAGTTTTTAATTAGGTCATGTTCCTACATGCTGCTCTGGTTCAACCCGCTGGTACGTTGCATGTACGCTTCATGCTTTGGCTACGCGCCATGTTTTGGGGGCTATTTCATTTACGATCACTGAACGATGCACTTTTTGGAAAGCTTTTTCTTGGATATTGCTTTGGATTAAAGCGTCCGCTAAATGAACTAAATGAACGAACGTGTGCTTGTGCTGGAGGTGGGGGGGGGGTTGACTCACTGAGCAGGTCCAGAACCTCCCTGGTGACGAGGCGGACCAGCTGCTCTTCCAGCATTTCCTGGGTCACCTGGTTCTCCTCGCATGCCTCCTCTTCCTCACCGCTGCGTGGACGTGGCGATGGATGACAGGATCAAATGCAAAACTTCATTCTTCCACTGTGAGGGGGGTCTACCACCCACCCCCTCAAAAATACCCATGCGCATGCACACGTACACACTCTCTCTCTCTCTCACTCACCTGGCTGTGCTCCTCTGGTTGATAATCTGCCACTTGAGGTTGAGTCTCTGTAGAAGCAAAAGCGAGTATATTCTCCACCTGATGTGCCCGTGATGGCGCACGCGTGTGTGTGTGTGTGTGTGAGGCTGAGGACACTGACCTGCAGCATGTAGGCGAACAGAGGCCCCAGCAGGGGGCAGAGCAGAGAGTCGTAGTGCTCCTGAGGGCAGGACAGCACCAGCTGCTTCAGGAACACCCGTACACCACAACGCACGGTTAAGGACAATCTACTTCTGCTGGATAATGACTGCAACAGCTGTTGGATTATCAGTGTAAATCAAATTGTGATTGGCTGATCGGATGGGCCGACCGCACAGAAGGATATGGATCATGGGGCGGAGTCTGTGGTCGGGGACGTGGTCCAGAGAGACGAAGGCGGAGTCGACTATCTGTTGAGCTAGCGCCTCAATGGTGTAGAAGTCCTGCTGAAGAGAGAAGCCTGCATTCCCCAGGATGTGAAAACTAGAGAGAGAGAGAGAGAGACAGAGAGAGAGAGAGAGAGAGAGAGAGAGAATGAGAGAGAGACAGAGAGAGAGACAGAGAGAGAGAGAGAGAATGAGGGACAGAGTGTCATGAAGTGTCAGACAGGCAGAGAGAGTGAAAGATAGCAGGACGCATCACGAGTGGAAGCCAGGAAGCATTGATAAATGAGGCTGTGAAGCTCACCAGTTGTCATATAAGGTGCAGAAGAAGCCTTGCATGCGCTCCAGGTTGGTTTTATACACTGGCGAGTCGTAAATATCAAGCAGGGGCTGAGGGAGGCCTGGAGGTCAAACCAGAGGTCGCAGCAGGACGATCGTATTAAATTAAGTCGTTTAGCAGACGTTCTTATCCAGACTGACTTACAGTAAGCACAGGGACATTCCCCCCTGAGGCAAGTAGGGTGAAGTGCCTTGCCCAAGGACACAATGTCATGTAGCCACAGCCGGGAATCGAACTCACAACCTTCTGATCATGAGGCCAACGCCTTCTGATTACTAGCCAGTTATCTTAACCAAATGTTCCACATGACATATCTTATTAGGGTTTCCAAGGGGGTACCTCAAGTACAGCAGACCACCCAGGAAGCCTCTCACCTAGAACCATGTTCTTCTCCACGTCCATCATCTCGTAGGCCCGAGAGAACGTCTCGCTGAGGCGGGCCATGTTCTCAGGAAGGAACAAGCTGTTATGAGTTCTATGAAAGAGAGATATCAACATTGTCATCACGATCATACTGACACAGTGTACATTACAGACACTGTTGTGTCGCAAACCGTGGGCATGTTCTGCAATTGCCAAAGATTGCTGTTAACCATAGTGATGTGCACTAATATACATTGTAGAGATCGTCTCCAGCAATTTGTGTTTCTTTGGTGTTGTGCCTATGAAAGTAGATATAATTTCTCCCAGGGATCAATATAACTGTACTCTAGCCATGTATCAGTGTCATCAACGTGTATGGAGACCATGTACCATGGTGATTTTCACTTTAAATAATACATTGATTGATTGATCAATAATCAATCAATCAATCAATGATCTGTTTGTACATTTTGCACCACTTGCATAAGTGAGTTATTATTGCACTATCTGTCCATTTTGCACGTCCACTTTGCACATCTGCACATCTGTTACTGCACCACCTGTACATTTTGTTCATTGTTCATTTTGCACATCTGCTCATTGCATCATTTGCACTAACTGTACATACATGCAACCCGGTAATATCTGTTTAATTTCTGTTTAATACTGTAGTATATTGTACCATACAGCTGCAAATTTGTATGTATAATATGTACATACCCTGTATATTCTGATTATACTGTTCATACTATGTATATTCTGAGTATACCCATATTTATTATAATCTGTTGGATTAACTGTTTTGCACTTCTGGTTGGATGCTAACTGTATTTCGTTACCCTGTACTTGTACCTGTGTAATGACAATGAAGTTGAATCTAATCTAATCTAACACTGTGTCACTCACTGTCTCTTGGATAAAAGCGTCTGCTAAATGAATAATCGTCTCAATCACTGTCTCGCTTACTCAGTCACTCGGTCACAAACCTGATGACGGCAAGCAGGTTGGGCAGCAGGGCCAGAATCTGGGCGGTGCAGGGGTTCCTATAGATGGGAGTCCTGCTGGGGCTGTAGCCCACCACGAAGCCCCCAGCCTTGGCCTCCTCCAGATTGGTCGGCCAGCGGGCCCTCTTCACCACCCCCAGGATGGTGTAGACGCAGAAACTCAGCTGCAGTCAAAGAAATTGAAATTGTTTGGGGCAAACTGGGTGTGCTACATAGTAAACTGGGTTGTTTGTTTCACCCAACCAAACAAATTGATTTGCCCAATTAACAAAACAGAAGTGAAGACATGCGTATGGATGCAGACATACCCGCGTCCTGTTGATGGCTGTGGTGTCTTCTGCACTGGGGTCCACCACTAGCTGGTCAGCACCAACAAAGGCTAGGAAAGCAGCTGGATCCCACAGAACACTGACAATACAGAGGAGGAGGTTACCTCTTCATATACAGGGAGGGTAAGAGAGTCAGGCTAGTAATCAGAAGGTACCCCCGTTTTGAACCCCGGCTGTGGCAACATGACGTTGTGTCCTTGGGTCACTTCACCCTACTTACCTCAGGGGGATTGTCCATGTACTTAAAAGTGTAAGTCGCTTTGGATAAAGCGTCAGCTAAATGAGGTACTATTATTATTATTAATCTACAAGCCCGCTATGTTTTGGGGTCTATCACGTTGCTATGCTCAGTGACCGATGCTCTTTTGTAATGCTCTCTCTTGTAAGTCGTTTTGGATAAAAGCGTCTATTAAATGAATAAATGTAAATGTAATGTAAATGAATCGCTCCGGATGAGTCCGTCTGCTAAATTACTAAATGTAAATATACAGAGAGGGGTTTTGTGTGTGTGTGTGTGTGTGTGTGTACGTACAGCCTCATCTCGTCTGAGGTCCAGCGCGCGGCCACCGAGCTCAGGAGCTCTTCCAGGAAGGCCTTCTGCTTGGCGTAGTCTTTGAACTGGTTACTGATGAGAACCAGGGCCTCCATCAGCGCACACTTCTCCATCTGAGTCAGCAAGGCCTCGTTGGAGAACAGCTTCTTCACGTGGTTGTAGAGCATGTCGAAGCTGGGCTGTACCAAGAGAAGGGGTGGGGAGGGGGCAACAAATATGGATTCTGGTTTGGTTTTGCTGAGAAAGGGAGGTGGTGGGTGGTACGCTCAGCCAAAGAGGCAACCGTAACGGCAGTTGGATGTTTTGAAGTGTTCTTTCTTGGGGTCTGGGGGGATGTTCTTACCAGGATGAATTGTGGGTAGTCTCTGCACATCTTGATGATGGAGGAGCAGGCGTGTCTCCTGACGTTTTTTACGGCTCGCGTCCGCGGGGCCTGGAATGAACGGACGGGTGAGGCGGGGAGGCAGACCGGGTGGTTTTGCCCGTTTTCCAAAGCGGAAACTTCAAAACGGCTCACCTTGCTCTCCTCGACCACCTCAAATGTGATGGAGGCAAAGAGCTAGAGGGAAATGAAAGCTGGATCAAAGCACTGCAAATGTGGCATTCGCACACAAAACCGGGTTCGAAAAGGTGTTTAGTTGTTGCTCATCCCCCCACAAAATAAATGATGAAATACCAGACTCTCCCCCTAGTGGCGCTTACCTTGCAGAGGACCTGAGGCAGGAAGTGAGGTCGGTGAGTGACGAAGGGGAAGAGGGCGGAGACGTTGGTGAGAACGCAGGACAGGATGAGCGGGTCCCGGGTGTCGTAGTTCAACACGGCCTGCAGCAGCTCCATACCCTGATCCACCGGAAGGTTCTACGGAAGAAGCGGGAAGCAGGATGTCAGCGTGGCCGTAATCCTTCCCCTCTGGAGGAAAATCTAGACGTGGAGGTAGGTAGAATCCTACCTCCTCTGGAACATTCTTGAAGATTTGCCCCACAACGTTCTCTGTGAAGAAGGTCATGGCGTCCCACTGGACCACCGATGGAGAGAGAATGGAGCACAGCCCTTCTGCTGTCTTAGCTAGAGAGTAAGCAGAGAAGAAGAAAAAGAGAGGGAAAGAATCCAACAGGGTAACTGGACTGCTAAGAGGCGGAAAAAGTACTTGGACAACAGATAAACAGATAAAAATGGAATCCGAAGATTGGAATTTAGCTTCATAGTAGGGCGTCAGATGGCTCAGTGGTTAAGGCGTTGGCCTCATGATCAGAAGGTTGTGAGTTCGATTCCCGGCTGTGGCTACATGACGTTGTGTCCTTGGGCAAGGCACTTCACCCTACTTGCCTCAGGGAGAATGTCCCTGTACTTGCTGGAAGTCGCTTCGGATAAAAGTGTCTGCTAAATGAATAAATGTAAATGTAAAATGTTTCGATTTGAGCTTGGGGCTCAGAATTGAGAAAACACAAAGAAACTTACTCGGTCTTTGAACTTCTGTACACGCTGTTGAAGCCCACAGGGACGACCCCCAGACCGCAATGAGTTTCATACTGCTACGCTCTCTAAAACCGAAACCGACCGCATGCACCGCAAGATTTCCATCTCTATCTGAATTACAATGAGTGAACTATAACCTTTGAAGGGGACACTCCTGCACTTCCACAGCTGTCCACTGGGTGGCAACAGCGCACTCACCTGTGGCGGGCCCCATGTCTATGGGCGCGCTGATCTGATACTGCAACCACTCGCCAGCGATCTGGAAGGTCTCCAGCGGAACGATCCGGCACGCGTTCCGGACCACCTCCCCCTGCTGCGCGCGGAACGCTGGAGGGATGGAGGACGAGGAGAGAGAGGGGCGGGAGTCAGATGATGCGGCCGACAAGAACGCTCGGGATTGGGACAGGAAATGTGGACACAGAGGCTCTTGGGAAGAGGCAGCACTCACAGTGGAAGAAGAAGTTGAAGTCTTCGTCGCTGTCGAAGTCGACGCGGGAGTACTCGCAGCTCGGGCTGTCGTTCTTGGAGGGAAAGCCTGTCTGACAGACGGGGAACAGAGAGAGACGCTGCTCAAGAACGTTGACCAGTACAAACATTTTACATTGAGTCATTGTTGAGTCATTTAGCGGACGCTCTTATCCAGAGTGACATACAGCAAGTACAGGGACATTCTACCTGAGGTAAGTAGGGTGAAGTGCCTTGCCCAAGGACACAACATAATAATAATAAAAATAAATAAATATTAATTTAGCAGACGTTTTATCCAAAGCGACTTGCAGCAAGTGACTCCCATTAACAATGCAACAACGCTACCCTCTTATGAGGGAATACCTTCACAAGGTTGACCATGGTAGCCCGCAGGTACTTAATGGTGATCTGGACGATGACAGGGTCCTTCGACAGGATCTCATGTCTGAACATGGTTCCCCACATCATCTGGGTGGACGACCTCAGAAACTGTAAGGGAGAGAGAAATCAAGAGTTAGGACAAGCTGGAAAATTCTCAACGAGCTTGTCACCTTTTCACTTGTAATCACCGACAAGGATGGACGAAAGCCGTTCTGTCCGGACCTATCCAGCTGACTTAATAATAATAAGAATACCTCATTTAGCAGACGCTTTTATCCAAAGCGACTTACATTAAGTACAGGGACAATCTCCCTGAAGCAAGTAGGGTGAAGTGCCTTGCCCAAGGACACAACATCACGTAGCTACAGCCGGGGTTCGAACTCACAACCTTCTGATCATGAGGCCAACGCCTTAACCCGCTGAGCCATTTGACTCCCTCTGACTTAGGATACAGCATTTCCTCCTTGGTGACTCACCTGACTGGGATGTGTGGTAAAGGACAGGAAGGCCTCGGTGTATTTGCTCAGGTTAGCAGGTACTTCCACCTCTACATCCGAACCCTGACAACAACAACCCACAAGAAACAGGAGATGAGATTCACTCAAGCCGATCCTTGAGTTCTGTAAATACAGCAGCTTCTACAGAGGGGCCTGTTCAAAACAACATTATGATCCATGATAGTAGACTGCTGACACGGTACACAGGCCTGGCAACAGTCCACTCACCACTAAGAAACAGAGCTGGCTGCCCAGAGCGCATAAGACCTGACACAGTCTCTTCAGGAAGGTGTAGTGCCTCTCCACCACCCCCACCCTCTCCGACCTGAGGGACACAAATGCGACAAACCATGTTTACAGCGCTTTAAAAAACACATGACTAATTCATAGAGATATTTGTGCTAGCTGGTAAGTTTGTTAACAGTGCAAGTTAACAGTAAATACTCACTGTGTGGGGCTTTGGCTGCTGATTGCTGCTCCATCGGCTGTCCTATAACCACACGCACACAGCTTTTACACAAAATGCACAATAATTTGGCTACCTGCAACATTTGATGCTACCACGTTACCATGTCATTGACCTATGCACTATTTGTTACACTCTTAATTCGCTTTGGAGAAAAGCGTCGGCTAAATAAATGTCCTTTTGGACTCTTCCAGGGAAAAGGACAGGGGGTGCCCGGTAAACATCCTGCCCCATGGCACTCACTGTGCAGCAGACAGGATGTAGTGCATGGCCACGTCATCAAACAGCACCATGAGCGGCTTCCTGTCCTCCAACTTGCCCTGGAAGTCGCACAGAAAGATCGACATCACAGTGAACGCAAGAAACCAGCAACAAACCAGAGCCACCATTTTGGCCCATGACAGGACCCCTCGTCCAGCTCGGCGGCGCGCTCGAACCTTGCGGCTGACGGCGATGAGCAGGCACTCGGCCGCCTCCAGCTGCAGCTCCGACTCGCTCAGCAGCAGACACAGCATTTCCAGAAGGCGGCAGTTGTCGTTGGTGATGTGGGCCAGGGCCACCCAGTCTATGTAGCCTGCCAACGTGTTCAGGGTCGCCACGGCTACCCGACAGTTAGCCTTGGCCTGATGGGATGGCAGATGGGGAGGGGGCGGGGTGGGACATAGAATGAAAACATAATTCTCTCGCAGTTGTCTTAGTCATGTAGCAGTCCATGAATGAGCAGTACATGTAGCAGTACATGAATGAGAGCCATAATGTTAAAATATGAGTCATTGTAAGTAAACATGATGGGAAAACATGACAAGTAATTGTACCCTACCTGTAATTCCTGCCCAGGTATTCTTTTCTGGGAAGACAAAAACAAATCATTTTACAAAACCGACTCTTCAAAATCACAGAGGCTCTCGTCAAAACAGCGAAGAGCGCTTGCCCACGACTGACCAGTCGCCGGTATTCGTCCACGTTGAGCTGCAGGATGGTGAGCAGGAAGCTGAAGATGCTGTCCATGTTCTGGGTGAGGGTCTGCTGGATGTCGCGTCTCCGCTGGGTGGGGAGCGTCTGGAAGGTGATGACGTCCTCAGCCAGCCTGAGCAGGATGAGCATCACCAGCTCCGTCTGGGCCTCCTAAGGAGACGTATTCACCGTTTACCTGGCTATCATGGTTCTGTGTATGAGGGTCACGTGGCGCAGTCGGTTAGGACGTCAGGCTACTAAACAGAAGGTCTTCGGTTGGAAGACTTGCCTCAGGGGAATGTCCCTGTACTTGCTGTAAGTCACTCTGGATAAGAGCGTCTGCTCAATGACTACATGTAAATGTCTGAGCATGAACATACTGCAGTACCAGTCAAAGGTTTGGACACATCCTCCCCTTCAAATGAATGGGACAGCGTGTCTAAACATTTGACTGATAGTGTATATCCGTGAACTGACGAGCACACAGCATATCAACTCAAGATAAGCAAGTTTTTTCCCTTGAGTTTATGTATATGTGTGTTCCCTTAAGTCACGGGGCTCTGAAGGGGAAAAAAAAGCTCACCCCTTGACTGGTAAGAGTCTCCATCTCTTTGAGCATATCTGGCCAGTGTTGAGGCCATTCTCTCTTTATCATCTCTACCACGATGCGCGAGAGCACATCTTTGATGTGGCTCTCCTCTTGCAAAATAGGATGAGTGCCCTGCAAGGAGAAGGAGGAGAGTTTTTAAGCTTGAGTTACTCTGACTACATGTCTAACTGTCATTTCCCATATATACCACCTACATTTCCCACATATACCACCTACATTTGATAACAGACCCATGGCACAGTTCTTCAGTTGGACTTTCTCTTGCTGCGGCATGTTGTTCCATCGGAACCTGCTCTCAAGAGCAAAGAAACACATTTTAACGTTAGAAAATGTCATTTCTTTATCTTTCAATGCAGTTTTTGTCCGAAATGATGTCTTTGGAGAGCATCACCCACTTGATCACATGCTCCAGTATCTGCAGACCGAAGTGCCTCACTATGGCAGTCTGAGCTTTCTCCGCCAGCTGGAGGCCACACTGGACACAGAACGGGCATTTCTCTTTGAACTCTTCGCAAAACTAGGAGGGAAATGGACATATTTGTATTTATTTATTTTAGACATGTTTTACAGGGGATTAAGTGAAACAACGCGTGTCTAACTGACAGTGATATCTTGCTACACTTGGCGTTATCACGCTGATGTCCATTCATAGAGAAATGTCAGTGTTGTCATGGAGCCGGGTTGCTAGCTAGATGAATGAGACGTATCATGAGTACATTTTCAACATATTATTCTTTCATTCAGTGTTACGTCCACGGCACCCAACAAAGGCATTAGAAATCCCTACATAAATGAATGAATTCCCTGGGACCTGGAGGATGAGAAGCTAGCTGAACTGAAACGGTGATGCTTTACCCAGCTAGCTTAGCTAGCCAGGGAGACGCTGCAACATCTGGCAAGCCGACAACTTTGGATCTATGATTAACGTCTGATTAAATGTGTTCAATGTACCCAGACCGATCGCATTTAACTTCAAAGTATGTGATGATATTGATTCCCTGAGCTAACATGTCATGAACACACACATGAACACACACTAGCTCCCTCCCATGCTGTTCTAGATCAGCTACCTTCAGGGCCTCCAGTCGGTATATCTGGCTGGATTCTGCGTCCATCATCACGTTCACAGCTTTGATAAGCTGATCACACATCGCAGACACGGGTTCAGCCATGGTCTCAGTGGGCTTCTTAGCTAAGATAATGAAGTGAAAAGGTCCAGAACTATGCAAAACACCTGCAGAACAGGACTGAGAAGGCGCATGGAAATCTGCTCAGCATGTTCATCAACGTGCTGCGCAACCACGTTGTGCTCGAAGCGACCTGAAAAGTGGATTATGGGACTTGTAGTCCCAGACGAAGACCCGAAAATGCCAAAACACAATAAAATATAGCTGTTTTAATCGAAGATAAGACAATTCATCTTTCGCGTTTATTTTAATTAAAATAGTTTCTTCTGTTTTATGTTATAAAAATGTATGGGTAATCAGATTTTAAAAGTACGACTGTCTTATGTTCTATGTTTGCTCTCTCTTGCCATAGTAAATTCTGGGTTTGTATATCTTGCCTAGCGAATAAAAACAGATTGTGGTTGTGATTCTGGTTGTAGGCATAGACATTATAAAGTTATTACATTATAATGTCTATGGTTGTTGCGCTGTGGGAGGAGGGGTCCGAAAAGAGGCGGAGCTTGAATTCCAACGGGAGGAAAAGAGGCGGAGCTTGAATTCCAATGGGGGGAGTCTGCTCTGCCTCCTCTCCTGCCTCCGTCACTCTGGGATAAGCTGCCCCACTGACAGTGCTGCCTCTAAACTGGGAAGACAACTTTACGGCCTCGGCAAGTATTTCATTGTCTAATAGCTATAACAATTGAAAGGATAACACGACGAAATCGATATAGTTTACATTGCCGAAAAAAATTATTAAATTCGAAGTGCGTCGCGATCTCAACTATTCCAATGTAACAACTTACAAACTGCGCTACTCAAATAAGGAAAACTCCGATCAGAAGGCCTCGGATTTAGTTTCAACAGGTCCACGACAGATGCCTTTCTTTTCAGATGTCCAACTTTAATATAGTCTGTCTTTTACTGGATATTCATCTCAAATCCAAACTGACGTTGTTTGACTTCATACTCCTTTTAGGACTCGGCCGAGGAGAAGTGAATCGTCTGGTTTATCAAGCAACGGGAATTACAGCGATCGAGTTGCACTGCTCCTTCCTGGAGACCATTTAAAGTAGTTGGTTAAATGCGGTACGAGGCTAAAATGATGCCGGTGAGTATCTGATATAAACTGTAGTCTTCATTATTTCACTCGTATGAAATTACGAAAAGACGATCCTTCTGTCTTAACGTTCCCCAAAGCTTTAAACATCCTTGTAGCAAACCAGCCATTTAAATTAACACTGACTGACATCCCATTATCCACTTGTCACTCAGCATTATTAGATCGTTTCTCATTTGTCATTTAAATAGGCTACATAAGTTCATACACAGTCACACAAGCCCATTTGGAGGCATTTAAAGTGATCAAAACAAGAAGCTCGATTAGGCGGTTCTGGAAACTACTGGAACTTTGCCCGTGATCTTCATCAGTTCCATTAAATGTCTGCAGCAGCACCAAGCCTCCATCCTTCTGCTCTTTGTGGAAGACAGATACATAGAATTCAGTAAGGGATGGCATGGGCCTCTTGACCAGAGATAAACACACCAGAAATTTTTGCCAGGGCAGCTGTTTTTGTTGTGTTTTAGGTCTACTGATTGTGGTCAAAGGTGCGGTAAAGGTGAGGTAATGTACTAGGAAATTTAACATCCAAGAAAGGGAAATTGTTTTGCGTTATTTAGTACCCCGAGGGAGTTGTCAAGATATCTATAAATATATATATATATATTTGTGCAAACCATTTGTCTTCTGTTATCCTGTAAAACAAGAGTTCTGTGCAATACATTTTTCCATCGCAACTTTTGATGGGATCGGTATTCATCTTGTAATAAGTGCATTCACAATTACTACAACACAATACTCCAGTCTGTTTGTGTGTTTGTGTATATCAAGTGTGCTTGAGTGCACACACCACTCTTGTCATCCCTAAAACAGCTGGATTGGTGTATAAATCATGTTGTCAGCAGTGATGGAATACTCCCCAGCCTCTGGTCTGACTGCTTCTCCGGTCTGACCTAGCACTGCTATTCTCACCCTGACATTTGTTATCACCAGGCTCCATTGTCATGGACATCAATATAAATCGTCTCTGCCTGCAGCTTCTCGCTGTAGGACCTCTTTACATGCCACGCGAGACCTTGGCTATTGGCCTAACCCTTGCGAAGAGTCCACGTGTGTCTGCGTTTGAGAATGAGATTGATCGCATTAACATGTCTGTCCTATCAGCACGCGGTCAGCACAATATCCACTCGCAATATAGCCACGTTTAACAAGAGGCACTGCCTGAGCTTGTACAATGTCCTGTGGCCCTGCTTGTACAGGGCTCCCTCTGGGCGCTCTATTGAGCTGCATAATGACTGGCTCATACGGTGAAGAGGGCACCCTGTTTTCCAAGGACAATAGGTCCCTCTGACTCTTTATGACATGGGGAGGGAGAGGACAATGTGTCTGTCCTATGGCCAGCCCCTGATAAGAATTGGCTCTTATTGGACCGCTGGAGAAACAATACAAACATTAGACACTAATTTGTGCTTATCTTTCGTGAAACAAAGCTGTTTGCCCAGTTGGTTTTGATGAATGCTACTTCGTGAGGCACTGCTTATTACTCAGTATTTTCATCAGGTCAAACTGAAGTCAAGACGGGGAGATTGAATTGAAACATTTTGTGGTCAGGTTGAATGTCCGTGACCATTCATCTTCGGTCGATGCTGCTAGACAGAATTGCTCAAAGCTATTTCCTTGTTAGTTTTCTCATGGGTGAAACTTCAGTGAGTTTTTTGAAATGGCAAATGGAAGGCATGCGTCGTCCCCCCCCCACCTGACTTGAACTCGCCTGACTTCAAAAAGCTTTGACAAGGACAGCAAGTCAGGCAGATTGGACGGCGGTTACGGTGGTGAAATTAGGTAATGTTGTGGGCAGCGCTGCCGTTCACCCGGATCCAACAGAAACCTGAGTCTGCTTTCACTGTGGCCAGTCCAGCCTTTTGTGTTTACTCTCTGGGAGGTTCCCAGCTTACGTAAGCTGCCATTCACTGACACTGTAAGATGAATATCCAAGGGCTACAATATGAAATAAACTGTATTCCAGCACAGACATAATCTTACAACCACTTATGGTCATTGTTTCTGCCGTACCATTCTGCTGTGTGGGATTAGACAGGTCTAAAAGGGGGGGGGGGCTAGACATAGTGTTATACCCTACATTTGCCATGATCTCGCTAAGCTACGAGATATTTGTGTATTTGTGCAACTCTACTCTTCACAGGAGCCAAACGTTATGATTATGTTTTCAAATGGTAGACCATTAGGAGTATTCCAGATTTACAGGATTTAAAATAATAATAATCATATCTATGAGTAATAATAATTATTATACCTATTTAATTAATGATTGTATCTGGTTGTTGTCAACTTGAAACCCAAAGGAACATGAATGAATTACTAACAGGAAGGCTTTAGAAATTAATGAACTTGAAAGTGTCTACAGGTGCTTTGTGTCTCTTAATGCTACGAGATACACATGTCACAGGCTAGAATTTGCTAGAGGCAAAGAAAGCACATCCAGATGATCTAAACAGCTGTTACCTGTAACTGTACCTGCCCCCAAAACACAAAGAACACGGCTTCTGTGCTGAATCTAGGCGAGAAGGGTAAGGGTGTTTAAGTGGCCCTACGCCCCAGAAGGACTCTAATTCACACAGTGAGGACATTGTGACTGTTCATGTCAAAGCTGAAACACTAGTCTACCCTAGGGAGAGAGGTGAGTGGCATAGGGGTGGTCTCAGTCACAAGCTACCTGGTACCGGCTAATTCTCCTGAGGAAGTTCTCATAAGTCAGTCACCTGCATCTGTCTTGTATGTTATTTAATGTAGTGTAATATAATGGCAATTTCTTTGACTTTTTCTTTAAGCAGACTCAAAAAGAAAGAGTATATAAGTTATTTTACATTTACATTACATTTAGTCATTTAGCAGATGCTCTTATCCAGAGCGACTTACAACAAGTACAGGGACATTCCCCCTGTGGCAAGTAGGGTGAACTGCCTTGCCCAAGAACACAACGTCATGGATATTATTATGTTGGTACGGCCGGGATTCGTGATTTCAGACTAATGGATTCCCAGATTTAGTTTATTTAAAGCTTATGGAATTAGCGGTTAGTTAATTAGATGTTGAATAATTACATCTAAAGATTAGATGCAGTATCATTAATCATGAATCCTGGGATCCTTGACACCAGTCAGTCAGTCCATATATCTCAACAGGAACTTGGGTCAAGCCACAGAAAGTTTGACTCCTCCCAGATTTCCGAATTTTCCATATTGCTTGCAGGAAGTAAGCATTTGTTCTAGGTGCTTCTCTTGTAGAAAGAGTGAAATGGGAAGCGGATTGGGGCGAGCTGAAGAGCGATAATGAATGCGGAAGTACAGATATCGCTAAATGGTGCAGTGCAGATAGAGGGAGGAGGTTAGGCTGAACTTCGAGGCGAGGGACTTGCTGCCGTCTCATCCTACAAACAAACCGTCAGATCTCTGAGCTGGAGATACTGTACTGTATACATCCTGTGTACTGATGACCTTTCCATTTCTGCTCCTTCTTCCGGGAGATGAAGAGGAACAAAAACGCCAAGTAGCACGATTTCTGCTATGCCTTTCTGAACAGCTATGCTGGAATGGTGTCAAATATTTTGGCTTTGGCAGAGAGGACACACACACACACACTGGGGGATAACGATGTTGCTGCTGCCTCTGCTGCAGTCTCCTCGGCTTCCTCAAAAAACTCCAGTAATCCCATTCCGAGGTGACTCGTTTAACAAGACTTAGTTACCTCAATTGCTTAGCCCAGCAATATCTCTAATTGTTTGTGTGTGTATCCTCGCAAACATGCATTCTCGTCAGACCCCTGAGGTATGGTCAAGGACGTGGCCCCTGTCCTCTACTACTATAGCCTCAGCTCTAACCCTCTGCTCGTCCTGCTGCCCCAGGTCCGCTGGGCTCTGACTCCACAGAGCTCCTCTCTGCCGATGCTGTTCCGCCAAGCCGTACCTTATCTGTCACGCTTCACTGTGACATGCGCAGACGTCTTCCTTTTTCCTAGTCCGTAAAGCTAGACTTCTTCAAGATGACCTCTCTGGTTTACAGGTAATTAGGTTAGCAGACATCTACGGCGCTACACAAACGCTCCCTTCAACATCTGCCAGAATGCATTAAATAAAGGGCTGTTGTGTTATCCAGAGCTTTAATTTCCTGTGTTTGTGTGTAGAATATGTAGTATACCCCATGGCCTCTTTCGCCTCTTACATTTTTCCTGTGTTCTCAATAGACCATTAGACTGAAATTCACGAATCCTGGCCGTGCTGACATGACATTGTGTCCTTGGGCAAGGCATTTCACCCTGCTTGCCTCGGGGGGGGGGGAATGTCCCTGTACTTGCTGGAAGTCGCTCTGGATAAGAGCGTCTACTAAATGACTAAATGTAATGTAAATTTAAAATAACTTTTATATACAAGGAGTCAAAAGGACTCTATGGAATAAACCACCCAGCCACCGAGACATTTAAGTCTCATCTTAAAAATATTTGTATTTTTTGGCTTTCGAGTCAGTTTAGGGTCACGTGATCTTACTGTGATTGTGTTTTTTTTTGTCTCATCTGATTTATTATTGTTTTGCCCTATTTAATGGTCTTGTACAGCACTTAAGTCGGCATTGGCCGTTTTTAAATGTGCTCTATTAATCAAAAACTTGACTTGACTAAAACCTATAGGAATGCTACAGTTCTGTCTCAATGCAGACTTTGTCCACAACAATATCTGGTTTGTTACCATAGGTCACTTCTCAAATTATTTTGCCAACTTTATTTCTGGAACTTGGATGTCAAAAACTGCTGTGGAGGACAATGCTCTCGTCTCTCTAACTCAATAAAACTTGGAGTAAGTCGAAAGGGCACCTCGTCTCATTTGCAGATTTTATAAGGGGAAGCTGGTTGCAACTATAAGCTGGCAGAAAACTTTAAATAAGCTGTGAAACATTCCTGCCCCTTTGTTGATATTTTAGCTCATTTTATGCTGGATATTGTTAGATCTTCAACCACATGCAATGCAACATGAATGCATAAAGGGACCCTTCAAAAACTCAAAAATGAGGCGCCTCCTGTGGGGGAAAAGATGCTGCCCCCTCAGTCAATAATTGATTACATGCCCTTAAGCAGCAATTACCGGTACTGGAACCCTTTCTGTAGGTATTTAGCCTATGACTGTTTCACACCATTGTGGTATTTATTTTCTCCCGCTCCCCCTGCCTCTTTGAGGCTCTTTGAGGCTGTTACATTTGAGTATTTGAGCATAACACGCGTGTTTTAGGTCCTGTCACTTAATCTCAATGAGTTTTAAAGTCTAGAATTTGACTCGTTCTTTTTTACCATTCTGAGGGAGTTGATACTTTTCTGAGACATTTTCTTGCTACACGCATCTTAGCTTCCATTCAAAATCAAATAGTCCAACATTTTCTGGGATATATTTTTGATACAGAGCAGAGTTCACAGTTCCTTCAATAAAAAGCAAGAAGTCCAGATCCCGATGGAATGAAATATTCTTTTTTTGGTATGAGATGTTACTGATTCTGTCTACCAGAAAGCTTTTGGTTAGTCTGTCCATAAGACATTGTTCCAGTATTCTTAGGATCACCCAAGTGCTGCTTACATGCAGGACAAGATGCAGTATGTTTCTTAGTGAGCACTTTCAGCCTGGCTAGACTGTCATGGATCTGGTGTCTTTCTGAAGGTAGTCACCTACATGGACCTTAGAGGAGGCTTAAGATGTCGCAAATGGAGTCTTTGTGACTTCCGGGATCATTTCTGTCTAAGGCCTATCTTTACCTTGGCTCCTTTGAGGCTGGTAAAGAAGGTCCGAAGGGGCCAAGTGACCAAAAACATACAGCCTGTGCTTTCACGTGTGTCAGGGCTGTGTCAGGCGTGAGTGCAGGTCGGTACTGTGTCATCAGCTGGGCCCACTCTCCTCCTCTTGAGGGGGCCTCTCTCTGAGTGCAGGTTTGATGTTGCCTTTCATCAGTGGACTAGCCAGGGACAGACGTCTAGACACAGCAGGATATTGTTTCCACCTGCTATCTATTTTGCTTTCATGCTTTCCTCTGCCTTCTGCGAGGGAGAAACTACCCAACGTGATTCAAAGGAGGGAGTCTCGAGTCTAGAACTCTAACATCAAGTCGGTCGTCTTCTTTTTAAATGAATGACGTGAAACCAGACTAAACCCACCCGCCAGTTTCCTGTGTCTTAAGAACGTAGGTGGAGCACCTCTTTAACTTCGGGACTTCTGGTTGGCATGTCGTCTTGTTCTGCCTCGCTCTTTCTGAACTGGACTATCGTGGTTTATATTGACCTGTTTAATCTCTGCAGCTGTGGGGTCCATGCATATTTAATGCCACGAAGGGCCAGTTTGCCGGTGCGAAGGCTAGAGTGAGATTCCTTAAGGATCATTCTGCGGTCGGTGCTCCCCTTTCCAAGCGCACTGGTGAGGAACCCAGTATTCCTCAAGGTAATTTCAAACTATCAAAGAGAATTGTTAATGAGGTTCGGAAGATATAAATGAGCTTATGGTGCTGTAATATCCTGTCCCCCAGCGTCCCCCAGCTTCTCTCCTACAGACAGGTGCACCTACAGTGTGAGCTCCTACACTTTCCTGCCAGTCTTTTTCAGTTCTCCTGCGTCATCTGCTATATTATGAAGTATTTTATATGTGAGGGGTTTGTGTTGGAACGGGGATGGGGATGGTGGAGCGGAAGAGAAAATTGAAGGTGAGGAAAAAGAGGGAGGGATGAAGGTCAGAAACGGAGGCAGCAAAGTGCCAACTCATCTAGCGGAGGTTGTGAGTGGCCGATGGCAGCTCCAGATCATTAATTTTAGTGCTCAACCAAATAGGCTTCACTGTACTGGATGTCTTACTGTATGGCGTTCCCCTCCCCCCACTTCTACTTTCCAGTCACGCTTGAAAACAATGTCCTTTCAATGTCCTGCTCCTAGTAAGTCGTGGCAGTGATGCCACCAGCTCTTTTTGAACCCTTCCTAGACCAGTCTCCTAAGAAACCTAAGAAACGAGAAATAGACAGAGCATTGCAATGCATTTGAAAGAGAACACTTCCTTCTTTATAAAAAAAAAGACAAGTTGTGCACTTGGTTTTTGAATGAACAGGGAGGGATGAAGTAGGCTAAGTGCGCTCGGATGTCACGCTCAGAATTCTGTAGACTGAAAGTATACAGTGGTATGGTTCCCCTCTGGGCTCTCACTCCAGTAAGATAGCAGATGACACCAGGGAAGGTAGCCCTGCGGAGGCCCAGCCCAACAACTCTTAAAACGCAGCTGTTTTGGTGACAACACTGTAGCACCGAGACAGCATTTGTCCTCAGTTTATCGCAAACGGGACATTGCAGCTTTTCCTTGGAAAGTCGGGAACAGAAGTATACTCTCTTGGAGCGAAAAACCAGTTGGTCTGGTGTAGCGAAATCGTATAAGGCGCCTTGAGCCAGCTTTTTCTTTATGATTACTCAATGAAGTAGACCAGACTTATTTTATCGTTCTGTTCTATCAGTGGGGCAGCCAGCCGTGCCTAGCCAGATTCTTCTGTTTACCCCCCTTTGGAGAGCCTTAACGCATAAGCACAAAGCAGATCGCTGTGGTGATAGCATCAGCTAGCATCGGCAGGGCAAGACGCGGTGCTTGGGCTCAGGTTTCCGTGCCGACTTGGGGAACAAGGGCAAGGGCAGCTTTGCTGGTGTCAGTGTCGCACACAAACACGCTGGCAAGCTCAAAAGGTTTTTGGGGAATTAAACATGCTACCGGCCAATGGACAAATAACCCACAAACGCCTTCAAAACTCGTCTAAAACTGTCTGTTTGGTTGTCCGTGTGTTAATCCACATTTTTCTTTTCTCTCCCCTTCTCCTTCAGATGTTCCTCACCGTGTACCTCAGTAACAATGACCAGCATTTTACAGAGGTGCCCGTTACCCCGGAGACTCTGTGCCGGGACGTGGTGGATCTGTGCAAGGAACCAGGGGAAACGGAATGCCACCTGGCTGAGATGTGGCGCGGTTCTGGTGAGCGTCTCACCTGCCTTTCACCAGAACATTCCTCAAACCTCAAGTGGATTCAAAGGACTATTACCCACAAACATGGAGCAGATTCCTTCCCTCTGAACAGCACTTAGAGAGGTTCCGTCTATCTAGGCACAGTGTAAACATGGGAAATGGAGAGATAAAAGCATTTGGGCTTGGTTTAGTCTTCGCTGAAGACCTTATCTGTCAGGCTTTCCCTCTGGCATGCAAAAGAGGTTTGTTGTGCTTGTCCCCTATCAACCCTATTAGCCAAAGGCTTCTTAGATCTCATAAAATGGCGGGGAAGAGGGGCTTTGAGCCTCACACTCAGAATCCAAGTTAAATCACACTCCTGCCCCCCCCAAAAATGTCAAGTACCTGGTTTTGGCAGACGTTGCTATGAGAGAGAGGGTAACTCAGCATCGTGAGAGTGAGGAAAAGAACGATTTTCGGAAGTTCATCATCTTGCAAGTATCAATTGTCATTGCTGTCTAACCAGTTGAGTCTCCTTTCCAAAGTATGTAATGTTTGTAGAAACCAATGTTGATTGGTCTTTTAAAGATGAGATCAGTTGAGTGGTTTATGGACCTGCTGGAAGCCTGCCAGTTAAAACTGTCAACAACAGATAGCAGTCTCAGCTCCAGGGCTGTCCACAGGAAGTTGAGGTGGAATTTGTTGGAAGTCCTGTTGAAATGAATATCCTCAGAATGTAGGCTATGCTAACCGGTACTGCTGATGTGGTTCAACCGGATTCATGAAGGACACGTCACCTCAACCTACTTTCCACTTTTAGACTCTCTCTGTACATGAACATTCTTTAAACCAGGGTTGTCCAATGAGGGCCATTGTTCTGTTCCAGATTCGAATGAATGGTCATTATCAGGCTTCCACAGAGTTTGATAACGACCCATTCATTAGAATCAGGTGTGCTGGAGCAGGGAAACATCTAAAACAGTCAGGACAGTGGCTCCCGAGGACCAGGATTGGATACTACCTGCTTTAAACATTCTCATTTGCCTCCTGCCTAAAATTGATTGAAAATTCATATACTTAATACTTCATATCTACTTTTACTCCCTCATCATTAATTTCCGTGTTAGGCTATCGTAACAGTAGGGAGGTAACATGTAAACTAATACACCTCACCCAGCATTCCACCTGTAGATGTATCTTTCGTCTCCTACCTTGCAGTATGTATTGTTATGGCAGGACTTCATCGTAGCGAGCGTGTGAATGCGTTTGTCTCCCTCACGCTAACCTTTGGTTTGCCTCCCCAGAGCGTCCGGTGGGGGAGGGGGAGCGAATGCTGGACGTGCTGCAGAGGTGGGGGCAGCACAGAGTCGAGGTGCGCTTCTTCCTGCGCCACGACCGAGCGCCCAGCAGGGAGTCAGGTGAGGCTGGTCCATCTTCACCCAGACTTTACGGTGGTGAACCCGAACTGGGGTTGCTGCTTATGTAAATGCGACGGCGTTATCATCAGATGACCTTTTTCCAAACCCACACACACCCGACACAGGAAACGCCCCTATCAGACAAGACCCTGCCGAGTGATCGAATTGAACTGCCGCTCGGCAACAGCACCGCACAGCAAGTGTCCCGCTAATTAGAAGTCTTCAAATCCTTGGACAAGCCTTATTTAGCTTAATAGGTGTAGCATGTGTGTGTGTTTGGGCACGTGTGCGTAAATCTGTCGCCACAATAAGCTTGTTGCTGTCGAGTTGTGCAGGCGACGTATAGAAAGCAGTATTTATGGTCCCACGGCTGCTTGGCCTTTCTCCCTGCGCCCCCCTGTTGCATAACTAAGCCCTCCACTCCCCTCACAGCTTGAGTCTGGCACAGGGATTAACCACACAGTTTTCTTTTCCACTTATCTAAGTCCCCTTTTGTTTTTCCCACACAGTTAGCGAACAGTACACACTGGTGCTCCACCTGTTCGGCTCTGTCTTTCTCTAAACTCGCTGGAAAAGTATTGTGACACAATCATTTTTTTGTGTGTGTGTGTAGGGGGGGGGGGAGTGTGTGTGTCAGTTACTGTTAGCTTCGTAAGGTACCCCTCGAATAGACTTCAGGTATTTGGCCTTTTTCATATTTGGCCTCTCAGAGTGGAGCCATAGCCATATTTCTCCACATGCTAGTCCATATTTGCTGCACACGTCAAAGGTTGTCCAGAACCCTTACGTAAGTGGCCGAGAATTGGTCATGAGCCAGAGCTTGGGGGATAAGATACAGTCTACAGGTCCACTCAAGCCCACAGCTCACCTATAGGACCTACATGTAGACCACAGAGACACACACCGCATGACTGTCGAGGCCGTAGAGTAAATCCTAAGATTATCAGCCGTCTCAAAGCAACACTGATCTCTTTGTGTTCCTCGAAGCGCTTAGCACCTAGCTAACATTACGTTAGCCAGTCTGTTTGTGTAAGCTGCCCGTGACCTTTACCCCCCCCCCCCCCCCCCCCCCAGTGTGAGCGTGAGATTAAAGGCGAGAGAGTTCTCCCCTCGCTCTTATCAGATATTCGCCAGTTTGGTTGGAGCTCAGTGCCTTCGCTTGGCGTCACCTCTGACAGCATTGTCAGACGCCGAGTGTGGGTGGGGCTGGAACACTTCCAGGCTGTCCCTAACCAGGCCATGTTCCGTGTTGCCCTGCCAGGTGGCTCCAGGACCTCGGAGCCAAAGAGGAACGGACTGAAGGCTCCTTCAGACAGAAGAATGGAGAACGGGGTGAGTTCAGATTTCGAAAATAAACGTTTTCCCTTTTTCTCGCTTCCGAAAAGTACAAAGAATGTGTATTTCGCAAAGGTGTCATTTAACAGAGGTGCCACGCTAAGCGTACCGAGTCTTACGCAGTGACAGACGGAACAGTAGTACATTTTTTTCAAAAAGAGACTGTTGATAAACATTGACACAAGCTGTCTGTCGCCCTCGCGGCTCTGCAGCATTCAAACCGGATGAGTCATCGACCGTCCTCTTGAGTTGGCTGTGCTGTGCTGCTGTTATTTTTCAAACTAGGCAGCTTCTTAAAGGAGGGGGGGGGGAATACGCTGGTGCAGAGCTGGAGAACAGCGGACTCAATGGCGCTTGAATGATTGGTGGTGCTATAAGTGCACAACATGAGTCCCTGTGTTCAATTGCTTGTGCCGTACCTTCAATTGCAAGGTTAACTAACGTGCAGTGCAAAACTAAATAGATCAATTGAGCAACTGTGCATATAAGACTGTTGAATTAGTTAAATTGAGGAACTGTGAGTGTGCATGTAGCGTACATGATCTGGACTGTATTTAAGCTTTAGAGAGAGTGTGTGTGTATTCTAATCTGCCCCCCCCCCCCCCCCCTTCTCCAGGTGGCCCCCCGGATGGACATGACCCTGGCTGAGCTGCAGGAAATGGCTGCCAGGCAACAGCAACAGATAGACGCACAACAACAACTCTTAGCTTCTAAGGTACGGGTGGAGGGTGGACTGGGGGTGGACAAGGGGTGGACTGGGGGTGGACTGGGGGTGGACAGGGGGTGGACTGGGGGTAGACAGGGGGTGGACTGGGGGTGGACAGGGGGTGGACTGGGGGTGGACTGGGGGTGGACAGGGGGTGGACTGGGGGTGGACAGGGGGTGGACTGAGGGTGGACAGGGTGGACTGGGGGTGGACTGGGGGTGGACTGGGGGTGGACAGGGGGTGGACTGGGGGTGGACAGGGGGTGGACTGGGGGTGGACAGGGGGTGGACTGGGGGTGGACAAGGGGTGTACTGGGGGTGGACAGGGGGTGGACAGGGGGTAGGGCGATGAAGATGCGGGGAGGGGGGCGTCAAAAGGAACTTGAAGCGACACAACTGAGAGAGGGGCGGTGGTCAGCAAGCGAGCAAGGGAGATTAAAGGAAGAGTTTAAGAGTGAGCCGGGCTGAACGCAGGGAGAGAGGGAGAGAAGCTTCTGGAAGTGGACTGTCCAGTCCAGTCATTTACCCGTCAATCCATCCTTCCATCCATCCATCACAGTTAGTGGTCAGCATCAGTCAGTCCTCTCCTGCTCAGCACAAACCCACACAAGATCTTTAACCCTGCAGCAGGAAGAACTTGATGACAGAGAAACACGGAGGGTCATTTACCGTTTGACTGACTCTCCGGCACCAGCCGAGTCATCTTACTGTCACCTTTTACTGTCACTAACGGTGATTTAAGGCTCCATCTATCAGATACGATTGTCTGGCGGTGAACATTTGTTTCGTTTTTTTGGGGGGTGTGAAAGTCATTCAGAGAGAGAGAGAGAGCTGTAGCTGTGCCTGCGTCAGTAGACTAATAAAGAATGAGAAGAAAGGAGCCTGAGGCCGCTAGCCATGTAAACATGCAGTCTGCGTGTTCATACACACGCTCACACAGTCTGCGTGTTCATACACACGCTCACACAGTCTGCGTGTCCATACACACGCTCACACAGTCTGCGTGTTCATACACACGCTCACGCAGTCTGCGTGTTCATACACACGCTCACACAGTCTGCGTGTTCATACACACGCTCACACAGTCTGCGTGTTCATACACACGCTCACACAGTCTGCGTGTTCATACACACGCTCACACAGTCTGCGTGTTCATACACACGCTCACACAGTCTGCGTGTTCATACACACGCTCACACAGTCTGCGTCTTCATACACACGCTCACACAGTCTGCGTGTCCATACACACGCTCACACAGTCTGCGTGTTCATACACACGCTCACACAGTCTGCGTGTTCATACACACGCTCACACAGTCTGCGTGTTCATACACACGCTCACACAGTCTGCGTGTTCATACACACGCTCACACAGTCTGCGTGTCCATACACACGCTCACGCCATTACCTGGAAATTCCCCAGGGGTGTAAAACTGGTGGTGGTGTGAGCAGCGTCCCTGGGTGCCGTTAGCAAAGCCGTCAGCTGGCATATTTGTACTTACAAATCACTTTTAATAACTTGTACGTACTCTGGATATTCTGCTTATGCCACCTGTTTTGCACTCCTGGTTAGATGCTAACTTCATTTCGTTACCCTGTACTTGTACGTGTGTAATGACATTAAAGTTGAATCTAATTGAATCTATCTAAAAATGTCCCTGTGCTTTATTGTGTGTGCTGCTGTGTTCCTGATGCCCCCCCCCCCCCCCCCCCCCCCCACGTCCTCAACAGGAGCAGCGGCTGCGCTACCTCAAGCAGCAGGAGCAGCGGCAGGAGCAGCGGCAGCAGGCCTCGGAGCAGGAGCGGCTCCAGCGCCTGCGGGAGAACGTGGAGAACCAGGAGGGCCGCCTGAAGAAGGTGCGGGGCCTCAAGGGCCAGGTGGAGCAGAAGAGGATGAGCAACGGCAAGCTGGGTGAGCACCGAGCCTCACCCTCCCCCCCCCCCACACACACACACACACGGGAGAGGAGGCTTGGATGAGTGAGCTGGGATGGGTGGCTTGTGTTGATGGACGGTAGGGAAGCAACGGTTTATTGATTGCATTAGTACCGTTCGGTACGCATAGGCGTACCGCGGTATTTCGGTACTCGCGACATTAAACTTAAATTTTGAATCCAAAGTCATTGCTCGTGTGTTCTGTGTTATTCTGTTTCCCATGAGCCTATCAGCACTCCGAAACAGACGCCGGTGAAGTAAAAGAGGAATGTGTGTGTTCTAGTAGCACTTAGAATCATGGCGTCTTTACAAGAAGACCATTTTATTTGTTTTTCCAAATAAAAACTAAATAAAAACGACTGCATGTTAGAGCAGAGACAATATTGACCGAAACCGAACCGAACCGTGGTCACACTGTACCGTCGCATCCCTAATGGACGGATATAGCTAATGACACTTTCCATGTTGCTTCTTCTGTCTGTCTTTCTTTCTCCCCTCCCCCGGGGTGCAGTGGAGGAGATCGAGCAGATGAACAGCCTCTTCCAGCAGAAGCAGAAGGAGCTGCTGGTGGCCGTGTCCAAGGTGGAGGAGCTCAGCCGACAGCTGGAGATGCTCAAGAACGGCAAGATGGACGCCTACCATGACAACCAGAGCTCCGTGGCTGAGCTGGACCGACTCTACAAGGAGCTCCAGGTCAGTGTGTGTCTGTGTGTGTTTAGATTTCAGATTCAGAATACTTTATTAACCCCCGAGGGGAAACTCTTTAGCAACAACGACACACAGTTTCGTAAAAAGCACACTGAGGTAAGGGTGTGAGGTAAAAGAGTAGAAGAGGGCACACAGGGTGTACTGCCTAGTCCTTTCATTTCAGAGGCAGTGGAGGTTAGGGTGCGGGTTACCGACACTCATTCCTTGAAGCACGCACGAAGACGATGTCCATCCAAGTTTTAATTCCATTTATTGAACATAAATCTCCGGTTGACTTTCCAATGATAATTAAACAAAGAAACAACTAGTAAATTAACAAAAAACCATTTGTGAGCAGGTATGCGGGTCTGTGTATGTGAGTGATCGGAAAAAACTTCACTCTCCGCCCCTAACAACCCCAAATTGGCCCAGTGGTATAATTAAATAGCCGCCCGTCAGGGAGGCGCATTACAGACATGACCATAAAAGGAAATAAAAAGAAATGTCTCGCCTGTATCTTTGAAATAGGTAAACTTAAATCATTTCCTTTATAATAATATAATAATTCTATTTCGAAATAAAATACCACACTTAAGTGAAACCAAATACATAGAATTCCTAAATATGCAAGCAAAAACTGAATATGGCTCCAACATACCGGCCCCTAATTGTAGACGCCATAGCAAAGCAATTACAACAAAAATGTGTAAATGGAGCCAGAAAACAGAATACGCCAAAATATATGACTTCTTGCATTTTTCAGTCATGTCAACCTACGGTTGATTAACATGTTATTCCACTGCCATAAATCTCATGTGAACTCCCCCCCCCAAAGTCCATTCTGCATGTCCGTGGTGGTACACCTGCCACATATAGTCTGTTAAGTGGGAAATTCTGAAGATTGGTGATGTGGTGCTGGTATATAGATGTATGAAAGGGTTGGGGTGTATGTAAGGGCATGGGCTTGATTGGGTGCATATTGTTCAGGGCAGGGGCACTGGGGCTTTGACATTGTCCTTTTAAGATTAATTTTCTCCTTCCAGAAGTAAGCAGAGCTTATCAATGGGTCTTTGCCGGATGCCTGTCTTAGTTTGAACTAATACATTCCGGACAAGACCTTTGGCTCCTGGCAAAGTCTTGACCACCCTGCCTAGGGGCCATGAGTTCCTAGGTGCAGTGTCATCTACTATGATTACTACGTCGTTGACTTCCAAATTCCTTCTTGTCTTGATCCACTTTTGTCTTTGCTGCATGAGTGACAGATACTCCTTAGACCATCTTTGCCAGAACAGGTTTGCGAGGTATTGAACTTGTTTCCATCTCTTTCTGCAGTAGAGGTCATCTTTACAAAAGAGTCCAGGTGGCAAGAGGGGTTTAGAGTTCAACTGCAGAAGATGGTTTGGTGTTAAAGGCTCTAGATCATTGGGGTCCGTTGAAACGGTTGTGATTGGCCTGTCATTAAGAATGGATTCAACTTCACATAGAGCTGTCAGGAGTGTTTCGTCATCCAGGATTTGTTGTTTCAAAACAGAGGAGAGTACCTTCTTTACAAGACTGATCAATCTTTCCCACACTCCTCCAAAGTGGGCTCCGTGTGGGGAATTGAATATCCATTTAACTTCATTGGTTAGCAGTGCGTTGTTGATCTTTTGATGATCTAGCTGAGTCAAAGCAGCCCTCAACTCCCTTTGAGCGCCCACGAAATTGGTACCACAGTCTGTTCGGATTGTACTTATAGGTCCTCTTCGACATAAAAAACGACGTATGGCGTTGATGCAGGAGTCTGTATCCAAGGTGCTTGCCACTTCCAAGTGAACAGCTCGACTCGCCAGGCAAGTGAATATTACTCCCCATCGTTTCACTTGTGACCTCCCTCTTTTTACTTCTAGGGGTCCAAAGTAGTCAATACCCACATGAGAGAAGGGTGGGAGATCTGGAGTTATCCGATCCTGTGGCAGGTCAGCCATTTTCTGCTCCCCAACTCTTGCCTGCACACGTCTGCAGAAAATACAAGCCTTGATGATTTTTCTGGCAGAGGAGTTGGCTGAAGGAAGCCAGAATTTCTGGCCCAGTCTGGAAAGCATATGATTACGTCCTGAGTGTCCCACCGACTGGTGGATATCACGTAAGATCAATTTAGACACATGAGAGTCTTTGGGGAGGATAATTGGGTTTTTTAGGTTAACTGGCATGGCCGCTTTACTTAATCGTCCTCCGACCCGAAGGATACCCTCTTCGTCAATCATTGGATCCAGTTTGCTTATAGAACTGTCCATTTTAACTGGTTTGTCCCTGTTTAGGAGAGCAAGTTCTGATTCGAAGTAACGTCTTTGTTCATAGCCTATTACTGACTTTTCAGCTTTGTCCAGGTCTTCTACAGACAGGTTTTGCGGTTGTTGTGGCAGTTTGGAGCGAGTCCTAGCTGCTGTTACCTGACATTTGAGACGCAAAACCTTTCTCAGTTTTAGCAACCATCCAATGGCTCTCAGTAATTTTCTCCATGAAGAATAGTAGTCAATTAAGCTGCTTGTTGCAGCGTTGTCCAATTTCAAGCAGTTTACAGTGATGTCTTTTTTCACCTCTGGATCATTCAAAGGGATTGTGCCAAGATCCTGTGGTACTTTAGGCCATACAGTTTCCTCTCCTGACAAGAAGTCCGGGCCGTTTAACCATCTGGTGGAACTCAAGAAAGATTCTATATGCAATCCACGTGAAGCGTCGTCCGCTGGATTGTCTTTGGAACCTACATGCTTCCATTGATGTTCTTGAGATAAATTCTGGATCACTGCAATCCTATTAGCAACGTATGTATGGAATCGTTTTGTTTGATTGTGGATGTATTTCAGTACTGATGTACTGTCCGTCCAGAAGATGGAATTCTTCAGTTTCATCTGTAGTTCTCTTTGTAGCATCCTATCCACTTTCACTGCCAAAGTAGCTGCTGCAAGCTCAAGCCTTGGAATTGTGATCTGTTTCAGTGGAGTTACTCTGGACTTCCCCAGAACAAATGCAACGTGAACATCTCCCTTGTGGTTTGTGAACCTGAGATAGCTTACAGTTCCATATCCTGACTCACTCGCATCACAGAAGTGATGCAGTTCAGCAGTTCTTATAGCCCCAAAACATTGTGGCTTCATGCATCTTTTCACCTCAAACCTGCTTAGCTGATCCAGATCTGTGATCCATCTTTGCCAGAGCTTTGATATTTCCTCTGGGATAATTTCATCCCATCCACGCTTTTGAATACAAAGCTCCTGTAGGATCTGTTTGGCTTTGAGGATGAATGGAGAAAGAAAGCCCAAAGGATCATAGATGGAACTTACTGTGGAGAGGATTGCTCGTCTTGTAGGAGCTCTGCTTTTGACTGCAACCGTGAAGGTAAACGTGTCTCTGTGGATATTCCATTGGATGCCTAATGCTCTTTCAAGAGGTGGTTTCTCTCTATCCAGGTCGAGTTGTTTCACTAGTTTGGCTCTGTGACTTTCAGGAACAGTTGTGAGTACTTCAAGGCTGTTGCTTATCCATTTGGTGAGAGTAAAGCCTCCTAGAGCGCATGCTTCCCTGAGACCCTTAGTAAGCATGACTGCCTGCTTGGTGGAAGGCACTGACGTGAGACAATCATCCACATAAAAGCTTCGCTTAATTGTATCGAGTACATCCATGCTGAATTTGTCTGAGCTGTCCCTTCCTGTTTGCTGCAGGGCAAAGTTAGCAACACTAGGAGATGATACTGCACCGAAGAGATGAACATTCATCTGATACACTTCCAATGGCTTGGTAACATCCCCTTGTGGCCACCATAGGAACCTAAGGGAGTCCCGATGCTCTTCAGGTACTCGTACTTGGTAGTACATTGATTCAATGTCAGCCATTATGGCAATTTGATTCTGACGAAATCTAAGCAGAATACCTAGAAGTGGATTGGCCAAATCCGGACCTTGAAGTAATTCTCCGTTGAGAGACTTGCCTCTGTAGGATGAGGAACAGTCAAACACAACTCTCAGTTTTTTCTTTTGTTTATGATGTACACCATGATGAGGTATATACCACACATGGCCATCACTCCTTTGGAGCTGTTCTGGAGGTACCTTTTGTGCATAGCCTTTGCATAGTACACCATCCATGAATGTTTTGTATTCTGCAGCATAAGCCACATCCTTTTGAAATTTCTTGGCAAGGTTCAATGTACGTTGAGCTGCCACCTCATAGTTGTTAGGAAAAACCACATTTTTGTCTCGGAATGGCAAAGGTAGGTGGTAGTGTCCATTCCTGAAAACAATTGAACTCGTTGCCAGGTCCATAAATCTCCTGTCTTCACCTGACATTTCCCTTGTTTCTTCATATTCCTTTTCTGGAAACTCCTGGTTGTATTGTTGGACAAGCAGATCTCTCAGGATGTCTATCGAAATGCGATTGACTGACACTGATGTTCCAGATTCCTCCATAGCAGAATTGAGTGGGCCATTAACCACCCATCCTAATATTGTTTCAACTGCATATGGTCCATTCCCTTGACTGTTTATCACTTTCCAGGGTTCCATTGCTTTAGGAATGTCCATTCCTATTAAGATTTCAATGTCAGCATTGATCTCTTTCAGTTGGATTCCACTGAGATGAGGCCATTTTTCTAAGTCAGATTGAGTAAGTAAACTTTCCTTTGATACAGGAATCTTAGCTTGTGTGAAAACTTTAGGCAAGTCAACATATCCACTTCCATCCAGGTTGCCAACTTGTAATCCTGTGAGCTCATAAGTTCTAACAGGTCGTTCCTGTCCCATTGTTCGCAGAAGAATTTCGGTCTTGCGTCCTTTAGCATTTAGCCGCTCCATGAGGTTCTCAGTACAGAATGTTGCAGAGCTGCCTGGATCTAGAAAGGCGTAAGTTAAGAGACACTTGTCACCCTTTGCCACCTTAACTTGGACCGGAACAATTGCTAGAGCACATTCCTTACCGGCCCCTGTACCTTTATCAGCTGAAACTAGTGCACTATTGATAGATGTTTCCTTTGGTTCGGTAGGAATAAGATTTTGTAAAGCTTCCTGTTTTAAACTCCTACCATTAGTGTGCAGCAGTGTGGGGTGTTTTCGTTGACATATTTGACAGTCCAGTCTGTTCTTGCAATCTCTGCTCATGTGACCTCTTTTTAAACATCCAAAACAATGGCCAGTCCTTCTCAGACATTCAATCTTTTTATCCTGTGGCTCTGATTTAAGTCTTAAGCAATCCACGAGTGCATGTTTTCCTTGACAGAAGTTGCATAAGGATGAAATAACAAGATGAGTTTCAGGTTGTTGCTGCTCTTTTGCTGCTTGCGATTTGGTATTGCCTTCTTCAGCTGCCTTTACTGTGGTGACAAAGCTACTGCTCCTTTTTGGTGTTCTGAAGTTTGAGATCATTTGTTTAACTGGGGTTGGTTCTTTGATATCTCCAAATACTGGGTGTAGCAAGATGTTAGATTGTGCTTCAATAAAATCCACCAGATGCTTGAATCGTGCTCGTGTGTTTGTCTTTTGAAAAGATTCATAGGCCTTGGTCCGCCATCTCTCTCGGAGCTTGTATGGAAGCTTGGATGCTATACGTTTTAAGTTAGATGTTACATCCAGTTCATCCATGTATTCCAGGTCTTGCATGGCATTGCAGCATTTCTTTAGATACAGAGCATATGCATGAAGTGACTTCCCATCCTCTGCTTTAATGACTGTCCAGTTCAGTGCCTTATCCAGGTAAGCATTTGCAATCCTCATTTCATTACCAAAATGTTTTTTCAAAAGTTGCATGGCTTCTGAATATCCTCTACGTGCATCCATGTGTAAACAGCTTCGAACCAATTCTTTGGCCTGACCTGATGTGAACTGTTCCAGAAAGTATAGCCTATCCTGGCAACTATCAGTCTTATCCTCTATTAAATACTTAAAAGCGTGCATGAAGGATTGATAGGACAAGGGATTTCCATCATAAACTGGTACATCTCTTTTCGGTAACAAGGATAGATTTTGTTGCATGATTACAAGTTCAGCAATGTCCTTTTGTGTTTGCACCAGAGTGTCAAGGTTATAATGAGAGGTGTTGGTTTCATGAATATCCAGTTGTGGACTAGAGGCCTTTGTGGTCCTCCTAGAACTCCTATCAAAGTGGTCAACTGTTCTCTGAAGTGGAGTTTTAGGTACAGCAGCTACTTGAATGAATTCCAAAGCAGAGGTCTCAGTGAATGTGGGCTCCACTTGCTTGCTTGCTTCCTCATAATATTCATTCATAGCATTTCCACATGGTTCCCCCTCCTCATTGCTTAAAAGTACTTTAAGTTTTGCATCTGCTGCTGCTATTTGTGCATCCAGTTCCACCTTTTCCATTTTTGATTTTATGATGGTTTCCTCCAGCTGTAAAGCATGTTTTTCCTGTAAAGCAGCAGATCGGGCCTGCAGAGCTGCCTTTTCAGCAGATGCCAATTTAGCAGCAGAAGAGGCTTTGGAAGATGTTGATGATGATTTTGAGGCCTTTGAAGCATTAGAGATGCTGTCCTGTGGTTTAACTGTCCATTGTGTAGATTGTTGCCTTTTCCATGTCTCAACCTCCTCAAGAAAATAGCTGAAATTCATCATCCTGGGCTCATACCAGTCAGCATGGTCATCAAGTCTTTTATCCTCTGACAAAAGCCTTTGTACAGATTCATGCATTTTGGTAAATTCCCCAACAGCTTGTTTAAATATGTCCATATATTCAATAACATGATCCACATTTCCACCCTCCACAAGCAATGCCTTTATTTCATTCAACTTTCTTGTGCAAGAACCAAGTTTCCCTCTGCGTGAGGCTATCAGTGAATTTAAAAGAGTCTCGGCCTCAACAGCAGTCTCAGGCTGTCGGATCATTTTGAGTTTTGGTTTCCTCTTAATACGACTGAATCGTTATTTTACTTCCTGGCACGTCCTTAATTGATTTAGATTATCATGGGTTTGGTTCAGACATATCCTTCAAATATCCTTCATTTGCGGTTTCATTTATTCCATTACTCACGACAGCAGCTACGCGCTCGCATCAGCGTCCTTCCATCCGCGCAGTATCATTGTTCCATCCTTTTGTCGTTCCGTTGTGAGCAATATTTTTTTTTCCGATAATTGTACTGCCTAGTCCTTTCATTTCAGAGGCAGTGGAGGTTAGGGTGCGGGTTACCGACACTCATTCCTTGAAGCACGCACGAAGACGATGTCCATCCAAGTTTTAATTCCATTTATTGAACATAAATCTCCGGTTGACTTTCCAATGATAATTAAACAAAGAAACAACTAGTAAATTAACAAAAAACCATTTGTGAGCAGGTATGCGGGTCTGTGTATGTGAGTGATCGGAAAAAACTTCACTCTCCGCCCCTAACAACCCCAAATTGGCCCAGTGGTATAATTAAATAGCCGCCCGTCAGGGAGGCGCATTACAGACATGACCATAAAAGGAAATAAAAAGAAATGTCTCGCCTGTATCTTTGAAATAGGTAAACTTAAATCATTTCCTTTATAATAATATAATAATTCTATTTCGAAATAAAATACCACACTTAAGTGAAACCAAATACATAGAATTCCTAAATATGCAAGCAAAAACTGAATATGGCTCCAACACAGGGATTAAGGAATGGGGGTAAAATAAGTGAGTAAATACACGCAGGGGGGTAAAGACTGGGATCAAAATAGAGTGCTGGGATACAATATATACGGATCGTGAGATAAAAATAGTCAGGAGATGTATAGTTGGGAGATACAACCCTATTGACTTAGGGTCATACATACTACTACTAGGGGTTGTAATGTGTAATATTCATAATTGAAATGCAGTGTGTATGTAGTGCAGAATGTTTCAGGTCTACATCGTCTCAGTGTGTCTGTGTACCTGGAAAGCGTGTACTTTGTGGGAGTCATGTGGCTAGTAATCAAGAGGCACCTTGCCGGTTTGAATCCCGTCTGTGTCAACATGACGTTGTGTCCTTGGGCAAGGCGCTTCACCCTACTTGCCTCAGGGGGGGGAATGTCCCTGTACTTGCTGTGAGTCGCTCTGGATAAGAGCGTCCGCTAAACGACTCAATGTAAATATGTAACCTTAAAAGTGGATCGTGATCCCCAGATGAGGAACAAGCTGAACCAGGAGCAGAACAGCAAGCTGCAGCAGCAGAGGGACAACCTGAACAAACGCAACCTGGAGGTGGCCTCCATGGACAAGAGGGTCAGCGAGCTGAGGGAGCGACTCTGGAAGAAGAAGGCGGCGCTGCAGCACAAGGAGAA